>JAOVVF010000010.1:10195034-10208553 GCA_028565595.1 Duopalatinus emarginatus | reverse complement strand
AAAAAAACACTGCTGCAGTGTCCTGAACATGAACCAGCATGCTATAGGTTTAGCTTCTTTAGCATGTATACGTTTATGTAAAATGTAGCTGATGGTAGATTATATATAACAGGTAATAACTTACCTGTTTAGAGGGAGTCTGTGATTAAGTAGAAACTAAAGAATGAGTGATTGGGAGCAGTTTGAGGAGCTACAGTGATTGGAACCAAGCTAGGACCAGGTGTGTTAATGTCTGGCAGACTGTGAAAATGTTAATACCTGGACTGGATTCGGATTCACGGGATTAGAATCTAGCCCAGGGCCAGTGTTCAGCACAGCTTGGAGGTTTCTCTATTCAAACACACCTGATTGCACTTACCTGTTGACTGTGTTTGAGTAGAGAAACCTCCAAGCTGTGCTGGACACTGGCCCTCCAGGACTGGAGTTGGGCAGCCCTGGTCTATATAAAACATTTTAATCAATAACTATTTTGGTACTTGGGAAATTTTGAGACTCAAGGAAGTGGTACCTCAGGGTAAGAGCAAAGAACACTAACTAAAGACTCAGAATAATCTTATGCATCTCACTGATATACTGTAAGGACATAAACAGCTCAAGCAAATGTCTATAAGCAGTTTTTCTTATATAAATAAATATATATATATTTTTTAGGAGACGGTCAGTGAGTCAAGCCCAACTTATGCATGACAGAGGGCGCTTTCTGCAAGACAGGAAGAGACGACTCTGGCTGCAGGAGCTTTTTGAACAAGTACACACTGCCGATGTGTGGGACACTCCATCCAGCAGTGGAGCCAACCTCCAGCATGTAACCTGGGGTGCCCAAGCTCCCAAAACTGGCAGCAGCACCAAAGACTTTCCTTTGGACATTCAGTTAGAGAGCACAGGCACAATCGACACTCTACCACAGGAGACCAACAAAGATCAGCCAGCTGCTACAAAGAAAAAAAAGAGAGTATGTTTGGGGAAGTGGAGTGGGAGCAATAAACGAAGAGGATGGCCATGCTCAATACAAGCCCAAGTAGCATTAAGAGCTCACTAAGCAGGGCAACGGGCAGTAAGAGAGGACACAACTGACTGTGAAACAAAAGCCAATGATGCCATCAACACTCTAGGGCAATGGCCTCTAAAGCTCTTCAACATAAATTGTACCATAAAGTGTCTGACATCAGCATAAAACACAGTGCCTCAGTAGTTATAATTATTGTCCAATGCACTGTCTGACTCAGTTACATAACTGTACTATGTAGTCTATGTAAGGAATGCTATTTAAGTCCTTAAGGAAGTTATTTTTACTGGAAAGGTGAATCTTATTATACAGTCATTATGAGTCTGTATTTTCATTTATTGATTCATTCTTCTTCGGTAACAGTGAATGCGGATTCCATTCAGGGAATGCGAGGTGGTTAAAATGAATGGGACTAATAGCTTAATCATGATACACATACATTCACATATAGAAGCAATTTACCCAAACCAAACTGCTTTTGTGCACGTTTTTTGGAGGTGGGTGGAAATCTAAGGCTCTGGATAAAACCCACAGAGACACAGGAAGAACACTCTTCACAGACTCTTCACAGACAGTAACCTGAGCTCAGGATCAAACCGTGGATCCTGAAAATTGTGAGCCAGCAACAATACCTGTGCTGCCACTGTGCCTTCTGCTATAAGTCCATATATCATATGAATAAAAAGTCATGCATTTTTCATGTTCTACAGTAATCAACAATACTTCTTTTTATTTATTTGATTAGAATGATGTATTTATTCTGTAAAGGTATTACAATGCTGCTCTTTTCTACACATTTCATAAAATGCACTTTAGAAATCTGTACTCTGCTCCTGTATGTCAGTATTCTTATGATTTTTCTCCAATTTTGTTACAAAAATAGGTCCTGCTATGCTTTCCAGCATCATCAATAAAACTCATAAGCATATTGTAATTCAGAGAAATGTGTTGTTTCTGAAAAGTGTCAACGGCAGTAAAAGTCCACCAAATATCAGTGATTCCCCCCTCCCCCACAAGGTTCCCCATGAGGACATGGACTCCACAAACTTGCGGAAATATTCTATAGGCAATGAACACCATACTTCCTGCAGAACAGTCCACAATTCTGTTGTATTCCGAGGTGAAGGATTTCTGTATTCCACAGCATGTTGTATGGAATTTCAGATATATTCGATAACATCTAGATCTGGTGACACAGGTGTGAATCGCGCAAACCCCAAACTCAGATGAGTGTTCCTCTAACCATAATAGACATGTGTGTATAGGTATAAGTGGAAAAAGTATAGTATAGTACAGGTGTATGTAAATGTTTTTTTTTTTTTCATTTCACTTTATTTCAACATGTGGTATATTGGTGTTAATGTGTAAACAAAGTGCCAACTGTCATGTACTAAAACACATGTTAATGGAAGTAAATGATAATGTGTCCTTATGTCAACATGCTGAGTGTTTTAGGAGACGTTGTAAAAAGCTGAGCGTGATAACCGTCTGTCAGTGGAAAGGATATTGCGTCATCCAAATCAATTCATCCCAGCAGATTGTTTGATTATATGATGCAGGAAACAGTATTACTTCTATATTTTTATATTTTATATTATTGACATTTCCGAGTTATTTCTGAACATTTGGAAGAATTCAACATAGAGAACGTATCATCTTGAAGGTAGGTGTTTATGGTGTATTTTCAGTTTTATAAATTTGTACAATAAATAAATCACAGTTTAAATTAGATCTATTGTAAGCATTGGACAGACACAAGACTATTTTCCCAGTATGTGTAATATCGCCCTTGTGGCATGAATCTGTTTCTTTTTTTTTTTTTTAATATGCCTGGATGAGGTGTGACTAACTGCTTTAACTTCCTGATGGGCAGTCTCATCTCCTGGAACTGAGATCTGAGATGAAGACACCAGTTTCACAGGGCAACACCACATTTCGCTTTGTAATTCACTTTATTATTGTAATGATACTTTTTTAACTTTGTTTTTAAATGGTCATGGACATTTGGTGAAACACAGGCTTCAGTTAAGCTGAGCAACTATGGTGAGTAACTTGGATAAAGAATGCTAATATTCATGTAAAGAACTCTGTATGAGAATATGTGGTCCCATCATGGATCAGTAAAATGTTTAGTTTATTTGGTTTTGTTTTTTTTTAAAAGCCAGTTAAATACTTAAGCTGTTGACTTGCAGGTTTACAGTAATCACTATGGTGTGATTTTCGCCTGCACTTGTGGTGTGATCCTGGGTGTGGGCTTCGGTGCTAACTTGCTAGTATTCACCCTCTTCGCCAAATACAACACCCTGCGCAAGAATCGTCTGGATGTGCTGATCCTCAGCATGGCTTTGGCTGATTTCCTCACGCTGCTTCTCATCCCCTTTACACTGCACTCAGCTGTCAGTTTCTCCTGGCATCTTAGCGACACATCTTGTAAGATTTACCAGTTCCTGCTGGCTTTCTCTCTGGCTGCCAGCACTTACTCACTATGTGCTGTCTCAGTGGCTCGAGCCATGATCATCACCAACCCTTACCACCCACCAACTACAGACCTCGTAGTGCTGATGCTCATCCTGGCCTGGGCTCTGAGCTTCTTTATCAGCTTGCCATTGCGTATTTTTGCCACAAAAGAGCGGCTCGGCCCAGGTCTCACCAACTTTACCTTTTGCCTTCCCACCATTCAGGAACACCATTATCAAGTCATACTAAGCCAGTTTATTTTGTATTACTTCATACCAATGCTGGTTATTGCTATAAATTACGTGCGCTTGGCTCGATTTCTCCACAAGAGCCCAGTGATGTCGATGGCCAGTGCGCGAAACACACGGCGAGCCTCACTTATGGTGTTTCTGGCAGCTGGGACATTCTCGGTGTGCTGGCTGCCTGGGTATGTCCTTGAGCTGTGTGTGTACTTGGGTCTCTACAAGCATGGCCAAGCATGGGAGATGTTCTATTTTACCTGCACGGTGCTACAGTACCTGCATCCCTGCGTCAATCCGGTGCTGTATGTGTTGCTGGCTAAGCGCTACAGGGGAATGAGGGGAGGCTGGCTCTTTCAATGCAATCGCAACAAGGTGCACCCCCAGGTTACTAGTGTGACTGAAAGCTTCTGAACTTTTCCAAGTGGCCCTGGTTTTGACTTAGACAAACACTGACCCTTTAAAATGCAATTTCTTGGAAAATGGACTAATAACTGTGCATGTTCTTTGTTTAGATTGTGCATAAACTACTACATTTGCAAATCTTTGGAATGGTCTGGCTTTTTCAGTGCCATACAACCTCATTGCTCTTCCTCTCCCTTTCAGCTCTACTTCATATTACTGCGCACACAGCCTGAACTGACCTGTACTTTTACTGGCTGTACACACATGAGTCTAAAAGCAATGGTATAATTATTGTCTGTTGTGGACCGAAATGTTTATAAAATCGTTTCCTCCATGAGTTTCTCCCTCTTTCATAAAGGTGAAAAAAGAAGCATTAAATAGCTAAACTACTTATCACATGCCAAGAAACCTCATTCAGCAAATGTAATTCAATAGTAAGAGTCTTGTCCAATTAAGAAGTTGGACTTTCCTATATTTATCCACTTAGTCATAAGGAATGTGGCACAGACTCTAAATTTCTTCAAATAGTTGCCCAAAATGTGTTATTTTAAAATCACAGGAATTGCCATTTTCAATAACAATCAGTATGTAAACTCCATGCAGATGAATTCAAGTCTGAAGTCTAAATGTCAATTCGGCACTGACAACTGTCAGCACTGTACATTCCAAGGAATTCACTGATTCATGGACTTGCTTGGATGGAAAAAATAGGGCGCCAATGGGGACTGCAGCGCCCCCTTGTGAAACACAGTGACAGTAACATTTACTATTACTAGTTAATATGATTAATATAATATGCCTGGGTAAATAAGGGCAGAATAATTAGGAGTAATGGAAAACACACACACACACACACATATAAATATATGTATATCTATTATTTATACTCCTGACTCCTGATTAATCTCATCACCCTGAGCATGTTGTGTGGCTCACATAAGCACACATGATTCATTAAAAAAAAAAAAAACTATTCATACAGCTAAAAATCTAGATGCCAGGAATAAGACAACTCCCAAAAACTATCAAGAACTAACGAAACTGAGCTGTAAAATCAGTAAAGAGCAATTCTGTGTCTGTATATAGTAAGTAAGTAAAAATAAATATATAACATTTCAATTAAGAAAGATGGGGCAGATCAGAAATCTTCTCAGATTATCCTCTGGGAAGAGTGATTTCCAACAACAGTGAGAAGTGAGAAAGTGGACCGTCCTGTTCATTTTAGTAACATTTATCTAGCTTTCATGGTACTATATTAGTTATTCACCTAACATTATTTAACTGCAGCAAATAGCAGAATTTCTTATGTTAATTATAGCAGGCAGTCATGCCACCTGTCAAGGTTTTTACTTATTACACACAACCTGTGTCATGAATAACCTTTTGTTTAGTTATTTACTTTGGTAATAATTCAGTTCAGTTCAATGAAATTGTATTTGTAAGAGTGCTTTTTACAGAAATCTAGGATCTGGATTGATTTTGATTTGATACATGATTTTGTCAACTGTTGTGTATGAACCATATGAATGGTGTACAGGAGGGACATGCCCTCTTCCTGGTGCACATAAGCTGATCCAGAAGTTTTAAACATCAGCCTATTACCAAGAACATCCGCAAGCTTATCCCTTTAATGAGTTCAGCATTTATGTCTCCCTTAAATCACTGGATTAAACTCTGCTATTTGTTGTTGGGAGGCAAATCAAATGCTTGGCAAATAAAAAAATGATCCAGATCACCTTCTTTCCCCTGTCACCTGAGGCTAATTACACACACAGTAATTGTTTGTCATCAACAATACAGTTGTAAATTTAAGTCTAAATGCCAAAGTAAAAATTTATTGAATGTCAATTTTCTCTAAAAGTTAATTATTTTCAGAGACATGTAACACACACACACACACCAACACAGCGCACCTGATGAAATTAATACTATAATAAATAAAATATTTGGCAGATAAGCATTACTAATGAATTTCTAAATGACTGCTAATAATATTTTAATAATATTTTGCTGCATTGTTTGAGTGAAATCTACTAAGATAAGTGAATAAAGGTGTTGCACATTTCACATTTTTTCCCTATTTTGCACAAGAATTTACTGAAAAATTTGTAATTAAATCCACTAATATATATATATATATATATGCCATAACTTTTTTCCCCAGGGCGATTAGTTTTGTCTTGTAGTGTTCATCAGGGTCCATTTCTGACTACAGACCTATATCTAAAAGTAAAGTATTTATTACTACACAACTACATTAAGGTCATTGCCACAAATATTATATACACTTCTATATGCATACATGATAATCACAACCACACGTGATTTTTGAACATCCAATTCTAGACTTATTCCCCTCTGGGCTGGTAAAATCTCCCCTTTTATGAAAAGGCTTTTACTAGATTGGAGTGTGACTGTGGGAATTCATGAATTTCACAATTCAATATTATTTTGCTTACAAAACCGAGACGTTGACTGTAATTTCTTACAAATTTTATTGTAATTCAAAATAAAACAGCATTGTGCATTACCCAGAGAGATGTGATCGTTTTCAATCTGAAAAAAGCTTTTCAAAACATTTAAGGCTCTTATACACAGCCATCACCTTTTGTTCTAGTCCAAGTGAAGCAAGGATTATTATTTTTTCCTAAATGCAATAAGCATGAATGCATGTATAAGCTGTATGTACACCATTTCATGATTAAACAATTTCGCCAATCCAATTTCTACAGGGTCTACTGTTCATGGCTTTAATAAAGAATGCAATGAAATTTGGCTACAAATAAAAGCTGTTGAAGAAACGTTATACATATCAGTGAACATGTTCTCCACACCCTTTCTAAATACTTTTTTTGCATTGTGGTTTAACAATAGTCAACCATAGTCTTCCCTGGGCATAGCATGTTATACGTTAAGAGAAGTCCACCAATTTTTCAAAATTCGACTCTTTCTACTCTTGAGGGTGCTCATAGCTTTCAGAATGCCATCACCAAAGAGCACAATTTCCATACAATGTTTCCAGAAAATCTGTGGTCTGGCAAAGATCCGCTATGCATTCAGCCCCTCAAGCAACTTAACCAAACTTGAACTTGTGCGTCTGAGAAATTTTGAGAAATTGGTGAGCACTAGCTTTAGTAATCATCGCCTCTGCTGACCACCTCCTTGCAGGTTGGCTTCAGTAGGATGGTGTGTTCAAACTGAGCTGTGTAACAGCCTTTAGTGTCACACAAAGGCGGGTATGGGTCGATGATGCCTAGGTCACACAGGTTCTTCAGTGCCATCAGGTATTTGGTTTCACCCAGACGGTCAAGCCAGCGACGGCAGAATGCCAGTGTGCCAAAATTCTCGTTGATAACATTCAGCAAATGCTTGGCCCTTGGAAGCCTGTGAGGGTGAAAAGAAAATTACATAACATTATTCTTGATTACACAAAAACCTGGTAGTGTTGCAACTAATGCAGATTTATAATATCTACAAAAACAGTATCAAGGACTTGAATTGAATATGTGGTTGAGATTCTAAATGCAAATCTTTCTTATAATCTGGAACAGTTTAAAGGCTTGCCTGATTGGCACATGTCCAACTTCAAAGTTCTTCATGTAATGTGAACACTCCATGTCATCATGCACCATGCCTTTTCCAGTGCTTCCAAAAGTCTCAATGGCATACACCTCTCCCTCCTGTAACACAGAAGAGCACTAAGATTTAACACACGAATAGTACTCAGCTATAATAGTTAGAGCTCTCAGGATTCTCCATGGTTTAATTGTGTATAGTGCAATATCTGCATATTAATATTCTTGAACAAACATGCATTTTGCAACAAACTAAAGAGTTATTAAAGAACAGTGAAGACCAGATTTTAAACACAGCTCAGATCTAACAATCTGAGACTAGCTGATAAATAAGCACAATAAATATGTTAAGCCACACCCTCAAAAAGGGCCAAGCTTTTTGATTTAGGTGTTTATTCTGGCACCAATATCGGTACTCTACAGTATGATACAAAATCCGAAAGGATGCAAAAAGGCCAGACATAGATTATTTACTGCATTTATTAAATTTCACAGATGACTTCAAAACACCTATGTGCACATATACAAATAAAGAATCAATTTCTAACCAGGGCTCATTTACATTTATCAAAACAAAACAGCCAAAAGAAATGTAAAACACTAGTGAACATGCATTTTTTGTGGTTTTGTAAAATGTGATTGAACAGAGTGTAATATAAAGAGGGGGGGGGGGGACTTTATAATCTAACAGTACCGAACTGCTGCGAGTCACCAGAACTACCACTTAGCAGTAATTCACAGTCTGCATTGTCAGGAGTACCAGGCCAGATTTGGCATATAGAATTTCTAGGAAACCTTTTACATTCAGCCTGCAGTCCTGTGAATCCTTCAACAAAACATGCTTTTAATTAGCTAGCTGAGGTGACTAGCTCATTCTGCAGGGATGACTACTGAGATAGTTTGACTACAATATTACCACAGCACAGGCAGTACTACTCTAATAACTAAGACATCAAAACCATAAATGTATAAATGTATACAATTACATTATACAGTATATCTTTTTATATTATTAATTAATATTAACAGATGAATTTGTGCACAGTACTTATAAACTTTGCTCCTAATGCTATGCATTTCCGTGGAATTTGTGGCACTAATTTTTGTGAAATCATTGTGACACTAACCTCCATTCTGGTCGCTTCTCCACCCTTGACAATAGGCACAGTCTTTCCTGCATGTATTCTGTACTGTCCAATTGAGTGGCCATTGAGATTCCGGATCGGCTTAACTATGGGCAAAAAAAAAAAAAAAAAAAAAAAAAAATGTTTACAATGCAACAAAACATTACCAACCTGCCTAGTTTTATTGGTAGTTTTATCAGTTGTACCAAAGCACAGGATAAAAAGATACCTTGGTATGTTTTCTTATCTAACTCCACCTCATAAGACTCCATGACTTCCTGAATGGCTTCGCCAATGTCACAAAGACGGACATCAATTCCTGCACACTGACAGCCAAACACACATGCAATTACAAAGTATACATACACACGTAAACATATCAATCTAATATTTAATGAGTGGAAACAAGCTACTTGGTTTACTACAGACTACCAGGATATATATAAAACTGTAATTAATAACATTTACTTGTTAAGGTTTACCTTAATTCCAGTATTTGTGGCATCTTTAACAGCTTCCAACAGTTTATCATATCTTGGGTTAAACGTGACGGTAAAGGCACAGTCGATAATTCTACCTGCAAGACAAAAATCAAACTTAATAAAAGAAATGAAACACAAAGCAACTAAAAAAAGAAGAGGTAAATATGCTGAAAGTCTTTTATTCGTTATCTACAGACCATTAATGTGCGTTCCAAAATCAATTTTGCAGACATCGTCGTATTGAAGCACTGTAGAGTCACCAGCGTTGGGTGTGTAGTGAGCAGCACAGTGGTTGAGGGAGCAGCCGGTAGGAAAAGCAAGGCCAGCATTTAGCCCATTCTCTTTTATTAACTTCCTAGAGCAGTCCTCCAGCTTCTGACTAAATATCACAGCAATGAGTTGTTTAACAATTGGACACAGCACAGCAATTGGACGTCGAAATAAATAATAAATTATGGATACTTTTACTGGTTTTAAACACTAAAAGCCAAAAGAAATATTAAGCAGGTAAAAGAAAAATCATGAACTTACCAAATGTCAATCATGGTCATGCCTGGTTTAATCCAGCTCATGACGTAGCCCCTGACCTGCCGATGTGCCTCGGCGGCCTGCCTGAAATCGTTCCATATTTCCTCACTGGCCTGATTCAACACACGCTTCTCTTCACTGCTCATTCTCCAGGAAGCATCACGCCTGATTGAAACACAGGATCATGTCACCAAGAACCACTTACGATTTCCCAATATTAGACAATACAAGACAATAATATCAGTGAGGCTTTGTTGTTGATGACCTTTACCCATCTTGTAAAGGTGGGTATTCACATTCTTGTCCCTTGGGGAAAACTCCACTTGGATAAAGTTCACAGATGGGAATAGATGGAGGGTCTGTTTGAACCTTGCCTACAAAGGACAAATTAGGTACATGATGAAACGCTTACATTTTAAACTGGACCCGACTGCATACATTAAATTATAGAATAGATAATTTACCTCCCTTCTTCTTCTTCTTTTTCTTCTTCTTTCCACTTGACTCAGTTTCCTCACCATCTTTAAATATTATTTAACAAATGTAAAAAGCTTGCTTTCACAGAAATAGTTCTTGAGCACAGTACTTAGGAAAATCACAACAAATCTGAGCATCAAATGAAAAGAACACACCGTCCTCGCCATCCTCCTTCTTCTCTTGGTCATCCAGGGCCTGCTGCTCCAACTGTTTTATCACTTTATTGATGTCAGCATCTCCTTCCCCATTTGCATTTCCTGTTATTTACAATCACATACAAATGGATAATAGTTTAATCAACAGCAGAGAAACCTAATGATTATAACTAATGTTTAAAAGCCTTAATTTTTTCTTCTTCTATCAAATAACACTATAACTACAATAACAAAATCATCAGCATTTTAAACAACTTCTCAGAGGAATAACATCACCAACCCTGCAGCACTGAAACAAATAAGCAACTAACTGGAAAAAACTTTTAAACGTGTAGTAAAAATGTTGAAATTAGCTTTTTAAATCACATTCATACACCCCTTACTAAAGGGTATCACTAGATGTGCTCAAATTAAACAATATGAGACTAAAGTTTCATAAATACATTTTGTTTATAGAAAGAACATGCTGTTCCACAGATTACATATCAGGGTGTATGCTGCAGTGAGTAATGCTGGACCATTATGTTTACTGTGATCCAGTGCATTACTTCATTATGTCCATGCCTGGTGGGAACTGATAACTTAAGTATTTAACACACCTTGCCTTAAAATCTACCCTCACCACACACCTGATTTTTTACATCAACTTAATGCTCATGTATCCACTTCAGTCTAAAAAAGGGATCATTAACTGGTGGACAGCAGTCTGTGTGTGTTTCGTTGCACGGATGGGTTAAATGTGGAGGTCACATTCCTCTGTGTGCAAGCACAGTAGGCAAATATTTCACTTTCACTTTCACTTATCTAAAGATGATGCAGTGAGACTTGTCACAGATCCTCTATTGTGTCTTTTGTGCTTACATAAATTATTTAAGCTGAAGGAAGCTCACCAGAGACGAGGTAAATATCATCCCTCACTACAGCATGGTTCACTTATTGCGGCTTCACTGTACCATGGTTTTATATTATTATTTAAATAAATAGGTATTTATATATTTATGATTTCAATTACATTTAATATGTTTAAACAATATTGTTTAAACATATTAAAAGAATACAAAATCAAAATAAAATACAGAATGCACAAGTATTTCATCAAAATCGTCATGCATGCCATAGTGCCCATACATTCAGCATCTTTCCTTGTCAACTTCACGTCAGCGTCTGATTGCTGTTAACATTACGCAGGTTTAAGAGTGTACAACATGTTGAAGAGCATGTAAAGTATTTATAAGAGTGCGGGAAAGGTTAATAGGAGAGTAGAAGGAGTGTGAAGGGTTTAAAATGTATATGAATAATATATAACACAGCTACTTCATGGATTTTCACCTATCGCGAGGGTCTCTAGAACGTAACCGTGATAGGTGAGGGATCACTATAGGGGTTTTGACAGATTTCTTTAAACTATCCAGTCTGATTAGCAAACTGATATATAAAAAGAAACCTTGATGTTCATTATGCAAGTCTGAAGTAGCAACATGAACTTCAGAAAAACTTCAAACTGATGTCGTATTTATAGCCATAAAATAATCATTAAATCAGGTTCAAGCCCCACAACCGACAAGACTGAGGCTCCCTTGAGCAAGGCGTCTAACCCCCAACTGCTCCCTGGATACTGCAGATAGGGGCTGCCCACTGCTTTAGGCATGTGTGCTTACTGCCCCCTAGTGTGTGTTCAAATGTGGAGCTCAATTCCACTGTACAGCAGTCAAGAGTAATTTACTTATTAAAAATATAACTGCTGATGTCCTCCAGTCATTTCATCTGTTAATCCAGATCTTAATAAAACCAGTATTTTTATATAACTAGTACTTTAGGTGAACATCCCTGATGTAAAAACCCAGCTGTGACATGCAGTGCATAAGCACAATAAGAGTGTGTGTAGATCAGGACTGTGTTTTAGCAGTGCTCTCTCTGTGTGTGTGTGTGTGTGTGTGTGTGTGTGTGTGTGTGTGTGTGTGTGTGTGAGAGAGAGAGAGAGAGAGAGAGAGAGACTACACATTGTGTACAATACTACCACAGTTGTGTATTATTTGTGTTATTCTGTTTAAGTACGGTTTGTCTCAGGTCGCAATCTGGGAACTTCTTGTCCCAGTGAGTGAGGCCTGTAGCAGTTTTTATGCCGGCAGTACTGTAGCCTAGCATCTTTTAGCTAGTTACGCTAGCATATTAGACTAAAGCCAAGCGTTTCGCACAATATTAACTACAGAAACTAGTTAGACGACACTCAGTGCCAGGCGAGCGGTATTTCTGTATACTTATAGTCAATCAGCTCGGGCCTGAGAGTGTTTCTGCAGTTTCGCAGATTAAGTTAACAGCGGATCTAGAAATAGCACGCAGCTGAACGGCACTTAACTAAGGCTAGGCAGTTAGCGTGCACGAGCACGAGCATGAGCATGAGCACGGCTCTTTAAATCACTATTATTAATTTACCGACGACCGCCGCTTTAGACTTCTTCTTCTTCTTCTTTTTCTTCTTTGACGCGTCCTCGGTGTGTTCTGTGTCGTCTTTCGGCTCGTGTGTGTCCCCGTTTTGAAGGATCTCCAGTTTAGGTCTCTGCTCCGCCAGCTCCTGATCCGCCATGTTTGCACAGAGAAGAACCACAGCGCAGACTCGTGGGAGAAGAGCAGCTGAACATCATCAACACATCCGGACAGCACACCTTTCATATAACACAGTCAATAATAATAATAATAATAATAATAATAATAATAATAATAATAATAGTAATAAACTGTTATGGTAATGAAGGATTTTCCTCATTAAAAACAGCTGAAAAAATTCCTTCACACCAAACTTTATTTCTGATCTTTATCAAAATCATTTATTTTAATTGTATGATCATCTCCTCAGACTCCACACTGACACGCCTCAATTTATTTGACCCACATGAAATGAAGCTCCATCAAAAATCAGGTATATTTTGACAAACACAGAGTCCCTTTTGGGATTATATTAAACAAACTACACTACACTATACTATACTATACTATACTATACTATACTATACTACACTATACTATACTACACTATACTACACTATACTACACTATACTATACTACACTATAC
>JAOVVF010000010.1:10141000-10162160 GCA_028565595.1 Duopalatinus emarginatus | reverse complement strand
ATATGCTGTTTTGATGATGGTGGTACAGATGATAGACATGTCTAACGTCTAAAACTCTTTCATAGGTCTTCAACTGGGCTGAGATCTGATGAGTGTCAAGGCCACAGCTAATGATTTACATCATTATCATCAAACCATTCATTGAGCCCTCATGCCATACACAGGTAAAGGATAACACACACATCTTAAAGGCCAGTTAAATGTTATTTTAATGGAAATACAAATTTTATTGACAATTGAAAGTTGACATTTTACAGTCAATTTCTTGGCAAAATTTTTTCATGTCCCCACAAATGTCAGTTATGTCCCCAAGTGCAGGAAGGAAAGATATGAGCCACGTCCAGCATAATCCATCCAAATGCATTTCTATGAGGCATCAGAATTTTGGAAAATGATTGGAAATCAAATGTAGTGTCAGTCTTTCAAGGGCTTTAAACTTAACCCCTTCCTGACTGATTACTGCTGGATCCATGTAAAAATGTGTGTGTGAGGAAAACAGAGACTTTCCATTGCAATCCTGGAGCTTTCAAATCTCTTCAAATTCTTATCATTACCACCATCTCACAGTTTATCTTAGGAAACTTAACAGTGTGGGTGTGAATCAGTTACTTGCCATAAAATACACAAAGGATGGCAGGGGGTGGGGAGGTGTTGCTTTTTTGTAAAACTTGCAGAAGTTGTTTGGATGCACACTTACTCTCCTCTGTTCTCCCTTGCTCCTTCACTCCTCAGGGGTTTAGGTTTGTCCTGGTGTATCTTCTCGTCAGCATATTTGGAAAAAGGAATAGTGCAGTTTTGCAGTTTCTCTCTCTGGTGTATATGGACATCCATTGCCAGGCTGGGTTTGTTGTCAGAGCTTGGCCTCTGGGATTGTTTTACATAGAGGCAGCAGTAGCTCAGCATGTCATACACACATATGCACACATGTACACACACACACACACACACACATATATATATATATATGTATGAACAGGGAACAGCCAAAAGTCCCCATAAGGTCAAATTTATCAGATATTCCTTTAATTGTGGGGATTTTTGGTCCTTCAGGATATAAAACATGCCCATGGTATATGGTGTACTCATTTTAAATGAAGCAAGGGTCCATGATCACAGAATGACACATCATTAATATGTGAGTGTACAGTATTGTACATTGGTGTATTTAAATAAAGATTATGTCTCTCTCTCTCTCCCCCCCCCTCTCTCCCGCTCCCTCTCTCCATCTCTGTCTCTCTCTTTCTCTCCCTCTGTCAGCCTTGTAAAGCTACTGGAGAAAAAGATGTTTCTGTCTGATGCAGAAATGTACTGTGTGTATGTGTATATGTGTGTGCAAGAGAGAGTGAAAGAGAGAGGGGGGAGTGAAGTAGGGAAAGTACATTTTATATGTCACATTCTGGATGCTGTGACCTCTGCTGTCATAGTGTCTGCTCTCTCTCTCTCTCTCTCTCTCTCACACATCATTCACACCCACAGACCTATTCAGGTCATAGTCGCATATACACTCTTGCCCTTAGACTAAGAAATAAGCTTGTTGTCTGAGTCAGAAAGGAAACTGTGGATCGATAGTACTCTTGTCTTCCTCATTACTGTTCCCAGTGGTGCAGTGGAGCATAACACACACACACACACACACACACACACACACACACACACACACACACACACACACACAATGCACTCCTGGAAGATATCTACTCTTTTCATCTCGCACTCAGGGCTGACACTCTCTTACACAACATCATTGTGGCATCAGTGTAGTGAGTTTTCATACTGATGAACTTTCTATATTCATCACTCTCTCTTTCTCTTTCTCTGAAGAAGCAGAGGGGGCTATGATGGGAAAAGGGCAGGGGCAGAGGCTGAATTGAGAATCTGGGCCTATATGAATGCTGGTCAGTGTAAGATGATCTGGGTGCAATGTTTAGATTTGGTCTCTGAAACAGCAATAACACGTAAACAGTTTCACACACTTGTGAACACAAA
Organism: Duopalatinus emarginatus; assembly: GCA_028565595.1. Taxonomy (NCBI): domain Eukaryota; kingdom Metazoa; phylum Chordata; class Actinopteri; order Siluriformes; family Pimelodidae; genus Duopalatinus; species Duopalatinus emarginatus. The sequence goes on along the minus strand of JAOVVF010000010.1, from coordinate 10,160,174 downwards.
CACACACTAGGGGCAGTGAACACATGCCCAGAGAGAAGGGCAGCCCCCATCCACAGCACCCAGGAGGGTTAGATGCCTTTACGAGGGCACTTCAGTTATGTCTTGTCAGTACAGGGATTATAAAAGGAGACTGCATATGGTGTGTTCATTATTCTTCCTCTTACTGGTGTGTCTATGTGCTGGTTCATGTTAGGGTTTTTCTATGTATAGCAAGTATCTTCCTCTTCCTGGGCATGCACACTCTCACACACACACCTGTTTGCTAATCTGTAAGATCATCACTACCACTACGTCACTCCATCGCATCCAGGGCTCTGTTCACTCCCCGAGCTCTACCTCTCTCTAGCCTTTGGCCCTTGGCTCTGCACCAGTGTGTGAATATCTGTGCTTGAATACTAATGTCTTATGATGATTTGAGGACACCAGCCTCTATTCTGTCCCTACAGAGATAGGGCAAAAGTATTTTCCTGTGATGAGAGCTTCTAACCCACTCCGTCTGCTGAAGCCGGCAGCAGATGGTGAATTAGCACCAATTAGCCTGAAACTCAGTCAACTCACCCTGGTCCACTCGGACATTGCTGCAAAGGGCCGGGGAGAATTTCCAAAAAAGCATCAGTGCCAAGAGAGCTTTTTAACTACTTAAAAGATTAGGTAAGTGATGTTCTACTACCTAAATCTCATCTCTAGGCCCTTTTCCCACTGCACAAACTACTGGACCTTGATGACTTAATCCCATTAATATGTCATTATGCCATTCCAGTATTAAGGGTTCCAGCTGTGTGGCTTTGGGTCCCTGATCAAGTTTGGTATCAATATGAACTACCATTTGAAATAGCTCAGCAACAAATGCAAATTTGTGTGTGTGTGTGTGTGTGTGTGTGTGTGTGTGTGTTGGGGCATGATTTTATATTTTGCTAGGGAAAAATCAGACAGCACACACACACACACACACACACACACAAAGTAAACAGGTGAAAAAAGAAGTCAACTGCCCCAAAACACAAGAAGCCATACATCTGTGAGGCTGTTCAGCAAATGTGCAAACAAAGTGAATAGAAAGCCACGTGGTATTCTAAATAAAAAGAGATCTGGAAATGCAGTTTAAAGTTGTGCATCTGCCAGAAAATGCACTTTTGTCGAAACTTTTTCAGATGGTCCCTACCTTTCAACTCTATTAACATCTATTACATTGTATTTGGATCATGCTTTAACAGTAGACATTGTCACCAAGCATCTACACAGAAATCTGGGTCTAGATTTATATATAGATCCCTAATGAGCAAGCCAGAGGATACAGTGGCAAGGAAAAACTCCCTGAGATGACATGAAAAAGAAACCTTTCAGAACACTCAAATGGAAAGCCATTCTCTTCTCTGACACTCGATGGTGGGATTATAACTCATTACTCTTACCTCCTTATATTAAAAGAATGTTCAGGAGGAGCATCCTGGTCTTTACGGTTACAGCAGAGGTTTTTAGGTACTAGTCTACAGTATCCAGGTGAGATTATACGGAAGCAATTAATGAGCATTGATTCCACCATAAGCCATTTATCAGGATGATTCTGTGACAGCTGCGTCATTCAGTACAGGTGCATGGTTACGACACAACCCCTGGTCTAAATGGCAACAATGCGGGATATTATGGTTAAATTGAGTCGAATCAAACTGTTGCTGTTTATATACACAATGTATATGAAAGCAGAAAACACAGAGTGCCTAGTTCGGTGCTGTTTTTTAGGCTTCAAAAGCACCTACCTGTTTTGGGTAACATAGACTGACACAGTCGTTTCTGAACTATGTTATACATTCATTCTGGAAGACCAAATAACCAGGAGTCAGTTTCCATTTAGTACTTCAGAAGTGAGTGATCAGTGATACCCCTGAACCTTTTTCATCCATTCACACCCGACACGCTGCTTGAACTTTTTTTCTGTTTCATTCAGATCTTTTATTCTCTTTATGGAATAATGAAATGTTAATTCGGTTCCCCTCTACTTGCCTGCTATGCCTGTAGGCATTCACCTTGATCCAAAACTCTTTATTTCAGCTCTCAGAGGCTGTGTATTGGCAGGGGAACAGAAACTACACACACCATAAACTCAATAGCTTGATATCCAGACTGCTTTAAACACACTTATTTAATTAACCACACCTATTCAGCAAGGATTAGATCAGCACTAGTCATCATATAAAAACGTACCTATATCTGAATTCTGCCATGATCTCCATAGAAACTGTTTGTCTAGGGTTACAACACGGTCTGCTGTCAGTTTACAGTCTCATAAAAATGCCTGCTGTTAGTTGGGTGCAATCAGTGGTTTTAAATCCACACATCTTTTGTAATATCTGCTAAAGATCTCATATCCTGGCAGCTGTCAATAAAATCTGTTGAGAGGAAAAACTCTAGTATCTGTGATACACCAGGCTTTGGAATGGGAAAAAAAATAAATTATGTCAATTGCCATCATCCAGGCAATCAAGTCAAAGAGGCATCTCTTGCCTGTCACTTCAGAAAGGTCTCAGGGGTTAAAATCTATCCATGGGATGTGGTTTTGGAGAGATCTAAGAGGAGCTGCATTTATTTGAATTTCGAGTCTAGATTTAACTGAGCTGAAAACCTTGTTCTAATACATTTAATATTTGTTGGACACCTTTATCTATGAATACAGTGCACTTTTGCTGTGGTATTTATTTCCACAAAATTCTGCAGTGTCACAGCATTTATTTCCATCTAGAGCTGCATTCATTTTTGGCAGAGATCTCGTTGCTGATGTGAGTCAAACCACTCCGTAAAGTTCTCCAGCACATCCCAAAGCCTTTTTTTAAATGGGGATAAGGTCAGGACTCTACGGTGGCCAATTAATATGTGAAAATGATTCCTCATTCTCCCTGACTCACTCTTTCACAATTTGAATCCAGTGAATCTTGGCATTGTTGTCCTGGAATATGGCCATGGTGTCAGGAAGAAAAAACCCATTGATTTATAACCTGCTCATACAGTACATTCAGGTAATCAGCTGACTTCATTTTATTGCTACATACCATTGCTAAGCTTCAACCTGACCTATTAAAGCAACACTGCCTCCATAGACTCCAGGCAGTGTATCTGACGTTACCTGTATTAGGTGTATTAGCATTAAATTAATGTTTGGTATCTATGAAAACCTTTTATTAGTTTGGCCATGGTTCTGCAGTTCTACTGTTATTTATATTAACATGAAATCCTTCGACTCAGTGTTGCTTCCTAGATTTTATAGCATGAACGTGCACCATTGGCATTCTTTCATGTAGGATGATGTTTGATATTTTTAAGATCCAGTGGTGGAATCCCTTCATATTTTTCTGTAAGAAGATACACACTTTTCCTTAAGCGAAACATCTAATTTTTAAAAAAAACGAAGGAAAAGGATAGAACATTTTGTTGCAAAGTTATTTTAAAGAAAAAAAACTATGGTTTGTTATCTCTGGCTTCCTCAGTAAAGCCCCCTCCATCAGCCACCACCGCCCTCTTGCCCACATACACACACATACATTAGTATTTTGCTATCCTTGTGGGGATCTTCCACAGTCATAATGATTAATGTAGCTAATTAATGCTATACCCAACCTTAACCTTAACCTCAGTAATAAAAATGCAACTTTTTGGCTCTTTCAATATTTTAATTTTGTTAAGTAACAACAACAAAAACACCACATGGGGACCAGCCAAATGTCCCCACAAGATCAAAATGATCAGATATTCCTCTTCTTGTGGGATAGGAGTATCTTTCTTTAGTCCCCACTGAGATATAAAAACATGGCCCACATACAGACACACACACACACAAACCAGGCTCACTACAGAAACCCCATCTCTCATCAGAGTGTCAGGCTGTGGTCTTTGTGCCACGCAGAACCACCTTCCCTCCCTACAGATTGCAACTTCTGAAAGTGAAGAAACACCACCTGGTTTAACACACAGGCTGCTCTGCGCTGATCTGATGGACTGTCGCTGGGGAGGATGGACACCACGGCTACTCGGTAAGAAACCTACAGGCTTGCTCTGACACCAGCTGTTGGTGTGTGAAACAACTTTATGGCTAAAGTACAGTTGTTTTATCACTTCTCTAACCATGTCGGTCTTAGTTTTCTTCATTGTTATATATTGTGTGTGACCACACACACTTATTGTCAGTGATGGCAATGGAATTACAGATGTGACAGATGTGAGATGTTTGCTCTGGTCCATAAATGAGGACTCTCTAATACATGCTTCAGAGACAAGACTTCAGGTTTTAAGCTCAATATAGAGTATATAATGTCACTGTCTTACTGCATTGTGCTGTTTCTGTTTATATGTTTGCCGCTAATTGGTGTTAAAGATCTGATTGTGTTCAGACATTGTCTAAATGAACGCAGTGTTCAAATCCAAGCATGTCAGTGAAATCATGCCGCTTACTCAACTCACATGCTTAATTCTTGAAGAGCTTTGATTTGAGCCTAATTGTGCTTGTAAAGGCTACAACTTGCTCTTTGTTGCTCAGTCTTTCTTTCTTTTTTTTTTTTTTTTTACACAGGCTGTTGACAGTTAACACTTTAACCAAAGATTAGTGCTAGATACAGAAATCTATTAACTGTTCTGGGACATTCAGGTGGAGCAAATATGTGAAGCAGGGCTTTATACTTCTCATTGATAATGTGTGTGTGATTTGCTGTTGAGGTTTTCATTTGTAAACATTTTCCCACTGGACTCAAAGGCTGCACTTCATATGATCCTGTTATTCATGTTGTGGTTCATTTTTGCTTTTTCTCTTAGATTGACAAGCTTCCTTTAAAATCTCAGGCAAGAAGAAAGAACATGCACCATCCAAGCAACACTCTTGAATAGCTTGTTGGCCCTTGCTGGGTGCAGACTCGGGTTAGTGCAGAAGGAATTAGGCAGGAGACAGTGGCTTGGGTCATGTGCCAAGTGGGGAGCAGGAGAAAGGAGACAGAAATGGGGAGAGAAAGCTGGAAAGAAGCAGAGAAATGAAAGAGATTTGAAGTGAAATGTGGTTGTATCTCATGAAGGACTGGAGGAGGCCAGTGGGGATTTTTACTGTCAGGGTTTCCCACAAACAACAGCTCTGTCATTATTGCTGTTCTTTATGGTCAGAGTTCACTGATTACACAGCTCGGTGTCATGACCTGTTATGTCTCTGCTGTCACAACGCAGCCATTTCTGGCCCATTGGAGTTTATCTATAGCCCAGTTTACCTCGACCTCTGACTCCTGACCCAATGTGAACCAGGCCATTACTGCAATTCTCCTCCTATGAACTGTCATTTTATGTGTATCTGAAACTCATGTGATTATACGTCTGGTCTACTAGCTTTTCCAAAAAAATAGAGGGAGTTCCTCAAAAACAAGCTCCATGAGTACCTCAATATTGTTGCTGCCTACAGCAAATGACATTAAAAACATAATATTTAAATAATTATTATTATCATTATTACCATATCTTATTATTGTCATAGTCATAATATATTATTGATTATATAATACTATTTTAAATCTGTTTATTATTTAGTATTAAGTCAGTTGATTCAGATTGGTCAATTGACATTGGTTAAATGATTAGGTCAACTGGTACATTACAATATGTTAGAACATGTAACCAAGATGATATGAAACGTTACCTTTAAGGTAATGTAAACAATCAGATGTCTTAAAACGCATCAGCACCTGGATATAAAAACTCATAGGGACATTGTTAAAGTGATAATGTATGCTGCTGTTGGACAAAGTAAGTCTAGACGTCTAGACATTCCAAAATAGATTTCATTCACCTTGTGTTGCATTATCATAAATTGTAACATGAAATGTGCTAAAGGTTACTAAGGACTATTTATCTAACTAAGGAAAAAAACATGACTAGGCATGACTGTTATAGGAAAATCCAGGCTGAAGTGGGTTGTTTCCCTATAATAGCAGACCCTGAAGTGTTTTATACTTTATTTTTCATACCACAGTGATTTTTTTTATGTCTTTATGTCCTAATAAACATCATATGCTTTTTAACCGTTTATAGTTCAGCCGGATGTTGTGGAATGTCCATAAGACATTATGGTTATCACTTATGTTATAGCAGCTATAAACGGTAGCTTGTGTAATGATGTTCACAAATATTTTCACAGCTTGCGGTTGTTTATCACCTTTTGCGCACATGTGAAAAACCTGCATGCATGTATCTAAATGCGTGAACATGAAAAAAACTTGACAAGTTCAAGTTTGTGAATGTGTAATAAAGATTTGCAGCTGTAGAAATTTTTTGTGCATTTGAATATTTTTTTATGCACCAAGATACTATTTGCACATATGTAAAAAGATTTTTGCAGATAGTGTGATGGTAGGGTTTCACAAATCTGAGATACGGACACACACATTTCTTACCTTTGAATGCTACACTGACTTAACAAGCGACAAACCACAAAGTACAAGCATGTATTTTTACCGTTTTTACACCTGACTAAAAATCAGCACATTGCCCACTGGTTAGCAAATCGGGGGAAAAGTTTCTGATGCATTATATTTACTAGAGACAACATAGAGGAGCACTATGAAGAAGGGGTGAGTCAGACATGTTAAATATCAGGGTTTAGCTCAAAGGTCCAGTACCATGCCCACCTCAGAAGATTTATTTCCTCATTTACCATATCTATATTTTTCAAGCCATCTTTGACAATAGAATGTCTAACCAAGATACTACCCACATACTAAGTTTGCACACTGAGATGACACACAACACAACTCTTGGGACAGGACAGATTCATAAATGGCGATATAGCCCCAGAACTTTTGAGGAAATCAGAGATAGTTAGGGGAAATGACACAAAAGTGATTTTAAAAGTTTTCTGATTTTCTGATCTAAAGAAGATTCAGGTCTTTTGAAAAAATATCCAGGGGCTAAGCCCCAAAAATCACACTTAACCCCTGGTGTGCTGCGTTTCAAACACAGCTGTTGTTTTTCTTCTCTCACTGTTTTAATTTTTTTTTTAAGTTCATTGTGTTTGACTTAACCTTGTCCTTGTCACATAAAAGACATTAATCTCACTCTATAGGACTCCTCCATGTTGACTCAAGTAAACGGACTGCACTGAAAAAGTTATCAGTGATAATCAGTGAGAAGCATGCTGATTGGTTAGTCAGCTCAGATGTAAAAATCAGGGTCAAAATTCATGCTTGTTCTTTGTGGTTTGTAGCTTGTGTTGCACGCAAGTGTAAATAAATGTGTACATCTTTATCGCAGGCTTGTAAAACCCTACTGCTGAAAATATTCTTGTAAACTTTTTAATTATACATGCACAACATTTTTTTTACACATGTGTAAATATTATCTACATTCGCAAAACCTTTTTCACACATGCACAATATTTATGCAGCTGTAATTCTTTATTATACATTCATAAACTTTAACTTGTCAGATTTCTTTTTGCGAGTTTTACCTGCAGATATAGGCAATATATTTACATGCGTGCAAAGGTGATATACCACTGCCAGCTATGAGCATTATAATTTGTAAGCATCATGTCACAAGCTTAAATAATCATGGCCATTCTGAATATCTAACAAGATTTGGTGTCTTGGCTAATGAGATTCCTTCAATGATGGGTAAAAACCCAGCACTATTTGCAGAGAAGCAGCCTCAAATCATAATGGACAGTGTGTATGCTGTTGTAGAAATTATACATGTAAGTCTTCTTAGTCTAAACACATTAAGCTAAATTAATGCTTAAAAAATATATTTTTTGTTTCGTCTTCTATTTCCAAATGAGGTCTGGTTTGTTTAAATGCTTTTAGACATGAGCCTCTTTGCATCTTTTTCGCAGAGGTGTTTTGCATGGTGTGTAGGAATGGAGATGTCTGGGGTGCGGTTTATTGTTCTTTGTTGTTAATGCTGCTGCTTTCAGGTTCTCTTCTATTCAACTCCTTTTAAGTGGCAACTGGCCTCTCTTTTCCCTCCCTCACCATTATGCAGAGTGTGTGCACATTATTGTAAAACAGTAGCAGGACCCAATGGTCAATCATTGATTTACCAAACACATACTGGCAGGTTGACCTTTAACCTGTAGTCAAAAGCAACAGGTGGTGAGTAGACCTGTAGAACGTGGTACGGTCTGGAAGAAGTAACAAGCCTACGCAGGGGATTTTAAAGGAGGAAATAGACATGACTGCCATTTATAGGTTGTTACTATACTATGGTGTTGAGAGACATGTACTGCAGTGGGGCTTTCTAAACAGTCATTTTGCAGGCACAAACTAGACATTGTTATTATTACTGGTCTGAATGAAAATATGGTGTGGCTGCCAATTTAGGTTTACCTAAAAATGTAGGTGAAGATCAAGTACAAGTTATAAGTATACAGTACTACACTTTGTCATCCGGTCTCTAATAAACCACAAGCTAATTATTCAGTCTGTTGAATTTTATGTACAGTATGCAGCTGTTATAACAGTCTGTATGATCACAAAGCAGCTATATAGCAGATATAAACAGATATAGGTTTAGATTCCTAATTAGCCAGCCAGAGGTGACAGTGATAATAAAGAAAAACTTCCTGATATGACATAAGTAGGACATTGTGGGAGGAACCAAAGTCAAACTGTAATCCATCCTCTTCTGGGTGACGCTGGATAGTGGGATTATAAGTCATTACTCTCTTACAGCTGTAGAGTATAAGGTTGAACAGTTAGCTAGGTATGTAATAAAACACAATGGGCTACATTCTGTTGCAGGATAATACTCCATGATACGGTGATGTAATACCAAAGTAATATATAATTTCATCCATTTGTAGTTATTTTAATGCTGTAGAACAAATGACCTCTGACCTCTGTTACAACTTGCTGATGCTATGGATCTGTCTACTGACAGTAACCATGCATGTCACTATAACAGTAATTACACATGGTTTTGAGCACATGTAGAGCATCTGATATACAAAGCCCTGTTCATATAGAAGTGATATTAGTGTATTAGATGGTATTAGAATTTAACATTGCTAGCTAGACTTAGTTTGTTATATAATTGTGATTGAATGTGCAGCAACAGAGCACTGAATTTAACTTTGAAAAAAGCAGCTGATGTACAATTTGATGTTTGTTGCTGTAGTAAGCATACTTGTTGGTTGGTGTAGCACTTACAGTTCATTACTAACTTTAAAATTGACTACACTGTCTGACAACCAGAACAGAAAGACATTATCTGTATTTAACAAATGCTTTATGATGCATTGAGTACAATTTTGAATTTTTGCTCATTGTGCATCATTGAAATCATCTCGACAAGAGCAGAGAATACAATTAATATATACTTAATTTTTTTCTTGGGGAAGATGCGACACACAGCAGTGTTTTGTTAAAACACTGTGGAGTGGAGTATAATTTACCTGTTTCACTCTTCCTCTATGAGAAGTTTGCCATGATGGAGTGGTTTACTTATATATCTGAAGTGGATATCTGTTTTGCACATGAAAACACCTTTTCCTCAGGGCTGAAATTAAAACAGCAGTGAAATAGATATGGGGAAGCCAACACTGCTGTAGATGCATAAAGCTTGGTTCGGAAAGTAAGCATGTTATGGAGAGAGAGAGAGAGAGAGAGAGAGAGAGAAAGAGAGAGAGAGTCACCTCAGTGGTATAGGTATGACAGAGTGTCATACCTGCAGCTAAAGTTAGATCAAAGTTTCTGCACCCACAGGCATGAAACCGTACGAAAGTGACCTGTGTAGAGCGAAGTTTTGCATACTAGCATATTACCTTCCTGTTTTGGAAGTTAGGGTTTACTGACATGTATTACATATCTGGATGCCTTTCATCATAGCAGTCATAACAGCAACTCCACTGGAAAGTAATATGCTGACAGATGACTATAAGGATAAACACATCTAGTTAAAATAAATAGAAATAGAAAGTTATGTAATTAGCAGCTAGTCAGAGTGTTTTCTCAATGTATTGCAGTGTATTTCTCACTATCTCTCTTTCTGTTCTGTACAATAGTTAAAAAGAGTGAAAAACAGCCAGGACCCTCTATCACTCATCATGTTACATGCATATTAAATCATCACCATGGAAGTTACTTACGGAATTGACCTAAACTAAGACCAAACCAATACAACCATTTCTTATTTTCAACACACACACCGTACATTTACATGTGTCATTACGGTAATTAAATATAAACGAGATATTGTGGGAATAATGAAGTAACAAATGTTATATATCTATTTACAGTACATGTGTAATTATAATAATAAAACAAAAATATTTCTGAGTAAAGAAAATGCTACTTTGAAACTATTTCTGGAATAAAAATCATGTTTATAGTAGAAAATGATAGAATGGCCAAATTGAGAAAAATAGTTTCCATGAAAATTACAACACAAATTAATAAATATATGGTGAAATAGCAAACCCACAACAGCTTTAACAACTGAATATGCATCTGAATTGCTCTATTTCCCAAAATATCCTTTTTTTCATAACTGAGAGATTTGAGGTTTGGGAGGAAACCTCTTTTATTTCTTCTTTTCACCTGATTAGCAAGTATTTAGCACTCTCTCAGAGCTGCTGGAAACAGATGTTTTAGTGGCATGTGTGTAAGTGTGTAATAAGGATACAGTGTTAGTGTTTCGGGTGTGAGCTGCTGGTAGAGATGTCAGAAATGACATGCATGAAAAACACACAGCGAGAGCTTTTTAATTAAGACTATCACTCAGTCAGGGGTTTGTGCGTACATGGATGCAATTTACTGTTTTCTCACCGCTATTCTGTCACTCCAGCTATATTTCTCTCTCTTTTCTCTGCAATCAATCAAGTGTATAGGTGATTGAAATGTAAATAAGTAACAACACTAGGATAATAATAACAGCAAAAATAATATGAACAATTCTGTTTACTCAAAGGCACTATAAATCTGCAACTGGTTTATATATTACATCCACATTATAGAGTAGGTTTGGTTCAGATTTTCTTTTTCTTTACTTGTTTAATATTACTTAATGATTCTAGGGTTGCACTGGTTAACAGAAAATAAATACTGATAGATTTTTCTCTATTAAATACCTGTCATGTCTATGCATTCAATATCTTCCAGCATTTCAATATTTTCATACACAAAGCTTCACCGACTACAGCTCAGACTCAAATCCACTAGAATTAGGATTCTCACAGTGCCTATTATTCCAGGTTCTACACCTAGTTCGTTTATCCCTGCTTTAATATACTAGTGTTTATTGACCCTTGCCCACACTGATTATGATGCTGTTTACTAATCTGGGTCGGTTTAATGAACTGCTTGCTAATGTTCTGTCACCACTTTATTGTAACAAATGTAACAAATATTTATAATATTTATATATTTATACAGTGTAGCACCACTTAATGCTTAAATCTCAGTCTCTGAGATAAATGGTTTGTTTTTCCTGTCTGGAAAAAGTCTTAAAGGCTCTATGCTGAATCCTAATAGAAAGGCTTCCATATAGAAATCCCTTCAGCTATAAAGGCTAAACAACTTTAAATAACCAAAGAAACCTGGATGAACCCTGTAAATAAGATTTTTCATTCATTCATTCATTATCTAATCTGCTGATCCCACTGGTCCATGGGAGGAATCTATTCCAGCCCTCACTGGACAGAACGCAGGAAAACATCATAGACAGGTCACCAGTCCATTGCAGGTCAGACATACAAAGAGACACATTCCCACTCACACACATGCTCATCTATGGGCAATTGTAGTATCTCCAATTCACCTGACTGCATGTGTTTAGACCATGAGAGGAACCCAGAGCTTCCAGAAGTAACCCACACACATCATAGGGAGAACATGCAAAAACATACAGAAAGAACTCTGTTTTCTCTGCTGGTGAATCAAACCAAGGTCCTTCTTTCTGGGAGAGGACAGAAGTAATTACAGTCAGTGATTTTGGAGGTTAGTTAGTGAAGTTGTCTGGGCAAACACCTGAAAGCTTAACTAACAAGTAAATACATCATTAGAAAGGCTTTTTTGTGTGTGATGCAAAAATATCCTTTTATTTGACCATTCATTGGTTCACAAAAAAAAAAAATTAAACTATAAAATAGATCTGCACTATAAATGTTACTGTTATGTGAAAGGATCTTTGTGGTAGAGAGTAATTCAGTTTATTGCTGCAACAAACGAGGATCGTTCAAGAATCACGGGACAGAATGATATTTAAAGATCTAAAACTGCTTTGATCATGGCAGCTTTATAAGTGCCATCATGTCCTGATTGATTTCCACAGAGACGGCAGTCTGTGAAAAAAATCACAGAACTTAACTCAAAAGTGGACAGATATGATACTATTATAGGATAATGTTATAAAGTAGTTCAGTTACGAATTTGAGTAATATAACAGCCTGTTCCACAGATGTTGACTGTATATAAAATTATTTATATAACTTAATCTGCAAAGTGTACATGATTTATGTTATAAATTAAAGCTTTTGCCGATATATGCAAACAATACTATTAACCCTGGGACACTAAATCATAACATTTTTAAAATATTGTTAATGGTTTGTTTTTGGAGAATTCCTTTTTCTACTTTACTGTGATCTGTCTGAGGCTTCTCAGGTTGTTATAATACATGCCCATTCATTCTGCATGCATTATACACACGTATAAGAAACATCTGATAGCTTTATTAGGCCTCCTGGACATCCAGATCCTTCTATTGTTTCTGACATCTGTTTCCCTTAGTGACTAATTGCAATTATCACATGGTTTGGAAGTTATGGAGGTAGAGAGAGAGTGGGAGAGAGAGGGAGAGAGAGGGAGATTAATGAGTTTGGGCAGTTGTCAGATGGACGCCTGCGCAGCCGTGCTGGAGGGATCCCATCGCATCGCTGGTGGCAGAGGTTGCCAGATTGTACATAACTCCCTCGTTTTACCCCTTCTCCCATCACACATCATCTCTTGTCCCTGATGATCCATGGGCAGGGACTCAGAGCCCCCAGCTGTGTCAGAGCTTATCAGTGTACAGCTCCTGCTTTAAATTCAAGTACGCACACACACACACACACACACACACACACACAGAAGCAAGATCAGAGCCCTGCACCTACCTGAGCCTTCCTACAGAGAGCTGAAGCTGCTCTGATTAAATATGTGAATGGTAATTGTATAATTATAATCAGTAATTGCCCTTTGTTTGGCAGTGCAGAGGCAGCAGCTGCAGAAGGGGCTGTTCATCCTGAGAGAGAGATCACCCACCCTCACATACACACACACACACACACACACACAGTGATCAGCAGGAGAAAAAGAGCCTGTGCACTTTTAGCATACATTATTATTTAGAAAGACTACAGAAGAAAAGGAAAGCCAGGCCAAGGGCATGCTGGGAATAAAAGACAACTGAATTATTAACAATTATAGTGAGTGTGAAACTGATAACGTATATGCCAGCACATTGTATTCAGTTTCCAATAGCCTCTAAAAACCCTTTGCTTTATAAAAACTACAATAAGATATTCCGTCACACTGTGTGTGTTGGTGTGTTTTACTGTGTACCTGCAACAAGCTAAGGCTAAATTCCAGTCTTTTCAGTCAAGTGTCTCACTTCAGCAGAGCTTAAATTAATAACAAAGAGAGGATCTATATATTTTTCCAAGACCAATTAAAAGGGATCCTCTTTCTGTTCAATTTTGTGTTTTTACAAAGGCTTCAGGTTGGCTGTTGGTGTGAAATGGCTGCACATTTTTATTCCATGAGAGACACAAAAAAAACCTTTTACTTTTCAGGGTTGAAAATTATATTTCATTTTGTTTAACCCTTATGGAAACATCACACACTCGCACATTCCTGGCGCCGGCATGCTCTGCTAGATTGCGACCTTTTCCAAAGTGTGTCACAGAGACCAAATCCACAAACCCTACAGGGACTCTTTATTCATTAAAAACCATAAAAAGAACATTCTTTTCGTCTTGAAGGAAGCTAAGGAGGATGTTCAAGATCTGTAAGAATGATCACTTACGGAAAATAATATAAAAGTGAGACACTTGCAGTCCTCATTTAGATAAAAATGACTCGGACAGGAAGATGGAAATGAGAAAAAAGAAAGAGTGATCAAGAAACAGTTTGTATTTAATTAGGTTAATGTGAGTGTTTTTGCATAGCCATTGAAGATTTCACCTAAAAATGTTCAACAATATCTTATATTTGATCTCAAGAATGCCAATAAATAAAGACTGATTATCCTGAGACCATGATACTGTATGGCTCACTTCTTTGATCCTTTATCGCTCACTTCTAGCAGTATTCTGGCTTCAAGTATCCTTGAATCCTTGTCTATCTGCACTAGCTTCGAATATTCAGAGTAACATCTAAGCACTAAGAACTATTGTAAGTTAGTCTGGATAAGAATTTCTGCTAAAGACTGTAAATGTAAATGTAAATAGATGTATATGTATACATGTATATAGTTTGTATGTATATAGCTTGCTTAGTTTGTATGAACTGTATACATGTTTGTATGCATGTATGTAGCTAATCTGTTGTTATTTTTATTTTTGCGTCCATGTTTAAAATAATGGAAGAAAATTTGAATCCTTTCTTTAATTAAAAAGACGTTAGATACTCTTACATACTTCGTTTTTGAAAGTTCCTGGTTTGATTCCATAGCTGATCTCCACTAGAACATACCAAAAATCCCCCCACCCCCTACCCATCTTTCTGCATGCCATGATCATGATTAATTACCTCCCAGAGCCAGAGGTGAGGGCACTCATAAAGTCAGAGGGCAGAGGTCAGAAGGTCAGGTCATGTGTCAGGAAGGACGGGCTGCCTAGTGAACTTCAGATGTCACTTGAGGACATTTGTTGTCTTGCTGGCCCCAGTAGGAGGACATGTTTGTGTGGGATGTGGAGAGGTGGGGGTGTTGGTAATTAACATGGAGAATTGCAGTTAGGAAATGGTGCCCATTTGACCCTAAGCTTGGAGTTTCCTAATCCAGTGAGAGATGGATCTTATACCTACGCCATCTGGAGACATGGAACGCATACAAACAGACGCACACACACACAGTACTTTCATTTTCACATTCAAGGACACACCTGCACTTGCACTCCCTCTCACACACACAAGCACTGGGGCGACACATGCATAGACTAATTTCACACTCGGTAAGTGTAAGCCTGGTCAGTATAGGCTCAGATGCATGCACAGATGGCAGAGCGAATGGGCTTTTGGAGCCTATCACTACAGTTAGTGCTGATCTACACTCTGCTTTTCCAGCCCTTAGCCAGTTTCAGACAAATGAGGAACTGCTTTCAGTTCAGCTCTCACTAACAGTGACACTTTATTATCATGGTGGGTGTGTGTTTGCACATGTGATTCCAATGAAAGTGAAATGACATGGATAACTTGGCCCAGGATAGTGTGAGAGTGACTGGGCATTAGAGACTTGTCAATTGCGAGAAAACTTATTTCGCATGCAGTGACAACACACTCCAAACTTATTATTATGATTATTATTATTATTATTATTATTATTATTATTTTACTATTACTGTACAATAATGGTAAATGTAAAGTATAATACAGCACAGTACTTGAAGGCCAGTCCATATTGTTAAGTCTGGATATAGGCAGGCTTCGCCAAACATGATGTGGGTCCTTTGCACCCATGCCTCAGCTTTACCCAGACTGGCATTTGAGCCAGGGCTTCTGCTGAGCCTGTGCCATCTGCGCCCCCCTAAACAGGCTGCTGGCAGAGGGCAGCACGCAGAGAGCTGTAATTGGGTTGGAGTCATGAAAAGTAGCACGGGTGGGGTGTACATTAGCAGATAGGCTAATGATAGCACTCTGCTCAACTTCTGACTGAGACAGCCTTCTGTTACTGCTCAGGTCAGATGTAGACATGCTCTTTAATGAGAGGATGTGACCATGACACAAGGGTGAGGTTAGCAAAAAATTTAAATGAATTCAAATTAGAGAGGATGATCCAGCTGGATTTTGCTTGATGTTTTATGAAATGAATTGAAAATGTACTGGTTCTAATCCTAAAAGGAAAAGTCTATACTGAATGACTTGCATGCTAATCTTAAGTCTAAGACTAATTGTTTGTTAAAATATTTCATTTCAAATTCTTTCGTTAAAAATTTGGTTAACAATTTCTACAGTAACAATAATGCAGTTCACCTTCTGACAGGGCTGCCAGCAGGAATCAGCCCTTACTTCACTCCTAAAGAAACCAATGCAGCAGCACTTTAGTTCTGTAGTTTATCTAGTCCTCCTATCTGCTCATATGTTCATATTGCTCACAAATATTAGGTTATTATAGGTTAATATTAGCATATTATTATTATAAATAACCACCATTGTAACTGAATGATCAATGTCCAGCTGTGATTGCAGCATGGCAAACTTCTACAAATGTCCCAACAAATCTTTACATTTTAGAAATATTTCATTGTTAAAGTTTCCTAAAACCAGAGGAAAGCAATTATGTTGGGTCAGCATGTACACAAACACTCTGCATCTGACCTTGTAGAAAAATGTTTTACTAGTATACCTATAGATTTGTTTTAAATGATAAATTATGTTTTAAAATGGCTATGCAGAATGTCTACATTTTCCTTTCACAACCAGCTCCAAGTAGAGCCCCTTTTCTAATAGTGTATGCCAGAAGGTTTTTCTTCTGTTCTTCATCAATTTTGTAAATGGTTGTTAAACACAGTTCGGCCTACATATATTGCTTCCTGTCTGAAATGGCAATACAGTATCGTATATCTGTCTAGCCGACCAAAGTGACAGTAGGGCGCTCTTTGACGAAAACCAGGAACGAAGACAAAGTCTGGAAAGAAAGCGTGAATGCAAATAATAATAACACAGCAAGAAATTTTATACTCAAATTCACATTCTCACTTGCATATGTGCAATCGTGCTTAAAGCATAAGGTTCTGACTTGCCAGTCTGAAAAATATTGAGGGTTTGGATGGAACTGGGAGGTCTGGTGGAAATCCAAGCAGGCCGGTTTATCAAAGTGCGCTGGCTGCAGTCTTATGAACTTCTCACCATTTTAAAGCCATCACGTTCATGATGGACTTTGTGGCTTTTCTCCACTCTGTAATACGCCTCGTCCCCCTGTCGCCATTCCTCCATTTCCGTCTCTGTACTTGCAGCCCCCACACTTCGCTATTTTCACACAAGTCTTATGCCTGTTAGTTCAATTGTAGCTGTCAGACAATGCACAGATTTCCCCTCTTTAACTGCCCTTTAAAACATCATGGCAATATCATTAACACAGTCTAAACTTCCGTCTCATTTGTCATATTTGGGAATGTGGTTCATTGAGGAACCTGAAGAAGACTATCATGACGTAGTGATGCATTTAAGCTCCAGAGCTTTGAATGTGCCTTACCACATTTCTCCTTATCTCTTGAGCCAGGGACTTTAAAGCAAACAGACATCACCTGAGAAAAGCTCCACAGCAAACCCTTCAAAGACTCGCTTACACACCACTGGGAATGCTGTGTGCATATTGAAAAGGCAAGTTATAATTATCATTATTTTTACATCTAATGGACAGAATATTATTCTGAAAAGTACAACCCTGTAATTTCACTGTTTAATGAATGCCCCTGCAACAAATATATTACCAAATCAAGCACCAGCCACTGTACTCCCAGATATCAGCCATTCCAAATAGTTACCAAGCAATAAGACCAGGCTGAAAGATCAGTGACTGCAAAACACACATTTGCATTTTAACTTAAAAAACAAACTGAGTCAGCAAAATCAATTTCAGCACTTGGAAGAGTTTGAAATAAAGCCAAAAGGGTAGTCTCTCTCTCTGTCTCTCTGTCTCCTTCTCTCTCCCTCTCTCTCTCACCCTAACTTAGTTTTCCCGTCTCTTTTGGAAAAATAGGATTTAGAGCCTCCTGTACTATGGGTTCCAGCATTTTTTCAGTGTTATGAATGATTGCACTGAATGATTGCAGTTTGCCATGATTGAGTATTTCCTGTTTTTTCACATGCTCCTCTTAGGATGTCAGGTTGCCAAGAAGCATTCAGCTACTTCTCAGAACCTTGTTGTTTCTTTATCAGACCTACCAACCTCTGAATATCTGGTGGTCTTCGGTCACTTTTATTGTCTATATGTTTATTCATATACAGCTTACTATGTTAAAATTGTTACTAGTTTTCTTCAGATGGCGTATAGTAGTTTTCGTATACTAAACATAATATTTTACTTCTTTTCTCTAGCCATTAGTACAACACAAATATAGGCAACCAAGTTAAACTGTCATCTTAGCCCTTTAGCAAACAAATGACTCCTCCTTTCTTTTTTTTTTGCTCTGTCTCATTATGATAATGTTCTCTGCACAGATATGACTGTCTGCTAGGCCTGTCCACCTTTATTAAGGCGTTCTGCATTGAAACTCTTCCCCTGTCATCCTCAATAGCTGTCTGCCAGGCTGCTGGAGTTGCTTTTGTTGCACTCAATCCGTTCCCCCTTTGAACTGAAACGAAGTGACTTGGTAATGAGTTCCTCTCTCTTCGAGTTCACAACCCCACTGAAAAAAACGGCCTGATAAAAAGGAAAAACAATAAAAGTGGAGAGAAAGGTGGACAGTCAAGGATGAGGAATCATTTATCTCTCTATGACATTCTGTGACAACATAAAAAAGAAAATCTGCAAGTTTTCCCAACATTTCATTTATGATAGTATTATTGACGCCTTGCAGACAAACTGGCAAACAAACTCATAAAGCCAACAAGACCAAGTGAGCCTACAGTGTCATACTCATGGACATAGGGACTTCTCGTATTAATGAGCTGCCAAAAGCATATGCCTGCTGGCTACTAGTGAGCTAACACTGAGAGTAAAATGTCATGGTGTGATGTGATTGTTCTGCACAACCATCTGTGGTTATGTCAGTATGTGAACACCCGTTCTGGGTAATGACAGCTTAAATGATTTATTAAATGTTCCATTGTTGAATATTACCCTTCAATCTCCTCTTCTGGATGATGATGTGTTTACACAAAGAAATTCCCCCCTTTTATACAATCCAGGTACTGGAGGATTGACGACCAACAGTTGTTCACTTCAAGAGACGTGCTATTTATTTATTTGTTTACTTGTAAACACACTGTGTTGAGTTATATAGTCTCTATTTTAAAGA
>JAOVVF010000010.1:10128436-10139074 GCA_028565595.1 Duopalatinus emarginatus | reverse complement strand
ATACAACTATAAACATATACTCTTTTGAATCTCTCTTTGACTATGTGTGTGGGGGTTGGGGGTGGGGGTAGGAGAAGGGGATAGGATAGTTAGCTCGGATTTTCTGCCCTTCCTTACCCCATTATTTCTCCTCAGGGTTCTCACCTACATAACATACTTCATTTCATGCTGCATATCATTACCTGGATATGGCCTGTGGGATACAACACACACACACACACACACACACACACACAAGGACTACGACAGTAGCTAGTTTGCAGTCTCGCATTACAGCCACTGAGCTGAAGGGTTTGTCCAAGGTTGTGCTCTCTAGTTTTACAAGTTCACCTCAGACCTCAAGAATAGGGAGTTATGATCATTTGCTTTCTTTCTTGATCTGTAATTCACAGAATGTGCACTATTCAGTGAAACAGTTTTTTTTTATTCAGAGTGTTTCTGCGGTCTCTGTGGTTACCTCCTATCTTTGTGCTACAGGCTGAGCCTTGCTGTGCATGTCATTAGGAGTTCAGTCGCTGCTGTGAAAGATCAGGAACACTGCTGGGAGGATCAGCCAGACCTCAGGCTAGGAAATAAGTGGCTAATGTTCTGTGGGATCAGCACAGTACAGTTACTGCTGGTCAAAAATGGAGGCTCAGGTAACCCTAGCGAACACCAATATTGTAAACTCACTGTAGCCCAGAAATCATGAATATTACTATGGTCTGGAGTTCAAAAGGCTGTTTTGGTGAGAAGGATGCTGTTACTAACTTGACTGTCAATTAAGTAACGGTAACCAGTCATACAGTCATGTATGCAGAAAAAGCCAGATAATCATTTGGTTCAAGTGTGTTCATCTGCCCTATGACGCAGGATAAGTAGTAGGATAAGAGCATTGACAGGCATTGTGTTATTCGCTAGTCATTATCCACTCTAGATAATAAGACAGTAACCAGGTTACTGTTTACCGAATATCAGCTACTTGGCTAAGTAAGATATCCATACGTTTCCTGCGTGTGTTAGCTATGTAATCAATAGGGTAACATTACAGAAAGTACAGAAAGAAAATCTACACCATGATCCATTAAATCAAACAGTGAATAAATGTTAGTTTTGTGCAAACTAAGCAATCCTTTTATGCCTGTTGACCTCAATAGGAAGTGATTAGGAAGTCATTATTTACATTGACACTGACACACTTACAGATCATGTGAGTCTGAATGTATTTAGTATGGTATGTAGGTAGGTAGGGTGGGGGATGTAGGTGAGAGAGAGAAACAAATTGTATTCAGTGCCTCCAAAGTGCCCAGACACTTTGACCAGTCCTGTTCTTGTTTTTTTTTTCATTCAGTATATTGACTTGTTCAGCAAGCCAATGACCCCACATTCTCCTCTGTCTCCATAGCAACTAAGTCAGAGGTCAGCCCCCATTAAGCTCTGTTACTTCTAATCATTACAGTTCCCTGCTGGCTGTTTATTGGGTAGAGCATGACCTCTGGTCTTTTTTGACCCCAGGAGACACAAAAAGGTCGCAGGCTTTTGGCCACACACCCAACAGGGAGCGATGACCCTGAGATCCTGGTAGCTAATGACGGGGAAAAGGACTAAATGATGCTGTGCTGCTGACTCATATTGCCTTACAGTTTAGCAGAACAGAGACTAAAACTGGGGAAAACAAGATAAAACAGAGCATGTCAAGGTGATGAACACGTACGATTAACCTTTAAACTTTTCAGTATAATTTACATAGAATAATAATGCTTCCCTGTTCTGTTTTTTTTTCTACTGTTGCCTCAGAAACCAATAAAATGGCCTCAAAGTGTCTCTAAAATGCTAAATATGACAGGTTATAAATATGCATGAATGTACACTTTGTAAAATCCTGTGTCCTCCTGCCATCCCAAATAGCTGGGTAGTTGTCTCCAACCTCATATCCTGATTCCCACAGGGACTGTGTCAGTGCTTGTGTAGCCTTCTGGGATTCATGCTGGTCTTCATCCTCATCCAGACCTTGGCTATTAACACATTAGTGCATGCACCTTTGTTTTTGTTTGTTGAGTATAGTTCTAGCATGCTTTTCAAACTTTTTTTTTTGCTTATCCTGAGTATAAATATGGGCCATCCACCACATGACATTACGTGTCACTACCAAATTGCTAGCGAACTAGCCTTCATTTATGACAAATAGACATGACTTCATGCACACACACATTCAGACATAGCAGCAATTTACCATAGATAATCCACCGATTTTCGGGAAGTGAGAGGAAATCGGAGAACCAAATGCATAAACACATTTATACCCACTCACACTCGTTTGGCCTTTACACACTCTGCACAGACTCCTTGTTCTTACTGGCACAGCGAGTGAAAATGAGAGCATGTTTCTGTAATTGAAAGCGTGTCTTTGTAATTGATGCTCGTATCACTAGAAACTGGTGATCAGATTGCTCAGTACGTTCATGCACATGTTGCTAATAGTAAATGGTTATTACAAAGCCATGGCAAAAATGTAGACAGAATACACTTTGCATGACAGAAAATCGGGGAAAAGCATCTTTAGGTTTGTTATTCCCAGTGTTTGTAAGTCAGTCTGCCCTTTTGGCTCTCTCTCTCTCTGTCCCTCTCAACTTTTTTAAAGACATGCAGCATTTAATGGCCTGCTTCATCTTTTTGTCTCTTTCTCTCTCATCAGAGATGGGTGGAAAGATGGGGAAGCCGTGCTTTCATGTTCTCCTAACTGCACCAGGCTGCCCACTGAGCTGCCAAGTTAGTTTAATTGGCCCATAATTGGCACTGTGTGCCGTGGGCGGTAATGTAGAATGGCCTTTTTTAAGGGGTCTTCAGTGGAGATCTGCATAGCCGGTTCATTAAACATTCATTAAACCTATGTTAGGATTTAAGTAATCAAATGAACAGCATAAAAAATTGGCTGCTGTGTGAAACATTTAATAGTATGGGTTTCTTCTGTATGTTTTTAGGCTTATTATTATTATTCATCAATAATAATTTAAGAGTGAAATTGTAGCAAGTGCATGTTCAGTGAGGTAATTTGACCTAAAAAAATCAGCGCTAGCATCAAACAGTGGAAGCATCTCCTTCAGTTCATGAAGAAACAGTTCCTAAAACATGGTTGACTTATAATACTTTAAGGATGCATACTGTTTATGTAAAGAGCATCACTGCAGTGTGGTTAAGCAAACCTAGTTTACCAGGAGAAATGGATAAAAGAAGCTTCTTGCCAGCCAGCTAAAGTGGATGAAGAAGCGTGTGTAGTCTCTTGGCAACAGAGCAACAACCTCCCAGACCTTTGTTAAGCTTTCCTGTTTGAGTCTGAAGTGGATGTAGAAGTGTCATGTATAGTTGTTGGTGAGAAATAGTACACATATACACCTCAAAAAAGATCCACAGAGACCCAACCAAATTGTATAAGGAATAAAATACAATGAAGCGTTGATTATTTTCAGTGCTAACTTTGATTTATTAATTAAAAACTGACATGTTATACTTTTTTATAGCTGTGTTTATAGCCATATATATAATCCATGTTTAATGTTGTGGAACATCCATGATCGCTGTTGTTTTAACAGCTATCTACAACTGCCGCTCTCTTGATGTTAGTAAGACGCACACAAAAAAATGTTGTCATGAAACCAAGAAACCATTAAGCCCTTCATCCTAAAAACTTTGCATACTTAAGTCAGTTGAATTTAACTTAAGCAATACCCTTTGACAAATCAGTATTGAGAATTCAACTGAGCTACATGCTATGATTAAAACTTATCACACTTTACTAAACTGTATGTTGATTGCAAATTATAAAAGCTAGTTATGACTCTGCTAGTTTTGTCAGACAAGTCATGCAGCAATAATTAGCATTCCATATCTATAAATAGCTTTGGAAATTCAACATTGAACATTCCATACATATGAATAACTTTGGAAATTCTTCTACCTGCCTGATCATTCAGAGAATAATGGAATTTCTTTAAGCATTACAGAAAATGCAATGTTTATAATGCAAAAAAAAAAAAAAAAAACGGACTCAGTTGTCACCTTTTTTTTTGGTCTCAGATGATAGCTTACAACCTTTAGAGGTCATGCTTAAGGTCCTAAGGCCCACGAATGTTGTAATAGCCACGTTTACGCATGCTAGTCTCATCCTCAGGCACTCCATGCATGGCTACCAGGGATATTTTTATATACTTTTTTAGCCACAGGCTTCATGCCCTACATGATTCCATGTATATGCACTTATGTGTGAAAAAACAAAATCAACACAACATAGTGTGTTATTCAGTGCTATATATAGTCTCTGGATTTAAAGATTATTAAAGGATTTCTGTTAGCAGCTTTTCTTGCGACAGGAAAAGGTCTGTGGTTGGTCATCTGCCATTTTTGCAAATGGCCTTTCTGGTGAAAGTATGTGGCTCTTGGTCAAATGCTAGAGGTCTGGCTTGCATTACTGGAGCTGAGAGCTTCTCAGCATGTAGCATTCCAGATTTTCCGCCCACAACCACAGTGCTGGAGCAGTGCAAACCCTCCCCCTTCATAATATTAACAAGTGATTCTTCCCCATATGATATTGGGACTGTCTTGTTCCATAGTGTGAAAGATAATTGCATCGCTTCAATTTCTCTGGGCCCACCTTAAATGATCTAATCTCAGTGGGAGACAGAGGCCCTGGCTGTGTATTTTTGCAGTCAGGAAAATCGTGTTTATGTTTTGGTTGTCTCTTCTTGGCACACTAAAAAAACACTCACCCAGAAGCTACAGATTCTGCTTAGTAGTGCCATGTTAGTGCAAACTAATGTACTACTCAGGTCCCTGTATTAAAAATATTGATATCCTTCTTTTCTGAAACACATACTGCCAGAATTTGAGCACTTACTAAAGCAGCTTCAGGGGGGGTTCTTATTAACCACCGCCAGCTGAAGCAGTGGACTGCAAGCCACCTAACATGGAACACCAACTACAGAAGGCTCCACTTGATTCGAATGTTAATGGCCTGTAGCATTCACCCCCTGTGGAGATCTCTCCATTTGATGAGATAGAGAATGGAGAAATCATGTTTTTTACCCCATGTTCTTCCAATTTGGTCATTTGCCAACTCCCACCCACTAGCCAGCTCTGTCCTATCGCATGACAGCTACCAGCTGGGGAGATTGAAGGTTAGCACATGCTTCCTCAAAGACATCTGAGGCAAGCCACCACATCTTTTTAATGAAAGCACCAAATACCCCTTTCCACATATATGTTGGAATGCATGTAACTATGTATGTAAACATGCTTTCACATGGTTGGCTAGTGTTGTTTTGATTGACAGGAGAGTAAGTAACACTACCCTTCCGACTCGGAAAGCATGGACAATATTATACTCTTGTACTTTCGAATGGCTGTGTTGTAACAAAGAAAGGCTTTTCTGTGACACCATTTCAAGGCCCTAGTCAAATTGCTGTGTTATAATCTGCTCATTCTGCCCTGCTGTATTATTTTCCTATACCAGTCCATATCATTGTGTTTTATTCCTTACTTGCTGTAATAGTGCTATAAGGGAGCAAAGTGTTGTAGTGGAATAATTAAGCAAAAAGCAAGCCGACAATATGGCGGTCTTTGTACTAAGCCTGTAATATGGTAAACAACAGTGTGGGAGTGGAGCACATGAGTTCAAATGAGTATGAGTTAAAGCTGGCATGCTCTTCTATCAAGCCTTAATGAAAAAACAGGGATATATCACTGTATAAACTAAACATTAACTGCCAAAACAGCTCTGATCTATCATGACATGGACTCCACGAGATCTCTGAAGGTGGTATCTGGCACCAAGACCCTATACAAATCAAGTGAGCCCTGGGCGCATATGACCGGGTCGCCGGTTCACCAGATGGTCTTCCTCAGACCACTTTTGGTAGGTATTAATCACTGCATACTGGGAACACCACTTTTTTTTAAATGCTCTTACCCAGTTGTCTAAACCAACACAATTTGGCCACTGTCAGAGTCGTGCAGATCTTTATGCTTGCCCATTTTTTCTGTTTCTGACACATTAACTTTAAGAACTAATTATTCACATGCTGCCTAATATATCCTAACCCTTGACAGGTGCTATTGTAATGATACGCACGTCACCTGTAAGTGGTATTGTGGTTTTAACGTTATGACTAATCTGTGGATTTCGGAGTGATATATCAGAGCTATTATTGTCAATATTTTAGACTTTCAGCCATCCATCTGTTTATTCATTTTTTATAGTCTCTGAGAAACTGGTGTGCTTCATTAAATGCATGGATCCTTAACGCTCTCCATATAGCATTTATTTTACTAGGGGATTCATTTAGGATATTGTACATAATGATTGCCTCACATTCTATCTTGTATCTCCTTCACAATTCTTTCTGCAGCACTATAATTTAAATAAAGATAGAGTTTAAATTTACCACTGAAGGTAGCCAGAGGCTGGGTGTGTAATTAGGTTAAATAGGAGGGAGACAGGTGTATTTCTAAAACATAGAAAGCATGTCTGCCGTGCAATTTCAGTCTACTACTTTATTGTTTTTTAAGCAACATAGGAGTACTGTATCTGGGCTAATGATTGAAAGAATGACTGAATACTTTTATACACATACATACCTGCAAACAGGTCATTATCACATTCATTATACCGCCATTAGTGTCAGTAGGGGAAGTTAATTAACGTTACTCATAGGGGAGGGGAGGTTCGTGGGATGGAGCTATTTTGGGTTGTGATTGGCTTGTCTCTTACTCTTTCTCCCTCTCTTTCTCTTTCTCTCTTTTTTTTTCTTCTCTCCTTTTCTGTCATTACCCATTCTCCCTCCTCGCTCCTTTTATGATGCAGATGGCTCGACTGTTAGTAAAAAAGAAAGGGGGGGGGAAAGGGGGCAGAGAAGAAAGTGAGCGGGATGACAACAGTCATTTCCGAGATGGATTGATTCAATTTAGATCACATTTGCAGCATCAGGTGACATATGGACATGTTGGCCTCTCTTCTTTTTAACATTGCAGCAATCTTCAGTGCGGGTGTCTTTGCATGTGAGCTACGTGGGAGGGTGTATGGAGATGATGTAGATGATGCCTTTGCCACTGGTGGTACCAAGCGGCAGTGAACTGAATGAGAACGCTTACTTCATTGTATTAATTCAGAACAATTTCGGATGTGTGAATATGCGAATCTCTAAAAATGAGCTCTGGTGTTGGTCTTTCTGAGTGAATTGCACGTTGTGGTGATATATGTGCCAGTGAATAGTGACAACTGTATCACAGCAGCTGTTCTCTCCGTTCAGCTTTATTGTAGTATTATTTACCCGTAGACACAGTCTTCTACAGGTGGTGGTGTTTGACGTTGCTCTTTATAGTTCTGATTTGAAATCATTTTTAACACCTCTTTTTAGGACTCTATTCAGGTTTTGAGTAGAGGCAGCTGGTGCTCAGTTGTGGTACCCTTTTTTTCTTTGTCATACACACACTCTGATGAAATCAAATCAATTAAGAAGTGAACACACCCGAATGAACACATCATGTTATAGTGCTATCAAGTTTAATTTACTTGGTTACAGCAGAAGAGTTTACAGAGAAAATAATAGACAGCATACAATATGAGCTTAATAAAATAAGCAGGGTGGTTACTATCTGTTTATCTCTTCAGGCCCTTTATCTGCTTCCACCTCTCTTTCCTGTGGTTTGGCACATCCTCTGCTCTTAGCTGGCAGTTAGCCTGTATATCTGCACACAGCCACCTCAGCCTGATGTGGTCTGAGCAGGCCCCACTGTCACTGACAGGCAGGTTAAAGATAGCCAAGTGTAGCTCTCTCTCATTCTCTCTCTCTCTCACACACACACACACACACACTTGGACACGCACACACCGTCTTATCACCTCCAGACTTCCGCTGTGAATGTGAGCTGAAATATAGGCATTTCAGAGAGGGCTAAAAGTAGAATGGCAATAATAATGTATAACAATGTAATGAGCATGAATTAAGCATTTGCTATGTAGAGGAGATAACCACACATGAACCACACAGCAGAGAAAACTGGGAGGATAAAATTATGCAATTTATGTCAATACGAGTTAAACAGCAAAGGCCACAGTGACAGAAGATTTTACACACAGGAACCAAGAGGACATGAATAAAACATGATTCCTCACATTCTTGTAACACATTCACACTGCAAATCCTTAAGTGTTCTGTAAATAATAGACAGCGGTGTGTGTGTGTGTGTGTGTGTGTGTGTGTGTGTGTGTGTGTGTGTGTGTGTGTGTGTGTTGATTGTAGTGGATCCACGATCATTTTAAGCAGCCTCTAAAGTACTACATCTCAGTAATGTAGCTTTGTAGAATATTACATTGTATGCTGTAGGTTGTGTTGAATCCCTGTATATTGTGATTTACCACTAGTACAGTATATAGAAATGTGAAGGAAGCATTTATTATACTGAGGTTCTAGGGGACCTCACTGCACATTCAAAACAAATGGAGAAGCTATTAAAACTTAGAGTTCGTGTTCAACTTCTAGATACTAAAATGGGAATAAAATAAAAAATATAAATATATCATGTTAGACCTGCTAACATGTATGCATATTGCATAATGAACACGCAAGTGCACAGATTAACTGACTCTTTGTTTGGTTTGGTCACATGGTTAATCAGCTAATATGGGGTTTAACAAAATTATTAACAAAAAATTGTGTTAATAAATGAATAAGTATAATTATAAAACCTGTAGATGAAGGTAAAAAAAAAACACTGTAATGACACAATCAACATGCTAAAACCCCATAAACTCGACAACACACTGGCTCAAATGACTGACTAAAAGTAATTGAGTTCATGCAGAATTTAGACCATTAAAAACTTTACTATTATGTTATAGATAAAAAAAACTTGAACATGTACTCTGTGTAAAAAACACCAACAGTGGCACAGACATCACAAGCTCTGTGGCTTATTATACCCATTCTCTTTATTGTTTGTATATGATGTAACACAATGTAACCAATCAGCAAAAAACTGTGGACTTTTATAAATTGGTACTGTATGGCTCATTTCTTGCAGTACCTTGGCTACAAATACTGGAATCCTGGTCTATCTGCATTAGCTTCAGGTATTCCACGTAAACGACTATGCACTTTGTAAGTCGCCCTGGATAAGAACATCTTCTAAATGCTGTAAATGTACATCTACAGGTGCCAGAATCTTCTGTGGTCTATTAAGGTGATCATACAGTTGCCAGTTGCTCTTAAATCATGTGCCCAGTGGAAAAAAGAGCATTGTTTGCTTTCTGAAGCACAATCACTTCTTTTAAGGAATGCATGTTTATTTATTCTTATTTCTTTATTCTTATTTCTTTATTCTTATTCTAATAAGCTGCTATTTTTACAAGATCTTTAAATCAGCCTAGTGTTATATGGTGAGATTGCATTTAGACTAGGAGTAGTGCAGTTAGACAGTATTTGACATGAGGTACTGTTGCTTGAGGCTAAACAATAAATGATGGATCAGGTACGACTGTCAACCACACGCACACACCCACACACACACACAGCAGTGTGATAGGTGGAGGTAACTAAACACTAAGTGATGAATAAGAACGCTAATGCTCTCTGTCAGCTGGTCAAAGCCTGACGAATCAGAGAGCCACCTCTCATGTGACTGCTTTATGATGGATCACAATGCATAACTGACTTAATGAGAGACAGAGAGGAAGAGGGAGAGAGAGAGAGAGAGCGAGAGATGGAGTGACAAGATGAGGGTAGAAGAGGAATTTCATGATTATTTTACAGTCTATCTGTGTCTGCATATTCTCATGTCATGTATCATGCTACCTGTTTAAAGCACTCTGAGCGTGTCTAGAAAGAGATACAGTATTATAATGTTATATGTGTAGTGTGTTCATAAAACCCTGACTCTCTGGAGTTTATTATTTACGAGGCATTTAGAGCAACGTCATAACAACTAAACGGCGCCCCATCTCAATCCAGGTCTTTTACTGAAATAGAAATGAGCCAAAGAGCACCTTTACTCTATTGGAAAAGAGAAAGCTGATGAAATGAGTCTTCATGTGGATGAATAAATAAGGAGGTCTCTGGTTTACAATGTGAAAGCCAGGCACTATCGGAGAGGAGTCCCAGAAGGAAGCTGTAGGCCTCTCGCTGCTCTTCCCTGCATCCTCTCAGCTGGATCACTGCACACTGGGGGCAGCTGCTCTTTTATTCTGACACTGTGTTGACTTCCTGGATTGTGTTTCTCTTCCTCACCCATGAAATAGTACTGGGATTACGTGTGTAAATGGGTGTTTAAAGTTCATATATGTTTATTTTATAACTATATGAGGCTGCAGTAAACACATGCTCATTGAAACTGGACAGGAGATGATCCAGTGCTAATCAGTAACTATCCAGTTTGTGCACACTTTAACCACAGATTCCCGGTCTTCGATAAGGTCCTCTGCTGTTGTAGCCCATCTATCTCATGGTTCTGCATGTTGTGCATTCTGAGATTCCTGACAGCTCAACCCAGTCCAGCCATTCTCCGCTGACCATATCAACAAGGTTAAAGACTGTACTGACAAGACACAACTGAAGTGCACTTGAGCAAGCTACCTAACCCCCCAGCTGCTGTATAGAAGCTGTCCTCTGC
>JAOVVF010000010.1:10095204-10113346 GCA_028565595.1 Duopalatinus emarginatus | reverse complement strand
ATATATTACACTGTTCTGTAGTACACCAGTGACACAGTGAGTATATATTTATATATAAGACACAGGCTGTTATATATTACACTGTTCTGTAGTACACCAGTGACACAGTGAGTATATATTTATATATAAGACACAGGCTGTTATATATTACACTGTTCTGTAGTACACCAGTGACACAGTGAGTATATATTTATATATAAGACACAGGCTGTTATATATTACACTGTTCTGTAGTACACCAGTGACACAGTGAGTATATATTTATATATAAGACACAGGCTGTTATATATTACACTGTTCTGTAGTGACACAGTGAGGGTTTAAACAGAGCGCGTGCGTGTTTCTTTCGGTGGGCGTGTCTCTAGAGCAGGTGCTAAGGACAGACCCCTCCTCGTGTGCTTCTAAGCCACGCCTCCTCCTCGTAGCCGAGGCTTGTGCGCTGATGTTCCGCGCCGCAGAGCCGCTTCACTGCTGTAGCCGCTTCACATGGACTAACACCGAACCGCGACTAGTCTGTGTTTAAAGGTGAGTTTTTCAGCCTGCTCTCATTCTAACAGACTGCTCCAGACACCATGCTTCTGTTAGGGCTTTTAATACGCGGGGATTATTTCTGTTTTTGTTTTTGTTTACAGTCGCTAACTTAACCAGTTGCTTTCTTTTCATTGATAAGAAGTGTGTGTGTGTGTGTGTGTGTGTGTGTGTGTGTGTTTTACACACATCTGCGCTACCTCTAGGATGAATCCCTGCTCTTAAACTATTTATTTAACAGAATAATCTGATTTATAAATATAATAAGATTTTCTCCTGGTTGGTTTATTTATATAATTATGGATCTGTTTCTGTAATTATAATGATGAAATGTTGGGGCAGTTATATAGAGGAAGAGGGGCAGGATGAGCACAGGGGGCTGTTTATGGTTCAGAAACATCAGATTTGCAACAATGAGAAAGGAAACCCTCAGAACTGTATTACACCCCCTCCTTCCAAACTGCATCTGTGTGTGTGTGTGTGTGTGTGTGTGTGAGTGTGTGTGTGTGTGTGTGTGTGTGTGAGAGAGAGAGAGAGAGAGACAGTGAGTGTGTGTAAGTGTGTTGTTACATGTGGTGATGACTTGTTTTGGGTATTTTTGTCATGTCTGCACTATTTCCACCAAACTGCTGATGCCATTATGCATCATCATGATTACCCATCTGCGCTGGGAAATGAAAAGTACATGTCACTGAAGCCTTGTTTTGTGAAGTGTCGCCTTTCTGCCCTGTTGCTTTTTCAGGGCACTGTTGAACGGCTTGATTTTGATGTAATGTCACTGTATACTGATTGCCTGTACCAGATGCCATCACGTCACTGTAAGGCTAGAGTTCAGCTCACACTACTTGATCGGTTAGATTGCAGATTTTAGACATTGCAGAAGAATGAGTAACGATCCCAGGCTGGGTTTCTGTTGCTCTTACAGAAACCTCACTCAGCCACATGATGAGGTTTTGTTTGGCATCACTGTTGTCTCTGCACTGTAAACTGGGAAGGCTAGAAATGAAACGGTCCGAGACTGGAAATACAGGATCAGTGTTATGACAGGGTGGTTAAAGTCTTGCTTCTCTACCTGACTGCTCAATTATCTGCCAAGATGAGTGACAAGACATTTGACTGAGATTAAACGCTTGCCATACGTACGCTTGCTTGCATGACAATTTAATGGTTAGGATAAAAGAATAATTTCACAGACCCTATACACCTAGATGTATATATACTGGATACTCAAATAGCTGACGAGATCAGAATGTACACAGTGTCATGAAGTCACTTGTCTGCCATACAGGTCCTGATGTTCTGCTCTGTCCTGATGTCCCTGATGATACCTTGTGTATGTATTTCCTTCTGTTTATTAATGGATCGGATAGCTAAGTTAGTACCACGCTGATCTGATTCATGAGCTCGATTACACTACGTAACACAGTTAAAAAATGCTTAATATCAATCGTACACAAGAACTTGTACATGATAAAGAGTTCACACAGTATTTTGTGGTGATCTGCGGTTTTTACACTGATACTCGGTCCTCTGTTGAGAACCAGATATGCCTATATGCAGATGGAACAGACATGCTCTCACGTATCTTCCTGCTCTTTCAGAAATGATCACTTCCTGGTACATGCTTTCACTATTTCACTTTCTTTTTTTCCCTGTTCTTGGTAATAATATGTATTTCTCAGCACATGTACAAGCAGGTTGATGTGAGCTAATATGTGTGTGTGTGTGTGTGTGTGTTTCGTAGAAGTCTGGCTTAGTGCGCCCTCGAGCAGAATGACCCATCCGTTCCTAATGCGGTCTGGCCTGTTTCACACAAAAGCACCACTATCACTGTGTTATGTGCTTTGTGCATGGGGCAAGTGTCACAGGAACTCTCCACTGAACATCTGACTCCATTAGACACACTCCCATTCACTCACAAGCTCTTTCACAGTCACTCAGCTGCCCGTTCCAATCTGTCGAGCCGGGAAAGGGTTAAATAACCAAGGGCCAGTGAGGCGCTGAAGACCCAAGCATGCCTCTTGCGCTGAAGATCACACACAAACGTGTCATGCTGATGTTTTCGACGCATCAGAACTGTGTAAAACGTGTCAAAGTGCGAACACACGAGAGTATAGTGATGCTTGAGATATTTGCCTACTGTGTACATAAGTATTTCTCGAGCTGAGCCAGACAAATTATTTACAATGTGCAGTTAATAATAACGACTTGTTTTGCTACTGGGGGTCTGGGTCAGTGTGCAGTGAAGTGTGTGTGTGTGTGTGTGTGTGTGTAGTTGTAAGTGTGCAAAGCCATATTGTATTAGGATTAGCTCGGGTTACTGCTGCTACTATTCTCTGCTGGTCAGCTGTTATATGCACTTACACAACCCACCCCCATGACCAAACACACACACAGACACACCTTTGTTTGCTAACAAACCGCTTTGCAATTTCACTGTCAGAGATTCAGATGAGTGTGTGTGTGTGAGAAAGAGAAAGACTGGGTGTAAAACAGACGGACGACTCCTGCACTAGTTTCATTGCAAAACAAACAAGAGATCAGTATGTGAGGGAGAAAAAAAGGGGAGCTTAATGTTTTCAGTGCTAATCAGTTCCTAAACAAAAAAAAAAACAACAAATGCCCTTTGCTGATAGTGCGAGAGGAAGGGGTGGAGAAGGACAACATTTCACCCCCTTCACCAAACACCCCACCCCCAACACACAGCAAAAAAAACTCACAGAAACACACAAACCTCACTGCCTTTCTCTGTCAGCACATCTTTGCTTGTTTAGCAAGGGTTGGAACCCATGACATAATGTTTAGAGTTTGTACTGTCAAACTGTGGCACACACACACACACACGCACGTACACACATGCACACACACACAGACAGACACAGGAAATTTCATTGGATCTGTTTGACTCAAGGGATGAAGCTGCTTTATTAATGCAAAGCTCTTGAAAAGCGTATGATGATGAAAGTCCTCTTATTTTGATGACTTTTATACAAGCTGGTCAGACTGATGCACACACACACACACACACAAACACACACATACAGAGCCTAAGGGAGAGAGCTCACCTACTGGGCTGTCATTACTCTATAAACTGCCATGTTTCCCATCTCCTCCCTCCACCCTGCCTCCCACTGAGCAACACACACATGCACACACACACACACACACACACACACATATGCACACACACACACACACACACACTACTGTTAGCCTGCAATTACTGCCTGAAAGAGAGGGAAAGAATGACAGAATGGAGGAATGAAGACAGAGAGAGAGAGAGAGAGAGAGATGGGGGAAGGGGGGAAAGGGGAAAGATGCTCTGATTAATTACTAAACAGCAGGAAGCATTAAAGCTACTGAAACAGTTTACTAGTTTGATGGTCTATTAAGATGTCATTCATTAATTGGCTTTTTTTAAATAATGCTGAACTGAGACATGAAGGAAGTGTGACGTTTCCTCATATTTCAGTTTCACTGTAGAAAGTCCAGCATATCTGATTAAAACATGATTTGAATGTCTGGTCGTTGAGAGATGCAGGTGCTCCTGTAGTTCTATGGTTTACTGCTTTGAGTATTATTTCCATCCAGTTTCACTGCTGGCAGAAAATAACTGCTCATCCAGGTTTGTTTCAGCATTTAATCAGGTGTTAACACGGGTTAAACCTCTTTCTTGGGATACGAATATTTATGATGACAGATGTCATGAATCAGTCGATAAACAGACATGAAATACATATTTACTGTAAACTTGAGGTTCATTATGATAAACACACAGTAGGAGTTAGAGTGGAGAAAACCCCTAACGGAGCCAAGTTTTACAGAATTCTAGAGCAGAGGGTTTCCCAAAGCTGGTGAAATAAGGAGCGTGATTAACAGACTGGACATGTATGTATAGATAACAGTCCTTAGATCTGGCCTTTTCATGTAGTCTGTGTTGTGCTTTTCTGTTGGATAGGTTTATAATGAAATCATCTTTCCTGCATCACATAGGGAGATCTTTATTTCCAGTCATGCCATTACTTATTTTTTACAAGTAAAGAATGATTCTTAGAAACAGTGTGTGAGTGTGTGTGTGTGTGTGTGTGTGTGTGTGTGTGTGTATTTGACAGGGAGAAGAGACAGTCCACTTTTCTTGATGGTCCAGATGGCATTGAGGTGATAAGCACACAAAGGAAGCATGCAAGCGTATTATGTTCAGATAGGGTGTGTGTGTGTGTGTGTGTGTGTGTGTTTGGGCTGGAGGCAGTACATGTCTATGTGTGAGTACCAGGGCTGTGTGTTGCTCCCTCGCTCCCTGAACAGCAGCAGGAGGAGACCTGAAGTAGGCTGGTTGGCCATGTGGGAGTCTGGAGGTCTGGTGTGGTTCCCAACACTGCGTCTTTCCCAGAGGCCTTTGGGAGTTGCTACAGTGGTGCAACAGCTGTCCAGGGCCACACATTTCCCTGACGGAAGCAGACACCCGAGCAGGTCTAGGACACACACGTACACACATGCACCGAACAAATGACTCAGTCCTGCACTTTCTAATAAAGTAGAAAAGCGTAAAAAAGAAGAAAAGTGTCCTCCTGCAGCTGTACATCAGTGTAGATAATTACAGTAAAGCGTAGTGCCTGTTGAACACAAAACAGGGCACGTCCGTGTTGTCTAATCTTTCAGCGCATCAGTCATTAGAAGCCTCTGCTTTCACAAAAGAGAAGCGAGGGATGATGAGAGGAGGACAGGAGGAGACAAAGGCCGAGAAGAAAGAGTGGATTTGATTAAAGGGATGTGTTCGCTCATGCTCTCTGAATGTCGCTATGGCGGAGAGGGCTGAGGTTAGCTCCACTTTTCTACATCTATACTCCTCTCTCTTTCATCTAGCTCTCGTGCTTCACTCCTTGCTTAATGTATCGCTTTCTGTTCCTCTTCACTACAAAGGCTAATCGCTGCCCTGTTTGTTGATGCACATCTCATTTACATAAGGCTTTACAATTAATCACATACTAAGCAAAATCAAAGCACTGGCCGTGGCAATCAGTTGGTCACAAAAGGCCATAATTCAGGCATTTCATTTAGCAGTAGTGTGCTCAGTCAATGATCACTGAAATGTTCTCACTGTGTGCTGACAGGGCTGTAAAATCATTGCTGTAGCCTCAGCGTATGCAGTGGCTGTGTATTAAGATCACAGATTTTAATTACATACAACGATCGCCATGTAACTCATAACGATTACAGTTATTATTTTTCAACGCAATAATAAAAGCCATAGTTATTATTACAGATTATTACAGATGGGGTTCATGTTTATTATGTTCATACCTCAATATCTTGATTTCTCTTTTAATTCAGAGGAGATTCTTGTATTTAAGTATTCCCAAGCATTTTCAGCTGTCTGTCTAAAATGATGAGCATAAATCATCATCATCATCATCATCATCATCATCTACCATATGTTGTTATGTGCTACAGTAACAGAGCTAAGTGACTGTACAGGAAACCAGAATAAATACACACATGCACACACACCATTTATTCACTGTCAAACTGTTTCCTGTCTTTTGTGGTGTCATTTATGTTACTTAAGTGTTGTGTTCCATCAGAATTTTAAGTAAAGGCATCGTGTAAAAATGCCCATATAAAACATTTCTGGTGTAAAGAACTGGAAAATAGCAATAACTTGCGTTATGATGGATAAATTCACCAGTAGTGTTGTTCCTGTCTGACCTTTAGGAGGAAACGGCTTACTAGTCAAAGTCTCGTGCTTTCCACAAAGTCATCACCTGTTGGTTCTACTTCAGCCCAAGGCTGAAATTGAAACTTTGTGCTTTTTCCCATCAGCGGCACAGTGGTGCAGGTAGTGTGTGTGTGTCACACAGCTCCAGGGATCTGGGGTTGTGGGTTCGAGCCTTGCTCCGGTCTCTAACTGTGAGGTGTTTGGTGTGTTCTCTCCGTATCTGTATGGGTTTGCCCGGTTTCCTCCTGCCTCCAGAAAAACACATGGAAGGCTAATTGGGTATGCTATATTGTCTCTAGGTGTTAGTGAATGGGTGTGTGGTTGTTTGTGGTACTCTGTGATGGATTAACACCCTGTCCAGGGGTATTCCTTTCTTGTGCCCAGTGATTCCAGGTTGGCTCTGGACAAACCGCGACCCTGGCACACTAAGAGCATAAGATAATGACTGACTGACTGACTGACTGACTTTTCCAATCTGTGTCTATTAAAGCACACAAGTGTATTAGCCAGTCAGATGCTTCACTGGTGTGTATTCACTATAGCCTGCATTGTTAAAATCTTGAATCTGAATAGACAGAAGGTGTTAATTAATTTTCTATAACAGCAGCAGCATCTAACAGTAGTTAAAATCACAGGTTTATAGTAATGTCCTTATTCTAACATGTTGTGTTATGATTTGTATGTAAGCAATGGTGGACTTTAAAAATGTGCGCTTGTTAATAAAGTGAAGTTACTAAGTTACTAATACAATTAAAGTAATATAATTTTGTTTTCTCAGAGGAAGGGTTTAGTCCTTAATTAGCTGTGGCTGACATGTTTTTCTTCCTTCCCTCTTTTCGTTTAATATAATACTTGTTGTTCAGTAGTGGCTTTACACAGAGAGCAATATTTAGGGAGGTTTACCATGTAAACTCCTCACCTACTGAATGAATAGGCTTCAGCTTTGTTCGTTATGTACATTATGCTTCTGTACACACAGAATGATTTCCAGTAGTCATGTAGGTAAAGAGCAGCAGGTCGATGGCTTTCTCTGTTCATCCGCTTCAGTCTAATTCCTTTCTTCTCTCATGGCTGTGCTACTGTAAACTCCCGCCACTAGCCAGATCGCTATTAACATGCTTCACGCATGGTTTGACATTTCAAGCTAAAAATGTGTAAAAGAAACAAGTGAATTTTCAGGAAATGGAAACGCATTTTCCACATTTAGGTGACATAACTAGACATGAAGAGTCACATGACATTACAAAACACAGGCATAACGAGATCACAACCGTCAAGTTCAGTATTCAGAATTTCTCCTCCACCCATCACCTGTGTTCTCACTTCAACACACAGGTTCTTTAAACATGATATCTTCACCTAAACATGTTCAGTTTTCATTTTCACACTGTTTTTTCCTTTCCTGTTATTTAGACACACATACAGATGTACACACACATGCACACACACACACACACACACACACTGAGGTTAATGAGCAGAGGGCAGGTGTGTTTGAGGTATTCTCTGGTCTTAATGAACACCTCAGGTCCCTGTGGTCACCCACGCATCACTGCTGTTGTGGAGCCATTAGGGACGTGTGTGCCTATGAGTTCCTGCAAGCATGTTTCTATGTGTGTGTCTGCTGGTACACTCTATAAAGCAACCTGACATACCATCCATCATCCATTTCCCCCCCGTTGCTCTGCTGTTAAATTTCCATAAGCTGGTCATGTAGGGTAGGGCAGGGTGGATTTGCATGGCCTGTGCTGTCTAATGAACAGGCCTTTGGGAGATGGGGGAAACTGTGGGTCCAAGAAACTACTGAGCCACCCACAGTTGTGACTAAATGCTGAATACATTTAGTAGCCAGTCAGCATTTACATTTGCTTTTTTAAAGAAATTAGATAGTACTTTTTTTGTTATAAAAACATTTATAATACTGATTACCACCAGATTCCTTTTAAAATTATTTTTGAATGTCAAGTGCTTAAAACATATTCAAATGTAGACAAATCTAATGCAATAAACTAAGCATGCTAATCAAGAGTAATAAATAACAATAACAAGGCAATAACATAATTTTATCATAAATCCACCCCTAGGAATAGTTTTACTGATGAATTTCAGCTGTAGATGCAGTGGGTGATACTGCTGCTCCACAGCTCCATGGTCTGTGATTTGACCCAAAATATATCCAAGTCAGTGTGGGTTTCACTTGGGTTCCCCGGGTTCCTCCAACTTTCTGTAAAACATGCTGGTAACTGGATTGGCTATGCTAAATTTCCCCTAGTTGTGATGGAATGTTTGTCTGACCTTTCTACAATTCATTTTTAAGCTAATTTTAAGAAATCCATTTGAAGGTAATAAAAATTATTGGCCGTTTTGGTGGCTCAGTTTTTTCTTGAGCAGATGTGCGTCACTGCGTCATTATTTCATACACAAGAGAAAGCTGAGTTTGTTCTAAATGTTGCCTTTACATCCTTTATCTTACAACATGAATATCAAGAAAGTCTCAACGACAGTGAAACAGAACGACACCGTGACGAGCGAAACTGATTACATCAATTAAAGACAGCCAAAGATGTGAGGTGTGTCCAACTCAACGGTCACATATTTAACTTTCATTCATGAAGAACAACTGATGAACAGATTGGGATAACGATTAAGGAAGTGGGAATAGACGTGTTAAGGAGAAGAACGTACTAGTATGACCATAAAGTTTGTAAAACCACAAAAAACCTACTTCCTAAAAAGTGCATGAAAAGTGTCAGAGAGTCAATTCATATTTGTCAGTTCATATGTAAAAAAAATGGTTTCCGGAAATGGATGGATATTGGGGAAAAAATAAAAAAATCACTCATTATAGATGCAAAATCTCAGAATTAAAGCTCACAGCGTGGCATGTCACGTGACTGATAATGTTCAGAATGTGAGCGTTCTTATCTGACGGTCAGATCTTTGTGTGATAATATGCACATTATCTGGTTTCTTACAGAAAGCAACAATCTGTATATGAACAAAATGATCATTTTATCCCTGCTGTTTGTGTTTGTGTGTGATTGTATTACCTGCTGATACTCTATCGGTGTTCATAGCATAGAAATCGTATCTAAACAGAGCACAGGCATCAGTGTGTGTGTGACCATCACTCATCATCATCATCATCTCAGTATGGGTGTGGGTGTATGAAAGAGAGAACGAGTTGTTTAGTTAACATTCCTAAGTATCTATTAAACCTGGGGTGTTTCGTTGTGGTGAGTCCCACATGCTCTCTCTCTCTCTCTCTCTCTCTCTCTCTCTCTCTGTCTGTCTGACTGTCTGTCTCTTCCCCAGTTTTACACTGTGCGTTTATAGTGACCTTTTAAGATTAATACCTGTCACACTGTATGAAAAGATCCCAATAAAATCTTGGCCGAGTTCACTAAAAGACTCTGTGATGACATGTTCTTTGTCAGATTGTACGAGGAAAGGCCTTTAGAGATAGACCTGCAATTAGGGATAATTACTGTGTTCTCTATGATACGTCATCAATCATTGGCAATCCTGTACCATGCAGAAAATAGGGTCGCATAAACAGAACATGCTTCAAAGTGGGCCTGGTAGCATGTTTAATTCATGGTTCGCTCTTGCCGCTACTGTATTTGTAACTTTAAAATGAATTTTTGCATTGTTCTATGCCATCCTTATGTTCATATGCTGTCGAATGCTGTATGCTGTAAATCTGGCTTATCTCCGTTCATGTGTTTGTAAGCACTCGTACATATCCACATACCCAAAGGCTTCAAACTGGGTTTCTGCCAGGGTGAGACACTGCTATTCTTTCTACATGTCTATAATCTAAGGTGACTGAGCTCACACACACTAGTAGGAAGGTGGTATGACTTCATATTTATAAATAAAGGCAATAAAAAGAAGGTGATTAGTGTAGGCAATGGCTTGTCTAAATATGATGTGGTGTAATTGCACGGTTGACAGAAGCCTTTTTCTTCTGTTGCTCATAACTTACATCATTTATCTACAACAACTCCACATACCTCACCTGCTTGTTTCTCTCTATCTCTCTCTCTGTCTCTCTTTGTGCACAGAGAAATTTGTGTGAGAGGGTCAGGATGTGACCTTCGATTATACAACATCTGGACACAGGTGCACACAGTGCAGGGGGAGGAGTCAGAGAAAAAAGTGTGACCCAGAGCACACCGGGACAGGTCGGTGTTAGAGAGGAGAGTGTGACCTGAAGAAGGTGAGGGAGTGGTCAGGAAGGAAGACCTGTGCTATTGGAGAGCATACG
Organism: Duopalatinus emarginatus; assembly: GCA_028565595.1. NCBI lineage: Eukaryota > Metazoa > Chordata > Actinopteri > Siluriformes > Pimelodidae > Duopalatinus > Duopalatinus emarginatus. The sequence goes on along the minus strand of JAOVVF010000010.1, from coordinate 10,102,832 downwards.
TTACAAAGAAGAGGGTGTGGTCCAGGATAATAGGGCGGAGACAGGGAGATGTGTGTGGCCTGTAATAATAGAGCGGAACGATGGAGGAGGCCGTTGTCTGTGGTATAAGGACGAGTATAAAGGTGTGGCTTGTCACTGTACACCAGTTACTAGACTGCGAGGAAGGGAAAAGAGGAAGTAGAATAGAGGGCAGGCCATGTGACTTCACAGCAGCTGTTAGATTGAGAGACAGAGCGAGACAGAAGGAGTGTGTGTGTGTGTGTGTGTGTGTGTGTGTGTGTGTGTGTGTGTGTGTGTGTGTGTGTTTGGCTGCAGGGAGTAAACGAGAGTGAGGTGCTGTGCTGCTGGGATGAGGGAGAAGATCAAGTAAGCAGCCCTGAGTGTGTTGGTTTGTTTTTAATAATAGAATAAAGACTACACAGGACAGTGAGCTGGGGCTTTCATGCGGATGACTGGAGTCTGGATGTTTTACCTATAGGTAGGTCTGGATTCATTTTGGCTTAGATAAAATAGTACATCTGAATACTAAGAATTCAGCGTGCATATGTGGATGCATCTTTCTATACTAATACTGTATCATTCAGTATTCTAATACTGAGTACTGTTCATATTTTACATTTCCACCCGCGTGACCTGTGTGTGTAGTGAATCTCAGCAATCCATGTGTTTACATGCGTGATGTGCGTTATAGCTGGAATGAACTTTCACTTTACGAGAGAGTCCGGGGACATACTTATGCTAACTAGAGCCCCTAATGTGGCTAGTGTCATTAATAATTGCTCCCTACAGTTCAACACGAGGGCAGACGGGAGCTGAGCTTCCTGTCATAGCTCTTATGATGAATGTGAGTAAGTGACCATTGACTCAGGGTGGAAGATATGGCAAACTTCTACACTATACATCACAGCATTAATGTTATGAGTGCCTGGAAAACAGCAGTGCCACATTTAAAGAACAATTCATTAAGTATTAATGAGATTTGTAGTCAGTGCGTAATATAATATAAAAATAACTGAAATAAGGTACAACGAGCAGCCATAAAAAAAATCATGTCAGTGGCACCTGTCAAGCAGTGGGATATGTGCTACAAGTGAACAGTCCATTCTCAAATCTCATGTGTTGAAAGCAGGAAAAATGGGCAATCATAAGGATTTATGTGATTTTGATAAGGACTAGATTGTGATGTTTAAATGACCCGGGCAGAGTATCTCCAAAATAGCAGGTCTTGTGGGGTATTCCCAGTATGCAGTAGTACCAAAAGTACTCCAGGGAAGAATAGTAGTTGAACCAGTGACTTGGTCATAGGTGCCCAAGGCTGACTGGGGTGGGGGAGTGGGGGGGACCAGCCTGCGTGGTCCAATCCTGCAGAAGATCCACAGAAGGATCTTTTGCTAACCTCATGGTGACAGATACCACAGTACACCTTCAGAGGTCCATGTGGAGTCCACGCCTCGACAGGTTAGAGCTGTTCGGGCAGCCGATTATGTTATGGCGCATCGCTGTATTTTAATCTCTTAAGCTATTTTTTCTGGGTTTATAAATGGATATATGGATTTGGAAATCTGGGTCTCCACCATGTGTCTGTCTGTGTGTCTGCCCAGAGATGGACTGGTGACCTGTCTAAGGCTGTTTCTTTTCTCAGGAAGCTAAAAACTCATATTCTAAATCATTTATAAGTCACTTTTGATAAAATGACCTGCCGAATGAATACATGTAAATATAAACAAAGTTCACACGCTCATGCATTATACTGTCATGTGCATGTTGTAAGGCACCATGTGCTTCCCATATTCATGAAGCATTCCCTGTGGGATTATAGATGCTGCTGAAGTATGGTATTGATTTCCTTAGGAGGTTTAGTTTAATCCACTTCCTGACTGATTATTTCTGGTAAAGAGTGCTCTATTATTTCTGTGATAACGTAGCTAGAAGGATGTCAGGTTAAGCATTCTCCACAGGAATGCCTTTATACGGTGAGGAATTATCACACAAGACAATCTAGAAAATGCGTGACTGTGATGGTTAGAACGATTTGCCAGTGATTTGTGATGTAGAGGAAAGCATGTGTAAAGGTACATACATGTAAGAAATGAAGGGTGGCGCAAACATATAATCATCAGAAAATCTTAACCGCTGCTTACAAATCTCTGGGACGGGAGTGATAACCAACACAATGTTAAATTGTGAGGTCTGGTGACTGAGAAGACCATAGCATAGGATAGACGTTATTTGCATACTCATCCAACCATTCAGTAAGCCCTTGTGCTGCGTGAATGTGGACATTGTCATCTTGAAAGAGACCACCCCCACCAGGTTTCATCGTAGGATAAAGGTGATCTGTCTGAACTCTCCACCAGTTTACTGTGACCCAATCCAGGTCAGGAAAATGTCCCCATAATAAAACAGTGCTGCCAGTTGTCCCTTTAATTTGTCACTCATATGTGTGTGAGTGAGCGTGTGTGGATGCGCTACTGAGAATGTAAACAGGTAAGAGGTCATGGCACCGTGTGACAGCGACACTCGTCTTTGGTACACATGCACACATGCATTTAAATTTCAGGATTAGTTCAGCTTTTTTGCTTACGGTGACTGGAATGCAAATCTGAATGTAAATGATCACATTTAAATCTCTCTCTCTCTCTCTCTCTCTCTCTATCTGTCTCTCTCTTTCTCTGAACCCTCCCCCTCTCCCTTCTTCAGGCATGAGCCATGATCCAAAGTCGCCATCGTTAGGAATGATCTCCACGGCAACACGCACCACGGCGACCGTCAGCCCTCTCACCCCCTCCCCCATCGGCGGCACGGTTCTGGCCAATGGGAACAGTGCTTCCCAGTCCGCTCACTCCGGATTTGCTGCTGCTCTCCGCAAACTGGCCAAGCAGGCGGAGGAACCCAGAGGTGGGTGTGTCTTCTCGACTGTCCTCTTTTGTATTTGTTCTTTTCCCCGCCTCTTTCCTCATCACTCCATACATATGTCCTGATTTAAACTTGAACCTTTATATATCATCATCAGATTTACACACGTTTACATTTTATATCTGTCTCTTATCTATACATTCATGTATCCATCTGCCTGTATGCTTCCTTTTTTTGTCTATTTCCTGCTCAGCTTGGGTTGTCACATTTGAATGTTTGTGTTTATTTCTTCTCCAGCACTCTAATCTCTCTTACACTATCTGTCTGTTAATGAACATCATATATAGACTGAGCCTAGTAAAGCATTAGGTTCAGTAGATATCGTGTCTTGTCTGTGGGCAGGAAGATATAATGTGCACTTTGCCTGCAAAAAGTGTGACTGTTCAAAAAAAAACCAACAACAACACCACCACAAAACCAGGATCTGTTAAATTGCCATCCCTTGTTTACCCTAGCTTTGACCTCTGAGAGGTCTATTTCTCCTGTGCAGTTCAGGCAGATTTAGGTGTAGATGTATAGGTATTTTGAAAGCTCTAGTATGGTCAGCATCTATAGTTTGACTTTAGCCACTTTTTAACGTGGGTAAAAGATCAAGATGCTAAACCATCAAATGCCCTTTTTGCTTTTATAAATATTAATAACAGTGTAGGCTCAGATGTTCCGTGTGTTGACATTTAATAATTTCCTTCCGCATGAAGGCCTCTTTTAATATTTTGAGTATTTTGTGTTCTTGTCTATGCTTAGTAGTTGTTGTATTACACGCATATGCAATATAATTGGACAGGAACCAGATCACTGACTGGATATACACTTTGGTTTATTCTGTAACAGGTGTATGAAGTGACGGTTTCCCCTTAGCTGGCTGCATAAAAAAAAAAACAAATCAGAAAAGAAAACAGAAAAGACAGGTCACTGTTTTTGGTCCTGACATTGACATTGTGTCCTGTCTTTTTTCCCTGATACATGTCCTGACATTTCACAGAAACAAGGTACACACCGACACACTGAGACACACACTGAGTGAGACATGCACACGTGTTTACACTGCGCTCCAAGGTCTGTTGCTGTGGTCAGATCACACGGAATAGATTTGAATAATATTTGCATGTGGATTTGACGGATTTTGCTGGCACATTGTTGAGGTCCCCATCTGTCTGTGTGATTGTGTTCTAGCCACAGCCAAAAGACGAGCCTCGCAGATACACCACCACCCCCATCGACACACACACACACACACACACTCTTTGTTTTCTAATGATAGTTTGACACACTGTAGAGCTTGTGTGGAATTTGCCTACAGTCATCAAACTACTGCTCTGCTGTAGATGATTTCTTTAAACCCTTCAGAGACAAGCTGCAGATGAGTGGCAGAGGTCAGGAGGGGACTGCTGGAGGGAGATGGATAAACTGAATAGGTTATTCGACGAATCACTTCATTTAAAGCTTGAGAGTGAGTTAAACTTTTGGGAGACTCTGTCGGCTGTTAAGAGGTGATTATGGTGCTGGCATCTGTGAGCATCTGTGAACTAGCTCTGCTTCCCAAATCCCATCCCTGAGAGTGATTGTAGTTTATTGAGCTTATTAATAAAGAAACCTCAACCTTTCAAGTGGCAGCTAATAAATTTTCTCAAACCAGAATGTCCTCTTATCTCCAAGGCTGCTTCCATTTATAGTGTTTTTCCTGATTTACATATAATCTCAGTTTATTTCATTTCTTTCTTTATTTAGTTGGCCCATTTTAATTCTGAGTGATTTACAGTTACAATCTAGGAGCAGAGGTGACCAGCCAACAGTTATGTTTTTTAGACTTTCCTTTATTCACTGCGTCTGTGGTATATCTGCAGTTGGTGATATAAAAAATATCATATCATGATTCTCGAAAACATTTCTGATACACAATATATATGAGATATATAGGCCTTTACACTATCTACAGAACTGTAGTGTCCCATGTGAAAAGCTTTTATATGTAAAAATATATTTATTTACAATTAATAAACAGATGTGTTATATGTTTATTTTTATTTTCTATATCTTTAAAAGAACATTTTTAATTACTAAAAAATGCATTACAAATATTAACACGAGAAAAAAAAAGAGAAATAAAAATATTTAGTGCAATTTTTTATATCGCATCATAGTGTGTGTTTAGTTGAAATGTATTTTTTAAATAAAATCATAAAACATTTATTGATATTTGTGATATCTTGAATATTGTGACAAACTGTGATAGAAATGCATAATAAATCAACAAGAAACATGGAGAAATCTGTCTGTGGTAATCATATTTTATTACCCAGCCCTATGCATGATTGCCACAGACTGATTTATCAATGTTTCTTGTATTTGGATTAAAAAATGGAGAGCTCAGTTGTTGTCTAATGCATTAATAATTGTTTTCTACCCAGATTCATAAAGATGTTTGTAATGCTTTTCTTACCTATCTAATTTTCCCTTTTAAAGGTGGGGCTGCTTTATGTGTGGGAAGATTTTCTGGTTATGTGTAAGTCAGTTTCAGTTTGATGATGCCACAAAAACTTGTGTTACCAGAATGATATGTGAGTGTAATTGATTCAGAAAGAAAACTACATAAGAGCTATGGGAAGACCTTCTCTCAGCTTGTTATTGTTGGGAGTGTAATAGCTGTAGTTTTGCATTTGCATCATGTATTTCAGGCACAAGTTGACAATGTTCAACCGTAAACCGCTGTACACGTCCATCAGAAGTGACCTTTTTAGTCATGTAATGTGTCAGAGTTGTTGTCTGTTGGTATCACATGTAGGCTTTAGATGCAGTGAGTAGTTGTCTTGGGGTGATTTCTGATTGTGTTAGGATTAGTGGATAGATCCCCAATATCACATTGGCTTTCGGGTGGATTTAAATGTTTGTTTGAAAACTTTTAAGATGGACAGAACTAAGTCTAATGCCTCATAATATGCTTCCCCTTGTCCTATTTTGTATTCTAAACATATCTTAATCGCCTGCTGTCTGGCAACAAAACATCTCCCTCTGATGCGGCTTACCTTCCCTTGTCCATGCTTGGCAGACAGATAAATCTGTGAAAGTTTTCACGGGCAGATCACAGGGTGGGGAGCGGACAGTGGGGGCAGGTTGGCAAGAAAATGAAGCATGTGAAGTTACCTACTCTTTGACCATGGTGCTGCTTATCATTTTACCAGATTTTAATAAATGTTTCCACTGCTTTCAATTTGTACATGCATGTATAATTTCTATAATATTCTTTATATTTCATAATAAGCTTTATTTCACCTTTTAGCTCATTCAGGTTATTTATAGTCCCGCTTTTCCGTTTTGCAAGCAGCCCCAAAAAACGTAGTCCCAAATGTTAATGTTAGTGATTAGCAGCTACATCTGACTTGTGTCAACTGTTTTTTATGATCCTATCGTAATCGTTAGGAAGGTCAGTGGGATAGGGCGATGATATATAGCACACAGTCTCACAAGGCACAAGGTTAGCAGTAAGCGGTTACGTTTAACAGCAGTCGGTTATTTAAGGGCACTGGCTCCCTGGCAGATCTGGTGACCTTCAGGTCATTACAACAGAATCTTAACCTTTGAGACACCAATTGTAGATGATTACTTTCCAGGAAAAGTCATTTGTGTTTGAAGAATGTTTCTGTACAACACTGTTTCTAGCTTTGACCATTGATCTGTTAGTTTCTCGTGTTGATTAAATAGAGACAGGGGAGTGAAAAAGTGCAGAATGTATTGACTGGTGCTGCTTTTTTTAGCTGTGTGATAAAGTAGTAGCTGTGTACCTGACTCAATAGGATTTCTTGACTAATTGCCATTGGCCCTCTAGTGATTACTGAGCTATATAATGCCTGTCTCTTGGTCTGTGGACTTGTATCTCTCTCTCTCTCTTTCTCTCTGTCTCTCGCCCTACCTCCACCCCCACCCCTCTCTCTTGCCCTCCCTCCACCACCACCTCCCCCCTCTTTTCTTACTCTATCTATGTCTCTCAGTAGTTTATTTTTTCAGCAGTGCCTCTGCGTGGCTAAGCTCATTTGGGAAAACTGCCGCTGACTAGAGTTATTCTCCTTTGTTGACTTATGCATATTTGTGTGTGTGTGTGTTTGTGTGTGTGTGTGTGGATCAGTGGCTGCTTGGACTACAGCTTTGGCTTAATCAAAGGCCACAGAAAAGCAGATTTTCTCTGACCTCCTCAGGGAGTAGCCCACTTTAAAGCGATGAGCATTGGCTTAGAGTAATACACTCACATGCACATACACACAGTTAACAGGGGCTCACAATTTAAGACAGATGCTTATGCTCACGCACACACACACACATACACACTTATCACCTCTGTGCAAACCCAGGCACCCAGAGAGGGGTTGACCTACTTTGCTCCTTTTGTTGGGTGGCTCAGACAGGTGCTGTGAGCAGGGGCACATTTTTATGTTTGTCTATATGTGTGTGGTTGTGTCCTTCAACTAAGTAATACACACACACACACAATGTAAACATGCTTAATTGTGTCTAGGTGGACTGTTGATTTTGCTGAGCATTGTTACACACAAAACGGTGCACTTTAAAGGCACTGAGGTAAGAAGTAAAATTAGCAGAGCTTGTGTGTGTGTGTGTGTGCGCGTGTGCGTGTATATATACATATATAAACGCACACACACACACACACACACACACACACACACACACACACACATATATATATATATATACACACACAT
>JAOVVF010000010.1:10077385-10095104 GCA_028565595.1 Duopalatinus emarginatus | reverse complement strand
GTATGTATACATATATATGGTTTCATTTGTGCGTGTGTGTGTGTGTGTGTGTGTGTGAGAGAGTTTGTGAACGTGTGCGTTTACTGCAGGGAGATTTTAATCACTGTTTGTTTCTGTAGCTTTGTAAACTGGCATCTGATCTGTCATTGAGAAGAGGGCTTTGTTAGCGAGGAGGTTGGCAGTCAGGAAGTGATGATGCACGTACACTTATCTGACAGCCTGCTTGTGCTTTCTGGCACGCACACACACACACACACACACACACAGGCATATCTCTCTCATTCCTCCCTACTCTTCTCATCTTTTGTCTCTACATTTTTAATGCATGATTTTTCTTTTTATTTCTTTTTCCTGGATTGCCGGATGATTTGTCATCTGCATAGCTTCTCTCTGAGTGCTGAGAGGTTTTCAGTTGATGACAGGACATGTAAAACGAGTATTAAAGAACTTTAGCTGGGTGTAGGACTTGATATTATCCCTTACAGGTTTGACACGTTTGACTTTTCTCTTTGAATGAAAAATGCTGATGGGCGAGTTGAGTTGCCCTGTGTTATCCTCTCATTGGACAATGGACTAAACTCAAACTCATCTTCTCCTTTTTTTTCTCCACAGGCTCTACCTCTATCAGTGGTGAATCATCTCCTGTTTCCTCTCCAGCCACCAATCACAGCTCTCCAGTGGGCACGCCCAAGAGAGGTCCACTAGTGTCAGGACCAGCTCTTGGGGCCCCTTCTGCTGCCCACACTGTGTCGAGTACTCCTCCTGTAGTCACCATTGCTCCTACAAAAACAGTCAATGGCATGTGGAGGAGTGAAGGGAGACAGGTGAGACTCAGCTACCCATCCCACACAAAAAAAGCAGTCTTTCAGTGACACGTTGAAAAGTCTTGACTTTTCGTTAAATAGGGACAAGTCGTCCCTGCCTGTGTATGTTTGAGGCCACTGAAAGGTCAGAGTGCCACCAGTAATCATCTCTGCTCCTGTGTCAGTCATTACAGAAATTCAGCCAGTGTGCATGAGTACTGTCTCGAGTTCTCCAAACACACACTCTTTCTCCCTCAGGATCTCTTTCCCTTTCTTCTCCTGTCTTGTTTTTATCTCTGCCTGTCACTCCTGATGGATGTATGTCTCTATAGTAAAAGCGTCTGTGAAGACTTGATGTGTTGGATGGATAGAGATAAAACATATCTCCATCCTACCTTTCTGTGGTTTATCTAACAGTCTCTTGATCACCTTCATGGTGATGTTAGTGAAAAGCCTGGGTTGAGATATGTTACACATGCTTTGAGAACAAATGAACTTCTGAAATCCAGAGTTTTTTTTAAAAAAATAAGAATGATTGGTTAAATAGCTTGCGTACTACTTGGGGCAGCCATGACTCAAGGTTAGGGAACTGGTCTTGTGATGATCCCCTCTACCAACAAAACATGACTGAATTGCCCTTGAGCAGGGCACCTAATCCTTTAACTGTTCCACAGGCTTTGTGGATAGGGGCTGCATACTACTCCAGGCAAGTGTATTCACTGCCCCCTGGTGTGTGCATAACTGCACGGGTGGGTTAAATGTGGAGATTAAATTCCTCAGTGTGCAAGCACAATAGGTCAATCACTTCACTTTCTTCCTTACTTAATGTAAGAAGGAAAGAGCCATACTGGGAAACAGATAATAGCTCCAGTCAGCTAGCACTGTGTTATACTAAATCAACTGTCCATTAATGCTAGTGTTTGTTCTGACCATGTAAAGGACTCCTTCCCGAGCTTTCTGAAATGATTACAAATATAAAGACGTAATTTTAGGGAGCATGACATGTAACAAGGAGTGTATAGCTGTGTTTGGAAGGAAGCATAAACCAGCCTGAGGGTTTACAGTACATGAGGCAGTCACCTTAAATGGTGTGTGTGTGTGTGTGTGTGTGTGTGTTAATGCTCATCTGTAGTCCAGTTGCCTGGGGTTAAATAGGGTTCAGTCAGGGTGCAGTGAGGTCACAGGGTTTAAGAAGGGGCATTATAATGGGGGAATGTGGCAAGCTGTGGGTTTACAGCTCTGCAGGCTGTGTGTGTGGTGGGGCTAGGGGTGTGTGTGTGTGTTAATGGGTTTGATGGGTTTGTTTATTCAGGCTTGATCTCTTGGTGCTTCTGTGAGCCTGTTTGGCCGTGCAGTGACTGGGGGAGCCGTTTAGACAATACCCACTTCCCCCGATCAAACCAGCCTTTCTCCACACACACAAAGAGCTTCTGTGCTGCTGCCCAGAGGAGGTGGAGGAAAGGAGCTGCTCTGTTGGCTTTGGTCCCAGCAATAAAGAAGGATTTCTTAAAAAAAGGCGATTCTGGCAACATGAACCAAAGGGAAACACGCGCACACACACACACACACACTTTTAGGTTTAGGTTCAAACAAAAGCTGAGCAATTGAAATTGTATATTTATACAGCAGTAACAATTAACATGTAAAATCTCTCTCACACACACTTAAGGCTGATTTATGCTTGTTAACTGCATGTGTATGTAGAGGTCATTTGGCTCATCACTTGTCCCCCCACTCCTTAATTAACGTGACGTCTGTGAGGTGCAATACCTATGTTAATAGAGGAGGCAATATAGCACCATTTGACACTGTGTCACCAACTGAATAAAGGTTTTGAGTAATTTTGTCTCAAATTGCTCGCGTATATATTATTATAACAATCGGTTTTAGTTTCAGAATGCTTAAAAACCTCATAATCCTACTGAATAGGCTGCTTTGAGGACCATTCTTTCTAGATTAGGAAACATTTTCAAGTGTAAGTTCAGACTTTCTGATTTCAGATGCAGTCCAATGACAGCAATCACACCCACTGCAGAAAGTATTAAGAAGAAATAGGACTCATCAGCAGTGTGAAAACATACAAACATACATGGACAGAGATGGTTTGGCTCGGAGTTGCCATCTAGTGGATGGTGTAATTGAATCCTCCAGATGTACATAAAGTGTGTAAGCAGGTATCTGAACCATGCTGCTTGTGTAAGTGCTGTGGACACATGGACGCGTTTAGGTGTAGGTTCCAACAAAATATACACCTATCTTTCCTCCTGCACTTGTCTTGTTGGTGTGGCCATGTCCCAAGCCAGAAAAGGAGTGCTGTAGTCATTAGAAAGCTGCTTTGAATAACATTTACATGCTAAAAACTTCATGCAAAGTATACGACCATTTGCATTCTTTTGGTGACTGTTCTACTTTTTTCTTCTGCCTTACTTTGTTGTTAGGGTAAAGAAAGAGACACAAAAGTCTGTAATTATGGCTTTTACAGCCACATTGTGTAAACACTTAATATAGTCCCTGCTCCTGTTGTATGAGACCAAGACAAGCTGGACAAAATCAATTATTTGATTTAACCGAGAACAGATTAGAATGCAATGTAAAGATGTAAATGCAATCAATCAATCAATAATATATAGATAGACAGACAGACACATTTTGACCTTTTGACCTGAACATTAATAGCCTTTTTTTGTGTGTGTTCACAGGCCGAGGCTGCATTGAGAGGCTCTGCTCGAGAGCGGCTGCCTTCAGACCCTCCTCCTCCTCATCCTCCTCCTCCAACCCAGGAAAAGAGTGTCTCCTCTCTTCCCCCCCACCTCATGGGGGCGCCTTATCCTTTTGGCCTGAACCCCAGTGCAGTAATGCAGGATCCTCGCCTACAAGCCCTTAAGTACGAGTCACACATATGTATAAACGTAACATCCAGTATGATATTAGCATAAATTAACATATGAACTGATGATGATAATGATGATTATGATGACACAATATATTATATATATAATATATATTTTTTAAATTTAACATTAATAATATTTTTATTTGATAATATTATTCTCTCTATCTCTGTCTATCTTTCCATCTATCTCAGTTTATCACGCCAGATGCCTCATGTTCTGCAGTCGGGGGCTGTTCCAGTTGGTGCAGTGCCTTTGGGGGCAGTGCCAGAGGAATACCTGCGCAGTGGCTTTCGTCCCTATGGTTCTGCTGAGGATTTGAGATTACCTTCACTCCCGTTAGGGCTGGACCCCGGGTACTTTCGCTCAGGATATCTGGCCTACCCTGCCCTATCCTCGTACAGGTGAGTGATTGTGTGTGTGTGATATGTATATCTTTACTGTTACAAACAACATCTGAATGCTTTATGACATTTACTCAGGACAAGCATCTGTTTTAGCATGTATTTTCGGATTATCTGGTTTCATTCCACTGTTCAGAAACGCTATGGAAAGTTTACACTAGGCGTGAATGTGTGTTTGCATGGTGTCCTGTGCTGGACTGGCATCCCATTGAGGGTGTGCTCCCATCTCAACCCAGTGTTGCTGGGATAGGCCCCAGAACCACTTCTGCAATGTGTTAATAATTGATGCTGGATGTTTGCATATGTCGATTTCTTTTTCAGTGCCCCACATTTAAAATAACTCAGCCACACAAAACATGCTCACTCTCAGCATGCCTCTCAGTGGAGGTTGAAAAGTGGTGGCTGAAATTGCCTTTAACGCTGACCTCAGAGCGAGTGTGTATGTGTGAGTGTGCATGTGTGACTGTGGGTGTGTATGTGTGTAAAGGGGAGGCAGAGAGCTGGGGTTAATGAAGTGAGGAGACAGAGATAGTGATGCAGCAGCAGGAGCCACTAATGAGCTGTTCTGTTCCCCCTCTCTTCCCCCACCGCTGGGCAGAATGGATGAGTCTCTCTGTTTATCTGCCCTGCGCTCACCCTACTACCAGCTGCCAGCGGGGGGAGCCGTGCCCTCCCTGCATCCCAGCACTGCTCACCTCCACCTGCCAGGGGTGCGCTACCCTGCAGAGCTCAGCCATCAGTCTCTGACAGCCCTGCAGAGCGAGAGGTACACACACACACACACACACACACACACACACACACAGATATTCACGCAGTTTATTATGCTTCCATTATGTCCTGGCTCTGTTTTCAGTGTCAGTTCATCCTAGTTCTGAGTCCTTCACTTATCATAAATAAACTTAAAATTGGCTGAAATAAATTGCCCTTGATAGCAATAGTACAATTCTGTTTATATATGTCACCGCTTTATCTCTGAGACACATATGCGCCGTGACTCCTACAAAAACACACACACATATACATGCATGTTGACGCCCCTGCACTCAAACACACCCCATGTGGCCTGTAATCTGTTCAACTTTTTCTCCTCATGATCAGTAGTAAACGGCATCAACACTTCTTGTGTTCCTGTTGCCTCCCTCTGAGTGTGTTCTTTATGTTCCTGTGGAGAGTGTTGCATCTCACACCCTTGTGCGTGTGTGTGTGTGTGTGTCTATGACAGGCTGCAGATGGAGGACAAGCTTCGCCAGCGCGAAAGAGAGCGGGAGCGAGAGAAGGAGAGAGCTCACGAGGCAGAGAGAGAGAAAGAGCGAGAACGAGAACGGGAGCGAGAGCGTGTGCGAGAAAGGGAAAGAGAACGAGAGGAGGAAAGAGAAAGAGAGAGAGAGAGAGAACTAGAGCGACAAAAAGAGAGGGCAAAAGAGAGGGAAGTTCAGGCAGTCCGGGCCATGGAGAAGCACATCCTGAGCCAGGAGCTGCATGCACACTCTCACGCACTGTCTCACAGGCATCAGATAGAAGACAGAGCCAAGCTTACACCAAACCGAGCAGGTACACCGGTGGACACCTACACCCAAACACATGCTGTTACATGTACATTCAAACTCTCTAAAAGTCTGTAAGCACACATATACTACTATATGATTACCATGGATAATCATTTCAACACATTTCTCTGTGCTGGAACACACCCTTTTGACCCAAACCTCCTATATAATGGAAGTCTAATACTGTTGCAAATACACATTGTGTTACGTCTATTACGTCCAAACAGGTTACAGTCATTTTAATTTGAGTTACTTACTTTTTACTTACTGGTTTTGGTGTTTCTGTTCATGATCACACTCACACACACACAAACACACACACACATCACAGATTTACAGCTTTATTTAGAAATACCTCTAAAAACTTCTGCAAAAACCAGATGGACCAAATTCAGCAACAGTCATTCGAAGTGAGTTTAGATGAAACAGTGTTTGCTCTTGTGTCAGCAAAGAGAAAGGTTACCTGGGGTAGTAATAGATCCTGTATGATACACTGTGATAAGCAGAGATTAGGTTGTTGAAATGTTATAATGCTTAAACAAACATGACTCTGACTCTCTGTTTTTTTTTAATTGCAGTTAATACTTATTTTATTAATGTAAATTGTGCATTCCACCCCACCCCACCCCCCCCCACCCCACACACAGAGAAAACCAAAGAGGCCACACTCCTGGCCCCAAAGCCTCTGCAGCCTGGCTTGTATCCCTCACCAGGTGGCCCTGCTCCACTCCCGATACCCAGCCTGGTGCCCACTCCTGGTGAGCGGTTAGGCACGAGTGCTGTGCTGCTCCAGCGCCAAGCAGAGGAGGAAAGATGGCTGGCACGCCAGAGAAGGCTGAGAGATGACACGGCAGACAGGCAGGGCCCGACGTCTGAGTGTTCACAACACAGCACAGAGCAGGAGACACATGAACCACAGACAGAAACACAGAGGTGAGAGAACTGCAGTGCGTAGCTTTTGACCTGGTCACGTTTTGGATTAAGTAAAGTGGTTTGTGATATAAATGGGAGGTATAGGCAAGTCTCTGTCTGGCTCTGGATTTCGAAGTGTAGCTACAGAGTTTAATCTTCCTTCTTCATGCATTTCAGTCCAGTTTTAGTACAGACACACACAACATTGGATGAATATATTTTGGCCTTCCCATGAACAGTTTATGTCCAAAGACTTACCCTTGTAAATACTGTAGACATGTAGCTAAAGACTGCTTCTGTAATCATGAAGACCGTCATGTTCTTATCCCAGGACATTCATATACTCATACGCCTATAACCAAGTACTGTCTGTTCCTATAGTATACAGTAGAAGTGGAATGATTTATAATCCTGTCTCATCTAGAAGAGGATGGTTTTCCTCTTGTTTCTGCTTCCTCCCCAGGTTTCTTCCACAGTATTGTCTCAGGGTGTGTTTTATTGCCACTGTCACCTCTGTTACTCATGAGGGATCTATTTATAATCCTACATTCATATTTTTGTAAAGCTGTTTTGTGACATTATCTGTTGTTAAAGGAGCTATCGAAAAATTTACACCGTACCTTTACTATTGGTATTTTCTATGCCTCTCCTGTCCTCTCCTGTCCTCTCCTCTCCCCCATTTATCTTCTCTCACCGCTCCTGTCAAATGCCTGCAAATGTCTGTAGTACAAAGTCTCCCACGTTATCAGATAGCTTTAAAATATTGTTGTAAGGATTGTTGCATTTAGTTTACATTTCTTCCATCTAAACCATCTTTGAAGCAAAGTGGTTATACAAGCGGTTATATTGAGGCCAGACTGCTGCACTACCTATAAAAACATGTTGTAGAATGTCGCCACCTTGTGTCTACATTGTATAACTCTGCATGGTTTCTCTACACACAGGCCTAACTCACGCCACCAGGACTTGAATATCAGAGAGCTACCTCACCACCTGGGAGCGCCACCTCCTCTCATCTCCCCCAAACCTACTCCTCCTAACCCCCCCACCACTCTCTGGAATCCCGTGTCCCTCATCAACTCCCCCTCGCACACACGCCGAGTGTATGATCATCCCTTCCCACCAAATCGGCCACCACCAGGATTGACGAAACCAGAGTGCCCAGACAGGGGCCTTCCTCCAAGGACACCTGCCCCCCTCGAGCCCAGCGCCTACTTTACAGAGCAGGAGAGGTCGAGCCAGAGCATTCCGAACAAGCAGAGGCTGTCTTTTCCCCTGTCTGCTCCTTTTGGAGAGCTCAGGGGCACTAAAAGAGCAGGGTCCCCCATCAGAGGCTTTCCTCAGTGTCCCGGGCGAGAACCAACGATGGTGTATGATAACGCACTGCAGCAACACAGAACTCTATTGAGCAAACTTGACCTGGAGGAGAAGAGACGCAGAGAGGCCAGAGAAAAGGGTATGATACAATTATTCTGATAAAAATCAAAGAAATATTTTTATATGTTGTGTAAATACAGTTGACCTTCCTAAACATTTGTTTATATAAATAAAAAACAAATGATCATTTTAATAGAAAAATAAGTTAATTTAGTAATTGCTTTCAGGAAATGTTATTAGGGTGCTGGCAACTCTTCAATAAGTCTCTAATGAAAAATGATTATGAAAATGCTTTGTTTAGAAGAGTAAATATAGTACCTGTATGTGGTTCAGATCAGAAGATCGCTCACTGCATGCATTATTTATTATTAAAAAACTGCATGGCTTCACTAGTGGTTTGTAATGTGGTGCCAATAGTTCTGGACTTGACATTACAGGCTTATAAATATATCTCGTTTAAAATAAATAGCCATTATGGCAGCAATTATATAGATTTCTTCGTTTTGAGCGTAACAGCATGGAATAAAGGACTGACATTTGTATTTTCATTGTCCAGTATGTCAGACTCTGTGGTCTCTGTTCCAGGTTATTACTATGAGCTGGATGACTCTTATGACGAGAGTGATGAAGAAGAAGTACGAGCTCATCTGAGGAGAGTGACTGAACAGCCTCCGCTCAAACTGGACCAGTCCACAGAGGTACAGCTTACTTCTTTATCCCACCCCCTCTCTATCATTCTTCTGCTTGTGTGTGATGTTTATCTGATTACATTCTCTCCTCTCCTCTCTCTCACCCCCCTCAACCACCCCTCTCCTCTCTCTCTGCAGAAACTGGACTTCCTAGCTGTGTTTGGACTGACCACACTGTCTAACAGGGACAAGCTGTTGGAGAGAAAGAGGAAGAGGAGGAGAAAGATGATGAGGGAGCACAGCCCATCGCCGGTACCTGCTCAGAGTAAACATCAGAGTCTGTCCACACCCACGCCTGTCCTGTCCACCCGATACACACCCGAGGAGATGGACAGGGCACCTGAAATAGAGAATAAGAAGCATTTCCTCAATATGTTCAACCTTAGCCATGTCAGCCAAGAGCAAAGAATAGGTGTGAATATGCATACAGTGTTTTTATGTTTTATATTGTATGAAGAATTCTGACGTTATATATATTTCATAATCAGACTATATTTATATATTTGTAGAAAGTTGTTTGAATTTTATTTGTTTTTCACTACAGAAAAAGAGAAAGTAGTCAATCTGCTTGATGCCATCAAAAAGAAAACGGTCACTCTTGATACACTCCGATATGCTACATACACACCCTGTTCCAGTCCTCCTACTACTGCCTCTGGTAGGACTTAAAATTAATCCATCTAGTTTCTTTTCCCCAACTGTTCCCCAGTTTTGAGTAGATTCATGACATCTAACTGCAGTTGCACTGTTCACTAAATATGAAAAGGTTCCAGAAGTGTGAACACTTACGCAAGACACCGTATTTTACTTTTCTAATTGTCTTGTATTTATCTGTCTCAGATCCTACAGCACCCTCCACACCCTGCCAAACAAACGGAGAACCCCACCCGAATTCCCGAAGCCCAACTCCACCTACTCCTACTAGGCATCTTCACAGTGTCAGCCAGCATGACCTTCGCAGATCAACACAACCCACTGAGCTGCTACGGCCTAAAGAGCCACCTCCGCTCGCCCCCTTGCAGGATCAGTCACGTTTAGGAGAAGCCCCGCCAATCAGGAGAGCACCAAGCCTGCAAAACAGCTCCAGACCTCCTCACACACAGCTAAAAGAGCGGCCTCATGGGCTCAACGGCCTCAGTGAGCACAGCAGGTCCCGACCCTGGGAGAGCCTGAGTGCTGAGGAGTTTGCTCAACACTTCCACCAGTCTGTACTGCAGTCTACACACAAATCCCAGCACAAACCCAAAGGTGAGAGGGAAAGTGATGCTCTCTGCTGTGTGGAGTGCTGAGTTCTTCTAGGTGAACCTTAAGCTGTGATTTCACAACTCTTAGAGGTGTGAGCCAGTAGAAAATGAGAGAAGTATCTTCATTCTCTAAGGAGGAAAACAGAGCAGATGCTAATTATTTAGTGAAGTCACACACACACTCACACACAAGATACTCGCTGTTTCCTAATGGAGAAAGCTCACCCTTAAAATTATAATATTTATTTACGTTATATTGTTTTAATAATATTAAGCCAGCAGGTAAACAAAATAATTGCTTGATAATTGCGTATTAGCTACATCAGACATTAAATATGTGTTGAACTACCTCTGGGGTTGTGCATATTCAATTTTTTTGCCTGTGTGTGCAGTGAGCAGGACCTGCAGTATTATGTGTGGCTTCATGAATAAATAAAATCACACAGAAGTTTTGCGATCTTATTACTATAGTTAAGCACGTTCCCTGCTGCCTTCAACCACAGCATTATTTTCACAATGTTAGGATTGTAACATTATGCATAAAGGATCGAAACCTGAATTACTTGTTCTTTCACCAGGAGGTGTCCCAGGAGCTCCTGAACCAAACCATAAGCTTAACAACGTTGTGCATTACAATGCTCCAGAGCACCGGGGGGCATTAAACAGACTACCTTACTCTCACACCAATGGCCATTCCTGCCACGCTGCCACCCACCATGAGTCAGGGCTGAGCGATGAGCGATCTGCTGAAGAAGAGTCCAGTGAGGAGGAAGACGACGACGACGACGATGAGGAGGAGGAGGAGGAAGATTACGGTCCCAAATGGAAGGGTATCGAGGCCATAGTGGAAGCATATCAGGAATACATAGATGGTGAGTTCTACTCTTGTGATGTTTTTTTTTTGGCTCATGTTTATGTCAGAACACATGTGTGTGACATGTGTGTGTGTGTGTGTTCACAGAGAGGGATATAGAGAGTGAGGTTCTGCAAAGTGAGTGTAGAAGAATGGAAGCTCAACACTATCACCTGAGTGTTACAGCTGATCAGCTGTCTGTCAGTATGGGGGTAAGTTATATGGTCTGGATACACCTGAGCTCCTGAGGCTTGATTTTGTGTGTGGAATCAAAAATCAATCAAAACATCGAAAAATTTCAGGATGTTTGTGTATTAACATATGAGGGTGAGTCAAAAATGATCCCCACTTCTGTTGGCCTTATCAGTGATTTTGCATGACAATACACGTCCACACACCACTGTCCATACTGTCGACACTCCAAAAACTTTTCAAGGTGTTAAAGTTTCCTCCCTATTGTCTTGACCTAACCTATTAGACTATAATTCAATTCAATTCAATTTTATTTGTATAGTGCTTTTAACAATGGACATTGTCCCAAAGCAGCTTTACAGAAAATAATGAAAATGGTCAAATATACATTTATAGAATTATTTAGAACTTTTATCCCTAATGAGCAAGCCAGTGGCGACAGTGGCACGGAAAAACTCCCTGAGATGACAAGAGGAAGAAACCTTGAGAGCAACCAGACTCATAAGGGAACCCATCCGCATTTGGGTGACACAGATAGTGTGATTATAAACAAAAACAAAAGAGCAGGTAGACAGAGAATTACAGTCTGTGATCTAACCTGTCTGAGATCTATAACCTTTTTGATCTCCTGAAAGAGCCTTTAAGAAGACAAAGATTCACTGATGATGATGAGGTGAAGACAGAGGTGCATTAGTGATTCACAGCTTGGGGTAAAACATATTTAATGAGAGAATATGCATGTTGACAGATGGATTGAGAAGCACAAAGATTGTTGAAAAATAAAACATTTGTCTTTCCTGAAAGTCGTTTCAATTCTAGAGCTCATCGTCCAGATCATTTTTGACTCATTCTCGTATCTGTATGTATTAATGCACACCTTTCATTGTAATTACAAATGTTAGCTACATCTATTATTGTATATAACACTAATACTAAGTTACAGATTGATTGGTGCATTAAATCAAGCGTCTGTTGGCTGCAGGCTGTGGTGACATGTTGATTTATTAACAGCTGATATTGAATATTTTAATGATTAACACTCAAGAAATGCGACTAAGCAGTTTTTTCTTTTTTTTAAAGAATATTTTTTTCCCGTGACAGTGGACATGTTTATAGTGTATAATGTTAAAGCCTTTCTCTTTTCTGTTGATTTAAAATGGTAAAGTGATACAGTGCAATACGTAAGGAATAAAACAAACAAACTGAGGCATGTGTGTGTTTATAATAGTCAAGGACGGGTTGGTGTGATGCAACCCAACACAAAGCTGAGTTACTTTTGTCATCCTGAGGTTTTTTATCCTTTCCTCCCCCCAGTCAAAATCAGTGCCTTAATGTAAAACTGATTAGTTTCTGTAAAATGTAAATTGTCTGAATAATTGTGATATTTTTGAGGAAAATGTTGTGCGATTGCCTCCCTTAATGGGACATATTGGTATCTTTATTTTGTATTTAGAAAATAAAACATTAGATGAAGATAATAGGTACCAGGTCAAGGTTTTCTTACTGAATGTACATGAATGTACATGCTGTCTGAGAGTGATTGTATGTGTCCATCAGCTTTTCATGAACAGCTTTTCACTGACAATTTCTCTTTGGTTCACCAGGAGCTGTTGGCACAGAGGCAGCGGCTGGCCCTCGACAGAGAGCGAATGCAGGCTGAACTCGAGCACTTCAGGAAGTGTCTTGCCTTGCCTGCTCTGCTCTTACACAGGGGTCACTATAAGGGGCTACCCCCGAGGTGATCCCTCTCACCTTGCCCACTTGTAATTAGGGATCTGGGCAACCCGCACCCAGTTCCTCACCTGAGACTGAGAGCTGCAGTGAAAGGCTGAGGGTGAGGAGGAGAACAGGGTGAAGGTTAAGCTGTGCTCGATGGAGAGCAGGAGGATTGACTGCAATCATCCAATATAAAGAGAGACGGTTAGTACCAGTGAAACAGTGGCTGGCACTGGGAAGTCCATCCTCATCTCCAGCTTTAGATTGCCGTGTGCTAGAAATTACAAATAGCAAATCTTACAACCAAAAAAAAAAAATCACTTAGCTGCTGAACTGGACTGGACTGGAGCATGAGGAAGACTGACAGAGCACACAATGAAGATCCAGCTCACGTACTTCTTCCACATAACTCGGTCTGCACTTCAACGTGAACTGTTAACACTGTGGCTATGATACGTTGGAGATTCTAACGGACAGAAGCAGCTTTAAAAGTGCACCATATGTTGCTAAAACTGGTAATAGTTTTTGTACTATTAATAGACCAAACTGTTTATTTTGGATTGTTTTTTTTAAGGCTGTGGATTTACAAACTGAACAGAAAGACAGAAAAGTAAAAAAATAAATAAATAAATGAAGGACATGTAAATAAAGGGGGAAGGAAACAGGGAAAAAAAAAAAAGAAAAGGGCGTGTGATTGGAAGCACAGTGCTAATGCAGTGTCCTTTAGTCAGTAATGCTCCATCTCTGTCTCGGTCTCATGCAGTAATATTTATTCCTCTGATCAGCCAGTGGCACACAAGCTGTAATCTGAGCTCCGCACCTCCTCCCTCATGCAGCTAGTCTCGCTCTTCACCCAGGGCCCCAGTCTGATACGTGAAGTGCCACAGTATTTTGTACTGATCGTCACAGTACACAAGCACTTACTGACATGCTGCACGAGCGATACTGAACTGCGCAGCAGTGTACTAACTGCAGTGAAATGTTTACGCACTGCACAGAGCACAGCACAGAGAAGCATTCCCCTTCCCATCGTGGACTCGGCACAATAAAAAGGCAAGCAAGCGCCAGTGACGTGTACTGATGTGATTCTTTATAACGAAGTCTATAATAGGACAGCAGTTTTTAAATCTTGTTTAAATTAGGAAGAATGCAGAGTTACATATTATTAAGATGATGTAAGATTTCCTGATATTTTAATGCTGTGAAAATTTTAATTGTACCTTTTTTATCTGGATGAAGTGTGAGGTAATATATTATTTGGTGAAATGTAGTAATAGTAATTTATGAACCTATTAAATCTGAAAAAGAAGAAAAACAAAGACATGGCCTTGGATTATTTCTATAACATCCACTGCTTTTACTAGCAAAACATACAATGATAACATGATCTCTAGTTTTTTTTTATTATTCTGAAACACGATTTCACATAATATAAATTTTGCTTTGGTCAAACTTTACATTTTGAACACAACAAGCTGCTTTCTCACTGGACCTCTGCTGTTTAATAGCTAAATGTCCACAAGAAGACATAAGCAATACTTTCCATGTACGTGATATTTTCCAGTTTCCCAAATGAGGTTTCTGTTTTTTAAATACACACACTGTTTTTATCCCAGTTAAACCTTCAAGTCTGGCATAAAAGAAAGCATGAAAAGTCTTTATCCTTCACACACATTACATACCTTAAAATGGCTATACAATGAATTATATAAAGGTCTTTTTTATGTGACTTAGAAACTGACAGTTCATTTCAGAACTTCACATCTGAAACCCTAACCTAAACGAATGCACCGAGATCTATATTATGATAAAAGTATGTTTTCTGTAATGCATTACACAGTGAACAGTTCTCCAACCTCAGTAGGCAGCATATTAATTAACCCTAGTCTCATTTACATCATGTTTAATAAACCTGTCCGTGATCATACAAACCTGATCGATTCTACAATGTATTAAAAACAGACACATTTTCATTCATGCTGAACCAAATACACTGATTGTCAGATAGAAAGGAAGTGATCACATGACCTCATAACAGACACTTGCTACAATAACGTGTAATTAAGGGCTAAATTCTCTAATCTGTAAGGCACTGAGGCATTAAGTACAGATTAATTACAGCATGCACAAAAATATCTCCTACTCGCAGCATGCAGGGGGTTAACACGGCTCATATGATTAGGGTTAATGTAACATCAGGTACGCTGGCCTGGGGAATAAAGCATTAATTCATTTTGGACAGGTCTGGGAGAAACACAGTAAATGTGACTAGCAATACTGTAACAATATTTGACCGTTACAAGGTAAATGATTATGAATGTACTTTAGAAACAAGGCCACAATACAACACAACACTGTCTATGTTTCTTTTTAAAAGCTCTCCACCAATCAGATCGCAGCAAGAGAGAGAAACAACACAGTATCCTCTGACAAGAAATGAGGACATAAGGGTATCTGGGATTTTAACACAGCCTACAAAACTTTCTTGTTAGAATAAATGTCATGAAAGCTAACTAGTCACTGCTGTTAATAAATCAAGACAACTCATTAGCTTGTGCAGTCTGGAACCATTAAAGAAAGAGTACATTGAAGTTTTGGCATGAGATATTTATATTGTATAAATATTTAAATTAAGTTCAACTGGAGTCATTGTGTTATAAAGCAGTAAAATGGCAGCAGGATAATAAAACTTGGGGGGAAAAAAACATCTGCTGCAGCAACTAATGACTTTGTCCACACTTCATTTTACTCCACTACACTTAACTTCACAGACTTCATTTCATAGCCTTTAGGTCCTTATTGGAACTCTGACACTAACTAATCCTACTGTGAATAATACATCAGTCAAATTGTCTGGCAAAATTGCTGCAAAATTACAGCAGGTATCACTAGCACGATCCGTGTCATCATGGTTTCCTGCATTGCGAGCTGCTTCATCTACTTTATTAGTTTACAGAAAACACATCCAGCAGACATCTACTTGAAGAAGGAGGCATTAATGGGCATGCAAATCCCAAGGACAATTTAATAGGTAGAAAAAAATGAGTCAGAACCCCATCAGGCACTCTTACTGTGGAGAAAAGCGTCTTAGCGTGAAAGCAGCTTATGGCTGTCTATTTAGAGTTTACTCTGGATTTAATTTGAGAGAAATTACTAAAGGGAAGACGATGACCAAAAGTATGAATACAGGATAAATTAATAAGTGCTTTAACAATGAGAATAGGGCAGGACTTACACTTTACACAACATATCACTTTATCCGATTGTTTTTTTTAACTACAACAGTTCATATTGCATAGTAATTTTTCAGAATGTTATAAAGCGCTAGGTGAAAAAGAAACACCAAAAGTAATAACTACTAATGAAGAACAGTTCAGAAGAGTTTTCAGTCCTGTAGTACTTATCGTTTGGTGTCTGCATCATTAATGCAACGTTTAAAGCAGGCAGGTGTGAAGAAGATCTCTCACGCTGTACAGTGTCTCATCACTGTAGCAAATTCATGAGCTGTAATGTCCACATTTCCACCAGAAGATGGCGCTTTCCACTCAGAAATCTACTCCAAGTAGCTCTACTAATTCTAGTAGCAGTGTCCTTTAGCCATACAGCCCTGTGGTACTCGTCCATCCTCTATCTCTCCACACAGAGAGCACCGTGCATACATGTCTGTGTCTCTATATACAAGTGTCTCAGTGGACAGCTATAGCTGCTGAGACTCCTCTGTGAAGCTGGAAGCTGAACTGTGGGTTCGAGGGTGTGCTGCTTCGCATCTGACTGTGGGGTTGATGCTGTGTACTTGTGCTCTCTCAGATCTGACCGCAGGAGGCTCACTAGGTTGTGCAGATGCTTCGTAAACAGGTGGCTCCGTTTCACACGCCGTCTCAGCGTCGGGAAGGTACGGAGGAGGCGGAAGGTCAAACCACGGTGGTCGACTGCAGGCACAGAAAACATGTCACAGCTTTATAAACAGCCAGCAAAAACTCAAGGGAGGATCAGAGCTAGGACTGAAGAAGTGACAGACTGTTAGTATTCTGGTTTAGCAGATTAAATATAAACTGAGGATTGTGTTAGAGTTAATTTCAATTAGTTTTTTGATTCAGAGGAAGACAAATCAGTAGTCTGGAAGCCAAGGACAAGCAGATTTTATGCCTATTAGTATTTTTTTAAAAGCTGCCTAGCAAATAGGTAGGATGTATAAAAGTATAACTATAGTTTTCATGTGATATAAAACCGTGTTTAAATGTAATTTGCTTCATGGTGTTGGGACTCAACACCACATTACACACACTGGATGATCTGCTGTTAGTGGAAAGATCTTTACTAGGTGGATCTTTACTAGAAGTCAGATCATTTCTAAATCAGGAACATGCAGAATAAAGTTTTTCATTCAGCTGTTATACAGCCATCATATAAACTCTCCTGTGTACTAAACCTCACACTAATCTCACCTGTTAAGCATGTTTAGAGAAGATAAAGACATTAGCCAGCCTAGAATATCTTTTACAAACGTAACATCTATATGTTCTTTTTGATGAACATCCCATTCCAGATTTATTTCCACCTGTGCTGTATAATATCCACCATTCTCTTAAGAAGACATTACACTACATTTTAGAGGTTGGCTGTGGTTTTGTGCTCATCACAACAGTATTAGTAGGGTTCAGGTATTTGATCTTGGGGGATGAAGCCTGGGCTCTTCCGTTCTTCCATTTCATTGTTCATCTTCCAAATCATGGTTTCATAGAGCTTGTTTTGTGCACAGGGGCAATGTCAGTGCTGGGCCTATTCAATGGTACAGAATAAAAATGTATTGTATACAATTGTGTGCTTCCAGCTTTGTGGCAGCAGTTTGGGGAAAAAACGCATATGGGTGTGATAGTCAAGTTTAGTTTAGTCAAGTCAAGTTTAGTCAAGTATAGTTTATGCGTAGTGTAAATCTCAGTGCTCATAGTAGAAAATAATGACATACTTCTTCATTTTCCTTAGTCAGTATTAATGCACTTAAATAGCTCATTAGAATAGAATTCAACTTTATTGTCATTGCACATGTCACAAGTACAAAGCAACGAAATGCAGTTTGCATCCATCCAG
>JAOVVF010000010.1:10057555-10075201 GCA_028565595.1 Duopalatinus emarginatus | reverse complement strand
CCACACGCACTCGGATCACGCGCTCTTCTTCACTCCCTGCGGCCTTAACCTCTCTACCGCCACCAACAGGTCACTTCGCAATATAACATTTTCCTCATCCTAACCTACTCGCGCCCCCCCGGGAGAGTGTCCGCGCCCCACCGGTTGAGAACCACTGCTGTAAGAGATCTCAGAGGAGGATGATGCCACAGGTGACTTGTGCACCGAGGCATCAGGCCTGTTAATTCAAATTAAGAGGCATAATTTCTTTGAGATTGGCAAATTTCTAGTGCGGGTGTTTAGTGTTTTGAATGCAGCCACTGAAATTCTGCAGTCTCAGTCTGTGGATGTGTGTGCTGCTTGTGAGGTTGTTGGTGCATCACTGGAGATTAAAAGACAACTGTAAAGATGATTGCTGGACGGAGTACTTTCAGGCACCTGCTGGGGATGATTCATCCTCCAAAAAGAAGGAGAACATTGAGTAAATACCTTGGAGAAAGTGTTGTGCTCTCAACTGTGGGTCATGTAGATTCCAACGATCCCACCATCACCCTGTGTCAGTCTTTGAAAAGATCCCTGCTCAACATTCTTTACTGGGCTATTTCAGAATGTAAAAAACAGATTTTGCAAGAAAAATATAGACCTAATGGCAGCCATATCCATATCTAGTGCATTTCTAGATGCTGCCTTGTGCTTTTTGCATGTGGTTGCTGGCACTGGAGCAGATGATGCGAGTCTGAAGAATGAAATTCTTGCTGCAAAACCAATGTTGCTCAAGAAATGTCTAAACAAAACAAACCTGTCCATGGTGTGTAAACAGCTGCCTAAACATGAAGATGCCTTTCCTGTGTGGCATAAAATAAATGTACCAGCAATGTTAATTGGTGTGTCTTCAGTATCAAATGAAGTATCAGTATCGAGGTCCTTCTCCACACAGTCACAACTCCATATCGTCACAACATTATCAAAGAAAGCGCAATTTTGTGATCTTGGCCCATGAAAAAATTAATAACAAATACATTAGAAATGGACAGATTTGTTAGAATTTTTGCCAAGGGAAACAGGAGATTAATGTTATATATGTATGTATGGGTGGATGGGTAGATTATTATAGTTTATATTACATTTATACATTTATATTATACTATATTTATTATTTAAATATTTAAACATGTTCATATTATATATTTATTCAGCCCAAATTGCCCACATTTGATTTTTACCAGCCTAATACAGTAGGCTAAAACCGGCCCTGCTGTAACAGCTGCTTAGTAAATAAAGTTATACTCCAGAAATGAATGTAATTCAACATCACTTCAAATATTCAGATGATAAAACTGTATTAAATTCTTCCTATATACACAAAACACACCAAGCTGCAATTTATCCTGAAAACTGTCATTATTCTTTCAGTAGACTACATATAAAGTCCCTGCATGTAGCTGATAACTTCAGGAGTGTGAAATCTTTCTTGAACGGTTTTTAATAATATCTAAAGCCAAATGTTTGCCTTTAAGCCTGACAAAAAGAGTCGATAGAAAATGTGCAGGACTAAGACACTAAAACTAAGACTGAGACACTGAGGCTGAGACACAGACTGTGAGACGGAGACTGTGACTGAATGCTAATTTTATGACAATAATATTGCATCGGTTGCCACTGTATATTGTGTTTCAGGGTCTGCTTTAGGGCCAGTATGAAGTGGTGGTTAGTACAAGTGTACTGGCAAGTTCATATGGTTTAATATGTTCATCAGGAACGTATGATGTAATATGTATGGATATTTTAACCTTGATGCTGAAGCGCTATGATATTTGTCGTATTGGAGTTATTAGGTCACACAGATGACAGAAATCCCACTGAAACACCTTAACTAGAATCTACATTTCAGGGGTTTGACCACCAGGTGTCACTGATGTGGACTGTAGAGTTTTGTGAACCCCTAGAGTTTCAGGAAACCCTTGTTCCTCCATCACTGCTATTTCTGACTTGATGACTTGTTATATTTGCAGGTCACTAGAGCAGGAAGACTCAGACACAGAGGAACGCCAGTCACCTTCATGAACTACAACAACTAGCGCTTGTATCTGGACATACTGGTGAGAGTAAAGCAGACCGGCTCCCAGCTTCCACCACAACTTCTCAACTTTCCACATGGACTTGAACAGCAACGGAGAGTCAGAAAAAAGTAATAAACAAGGAGGGGGCAATGTTGTGACCAAGAGCAATATTACTGAAGAGTCATATACTAATGCATCATTATATTGTACACACTGAAATTCCAGAAAAACTGGTACACCAGTTTAATATTTTATAGCCCCCCCCATGGTGCATAGACTCCACAAGTTAATAATCTGTAGGTAATGAACACCATACATCCTCACAGAATTGCCCTGAAATATGATTTCTAATAGCAACGTTGCATCAAACTGTGATTTGATTCCATAAGGTAACATGAAATCAGAGGTCAGAACGATAGTGTGTAGTGTTTGAGACATGTCACACTTCACATCAAATCTAAATTTGTGATCTAGCTAAATATGTCTGAAGTCTGAATATCAGGACTAGAAATAAAAGTTTCTTACACACACCCCTGTCTGAATATTTTTTGAAGAGATGAAGACGAAAAAAAACTAACCAGAAGCATAGCTTATGGTAACAAGCTGCTACTGTAGAGCAAGACCCATGGCAAAGGTGGGATATACACTATATGACCAAAAGTATGTGGACATGGAATCGGAGAAGTGGTCAGCACAAAATTGACAGCACATACTTGTTCAGAATGTCTTTAAAATTTCCCCTCACTAGAACAGGCCCAAACCTGTTCCACAAAGCAAGATCCATGAAGACATGGTGTGTTAGAGCTGGACTAGAAGTACTCAAGTGTCCTGTACAGAGTCCTCTAGATTAACTGGAACACTGACAGAACCCCAGACCTCACTTACACAACATCGGTGTCTGATCTCACTAATGCTCTTATAGCTGAATGGTCACAAATCCACATAGACACACTTCGAAATCTAGTCAAAAGTCTTCCCAGAAGTGTAGTCTGCTATAGCAGCAAAGGAGAACTAACTAAATCAACATGTGTGTGGTTTTGGAATGAGATGTTCAATACTCAGGTGTTTTGGCCATATAATGTACCATATAACTGGACAAAATGTGCAAGTTGGGTCTTCAAAAAATGTTCATTATAAGTAACAAACTGTCAGAATAAATCTACATTTATATATATATATATATAAAACGTATAAAAATAAAAATTAGCTTTCTTTTCATTTACGTTCCTATGTTAGAAACTGGCTGTAGCTCCTCAGCCCCAATCTATAACTGAACTGAGCACAATGTTTATTGCACTGCTGTAAAAATGTTCAATTTCTGTACATTTTCATATCATCTATAACTTTCTGTATAAAATAGTTTGTTTGTGTATGTTAAACTTCAGGCTACATATAGCTACAAAAAGGTTCATACATGAATAAGCACAGATATTTACATCCCTCTGAGCTCCTTCAGCTCTTCATTACTCTTAGTACTTTTTCAACTTTATTGTTATTATTATTATTATTATTATTATTATTATTATTATTATTGTTTGTAAAATTTGTGTATTACTTGTTAACCTTCTGTGTGCTTGTTACATGTTATACATGTATGCTCTCACCAAATTCCTTGTATGTGTCACATACTTGGTGAAATAAAGAGATTCTGATTCTGATATTACATGTCATATGTGGTGTCATTTTGATGAATGTGTTTTGTGATTTTGCAGGTTGTTTTTAATTTGCACTTCATTGGGTTTTCTTGGCGAACATGCGTGATGCAATTATATCATACCGTGCATAGTCCATACAGTACAATTATAATTGATTATAATTAAAATATTGATATTTGCTCAACCGTAGATAAAGACAGCACAGACAGTGATGATAGAGATATCAGACAGCCAAGGGGATGCTAGGCAGGTAAGCTGATAATGAAGATATTACAGCACAGTAATTCCTAATAATGTAATATTAAATTTAAATACATCAAAGATGAAAACTTTATTTCATTATAGGTTTCTTGAAGCTAGGGAGGGCCCCATGTCGTGCACTAGGTGCCCTTTGAATTTTTTACACCCCAGCCCTTCAAACAGTCTGAGTCCGCCACTGGTGCCAGGCAACTGTGAATAATGGCTACCAGCTACATACAGAGAGGAACAAAAGCCCTCCTAATTCAGCAGGAGACGGAATGCTATTAGTGGGCAGAGAACATTAGAGAACATTTAATTTCAGTACATGGTGACAACACTTTTCCTCTCAAATAAACAGAGAGGGAGAGAGAGGAATCAAGGAATGAAGTGCTGACCTATGGGAAAGAAGATGGAATGAAGGAAGTATGAGGATAAGAATGAAGGAATGAAGACATAAAGGAAGAGAAGGAAGGAAAAGCAGGAAGTACACGAGCAAAGGAAGGAAGGAAATAAAACAGGAAGGAAAGAAAGGGAAAAGACAGGAATGAAAGAAGTAGAGAGGTATAAAGTAATAGGGAGAAAGGAAGAAGTGGTAAAAAGGACATATGGACAAAACAGAAAGCAATAAGAAATAAAAGAAAGAAAGCACACAGGGAGTCTAAGTCTCTCTCTCGCTCTCTCTCTCGCTCTCTCTCTCTCTTATTCATAAGATAATAAAGAGGAAGCCCATACAGTGAAATGAGTGAGATGATTCATACCATTTTCTCATTCCTTATTTACACATCAGCCATTTGAGTTTAACTGCATGTGTTGCTTTCCTACATCTTCCACTTCTTTTCCTCTAGTCTACATTTTCCATTACCCATTACTTGTACCTGTACAATAATTGACACCTGAGGGCATGGATGTAATAGAACAAACAGTACAACAGTACAATAAACCCACACTGGTTTGTCAAGAGGTCCTGGAGGAATGTAATTGGTAAAACAAGGGCTTGGAATTACTGCAGCTCATCCACAGGGCCATACTGCACTCTGCTGAGTCCTTAACAGTATCCATTACAGAAATGGATTGTGAGTCTGCAGCTACACACAGCTACAACTCAAAGTGCACACATACGCTGTCGCAGAATAGCAGTGAGACATTCGCATTCTGCTCAATTCTGTGGCCTTAAAGAAAGTGAAGTGAACCACAGGAAGTTAGTGAATAGAGAAGCTACATCGTCACACGAAATGTTTTTTCTCATTAGCAACCAGGCCTGAGTCTTTGATTCTACACACTTTATCCTTCTAAATAAAGCACATCATTCAGGTGTTATGTTTTTACTGGCCTTGTGACTACACACACACACACACACTCACACACTCACACACTCACACACTCACACACTCACACACTCACACACTCACACACTCACAGCCCTTCTCCCAGCCTGAATTTCATTAACCAACATCATGGCTCCGGTTCACATGCTAAGGAGGTTCAGATTTTCCACTTTAGTCCAGAAGTAACGCTTACAAATTCTATTTCCCTTCTACCAGCACTGCCTCCTAATATACTGAGGTAGTGGAACAAGTAATAGGCCTACAATGTGTTTCCATATTACTCAGGTTCGGGTGTGAGAGTGACTGCATTTACACCAGGTCACTGCATGCATTTTATATCTGGATAGTATCAAAATCCATCTCTGCTTAGTCAGACTACAACTGATTGCATGTTTTATTCAAAACAGCTTCTAACATTTGACCAGTAATTTCTTACATTTTTAAAGTTTTTTTTTTTTATTTTCTTAAAACTTTCTCTAAGCTCTAGTCATGAAGTACAGTTTTAATAGGTAAAGGTTTTGCTTGTGATCATTACCACAAAGAAGCTGATTATTTTTAATAACAGCATGGCAAGAGGTGTTTTATTCCTCTTATACCATGGAAACTTGCCAACAATTATTTTTTAATTTATTAAAAAACATAATTCCACAATCTTTATCCATTTATAGTTACATTTAATGCATCTAACATTCATTAAACAAGTTAGTTCTAGTCTATAAACATTATTATGAGACTGGAAGGTGCAAAGTCCTCTGTCCTGAAGACTTTCAGCTTAGATGACTGCAATATGTTAAATAACCATAGTATTCAAGCAAGATGTGATAGATCGATGCAACCTATTACAATGCAGAAATAGGCTAATCTAGCCCATGTTTCTCTTTTATAGCAAATGCAAAAAGCTGGAATTGCAACTACTGAGATGAGCATGCAATTCTGTGCTCCCCCATCCGTGAAATTTACAAATTGCACGTCTGTTTTCAGTTGTTGGGAATCCATTGTGAAGCGTTCCTTATCAGAGAGCTTTGTGCTGCCAAGCTCCCCAAAGACAAAGAGGATTATTCACAAAGCTTGGATGTGAAGTCCAGTCAGAAGTGTCAGGCAAAATTCAGACATCCGACTCTGGATAGTGAAGTCCAGGCACGCACATACACACTTACAAGCACTCTCACACACACACACACACACACACACACACACGCACTCACTCACTTTCACTCACTTTCACTCACTTTCACTCACTTACACACACACACACACACACACACACACACACACACACACACACTGTACTATAACAATGTGATTCATGTGTACACTAGATAATAAGTGGAAGGTATAAAAGGAAAGAAATTGTTAACAGTGTTACTGGTCAAGCTTCCATGAAGCTAACACCAAGGGCTCCAAACCAACAAGACAGGTGGAAAACATCTAGCCAGGGATCATTTGTCATACTAATTTAGCAGCTGCCTTGACACTTCTGTGTATGAGACATAACAGTGGCTTGTTATGTCTGTATCAGGCTAAAATATCAACACTGAAGGGAAGGTCATTTGTCAAAACATATCATGGCGTGTTAAGAGCGCAAAAGCTTTTCCTCATTAAAACGAACACCTACAGGTTTATCTGTAAAATGTCCAGCTTTTACATGAATAACCTCAGACAGCAAATTCAACAGTAAGTCCCTAATTCACCAATATCCCAAATTTGACTGTGCACGGTTGGTGTCTTCTTTGTAATGATGTTTCTTTCACTTATTATATGCCTATATAAATATAAATGCAAAGATGCACAAAATCTGAGGTAAACAACGATTAAAATATAATACACACATACAATTCTTTTTCACCTTAACTCTATACATGCATTATGAGATAAAAAAGAGACACATGACCTGACATTTGGTTAACACTTACTTAATTTATTAGTACTTACCTCTGCGGCAAAATGGCCTTCTGCATATATAAAACAAGGTTTATTGATGCATTTATTCATGCATGCAAATGCCACTATTCAACCTTCAGGTCTAGTAAATCACTTTACTGCTTCTAAATTAGTCTACTTACACTGACTTCTCTTCTATGTTACTATAAAAAAGTATTTACAGTAAAGATATTAAGTTTTTTAAACCATTAAGACAAACACAAAAACGTTTCATGCATTCTTCTACAAAAACATTTAGTTAATTTGTGTCTCAATGCACTAATTCTGCAATCATGATTTTTTTTGTCTGCCTGCTCTGCTTGAAGCTAAAAGCAAATGTCAGCACATCAGATAGGCAGGGCGTTCAGTGAGACGGCACTGAGTAAAGAGCAGGGACAGACAGCTGTGACATGAGCAGATTGTTCAGTGGACTGAGAAGAAAGCAAATATGGCAGCCAGCATGTCCCCTCCAAATATACACTGTATATTGTACTGAAGATCGAAAATATTCAAGAAGTGGCACTGAAAATAAAGGTGCATAATGGAGCTCTAATATTATATTGAAAATGCATTAGAATTCATGCATGGATTGGTGTATCCCTGACAGGGATGTAAAACTGAATACATTATTCATAATGAACAGGTAATCTGTTTCACTTCTATTCAGTGCCAGAAAGTTTTCACAGAGCATCTGGTCGAGATGATAGATTGGAACCAGAATCCCAGGCGATGCAACAAAATACGTTTTTTTTTGTTTTCATGTAGGCACCAAAGTATGGTCAGATATGAAACTCATAGGACAAAAAATAAAACAAATGTACACCATACCTACCAACCTAACCATAGAGGAAATATGAAGAATGGTGGTTTCTCATTTTGTAAGGTATGGTGCAGTGCTGCACAATGCATTTAC
Source organism: Duopalatinus emarginatus (assembly GCA_028565595.1). NCBI lineage: Eukaryota > Metazoa > Chordata > Actinopteri > Siluriformes > Pimelodidae > Duopalatinus > Duopalatinus emarginatus. The sequence goes on along the minus strand of JAOVVF010000010.1, from coordinate 10,067,109 downwards.
AACATCCTTAGTAACTGCCTGGTCAGGACTACAGTGCTTTACCTTTAATAGAACCAAACAAATCTTTACAAAATGCAGAAACAAACATAATACATTATATGTCCAAATGTTTGTGGGCACCTGAACATCACACCCACTTGTTCCTATCCTATAAATGCTATTTCAGATTTATTCTCTGTCATTGATAACCTGCACTCTCTGGAATCCCCACTAGATGTTGGGGATTTAGTTTCACTGAAGGGAAACTGTTAGGATATTGCATACAAAGACATTCTACTCAATCGTTGACCCACATGTAAGTGTGATGGTCAGTTGCATGATTTATATTTTATAGATGTGCACATCTATAGTTGAGACCCATCATGCACTGGAATGGTTTAGCTGAGGCTGAGGAACTGTCAGAACCAGAGGTCTCAGACCATGCTGACAGTTCTGGCTTTTATACCTGTTTTTTTTTTTTTTTCTGGTATCGAGTATTGAGGAAACAAATGTCCAAGCTAAGCTTCCTCACCTACTTCTTAACACCACATGCATTCACAGCCTGTATAAAAATATCTCAGTAGACGGACGCATACATAAGACAACATTTAGTAAACAGCACACACACACACACACACACACACACACACACACACACACACACACACACACACAAAAAAAAGAAAAAAGTCTTTTTGTCCTACAGTGGAGAAACATGGCAGCTGACTGCTTAGAGATTGTGGATTTAAAGAGCACTCTGGACCAGACTGGACACCTGCCTATAGAAATGCTAATAGGCACTCTGCATTAGATTAAACTCTCTCCTTCATACAAATACAGAGAACAAGAGCTCATTCAGAATAAGTGCAGATCACACACATCCACACAAACACACACACAAATATTGACATGGGGTATAAAATGTGCTGAGAAGCAAGGGCTCAACTGTTTGTTGTACTTATTTACGCAACATGACAAAAAAATGAAAATGACTCTGTATGAAAATTTGCTATGTACTTGGAAGATACACATCCTCTGAGTATAATACAACATTCAACAGTGTAGGATAACTAACGAATAGTCCAAATGAAGGAGATGGTACAGTGATGCTGATGGCAAGCCACCAGCAGGGGGCAGCACATTTCCACAAGTGCCATCAAATGCAACACTGAACACTTTAGTAAAACTCCAACACACACACACACACACACACACACACACACACACACACACAAAGAGAGTAAAAAAAGACAAATAAAAAGCAGAATAGAGAAAGGAAGGACCGTCTCCAACATGGACCATCTCTTAGAGCACCAGCAGGGTGGGGGCGCTGTCATCTGTGCCAAAATAAGGGGTATGCCATCTGCCTAAAAGACCTTCATACTAACTGTAACACCCTTCCACTCACACACCACCCACATACACTCTACAGCACTCGAGAATAGAATTCATTTCTCTATCATCCAACAAAAATATTACAAATCATTGTGCTTCTCAGCACAGAGAGCATGTAGGAGTCCTTTAAACAATCAAGAGGTGAACACACACCCACGCTCCTGTATGCCCATGCCCCCTCAGCCCACTCTGTCAGAGATGGATGGGGCTCATCAACATGACTGGGGCATGAACAATGTCTCAACGCCATAGTCGACTCCGTCTTTCATGCTCCATCTCACCTTCATTTTCCCATTATATAATACATTGTCCACTCCAGTGAGTTCCACAATCAAACTTACTCACTCGCACTCCAACAGGCATGGAGAATATGTAGATCCTCCAGGGATTCATTTGCAAGTCATTGTGTTCGCAATATTTTCCGTAATTGGTGTCTCATTTTGTACCGTTTTAGCCTCAATAGTATATAACGAAAAAATATATACAGTTTTAAAATTGTATATTTCTGGGAAAAATTACATTTCAATGATTTATCCTGTATTCATTTAGTGCTCATCCAATTGAACTCTCTCTAGACTGTAAATGTCACACCCCTGCAAATGGGACTGTCTTTACAGTAGCACTCGGTGAGCAGCAAACATAGATTTTTTATGCGTTTTTGGCTGCGAGAGGTCCCTCACATGTCCATCCATCCTATGATCCTTTTGAAGAAGAAGAAACCTGTGCAGGTTTGCAGTTATACAACAGGAATTCAGTGCTGGAATGTCTTGCTACCCCACACTGAGACCATCTTTATGAACCGTCAGAACTTGTACCATTGTATCAAGTTCCCTATAAGTGTACCATTCCAATTCCTGTAGCTGAGACCTTTGCTCAACCATGTGCGGCATGGCTCCAAAACCACGCAGCATCGCAATGTCTAGGATATCATCTTAAACATGTAGTCCTCTTATATTATTGTTAATGTGTGACCGTAGCGGTGAGAAATCTGCACAGTTAAAAGAAGTCGGGGAAATGGAGAAAAATCAGTCAAAATAACATTCAGAATCAAATCACGGCTTTCATGGGCACTTGAATCATCAGTTAAAGGGATAATCATGTTTTTCATTCTAATATTGATCTAGCAGACATGCAGCATTCTAATGATGCCAAATTGAAAAAATTATATTCGTTTCTCTCTAAAGTATAGCATTTAAGGGCACCTGTAGAATTCTCTAAATAAACATTTAGGTCAGATGTACATTTTTATCGAACAATTTCATGAATTATTTCTTAAAATGGCACTACTGATTTAAAAGTAAGAATTTGTGGTTATGAATTGTTAATGCATAAGCAACCTGAAACTAAATATCAACATCTTCGTCAAGTCTGTCTCATCCTAACACCTTTACTGTTAAATCGAAACCCTTTAAAGTATCTCAGCTGTAGTTTGCATTTACATTTGTAAGTAGATACATAAAATTCACATTATACAGTTTTAATAGCTGATTGATGGAGTTCACTGACTACCCTGTAGAAACATTTGCCTGTTGTTGAAATACCTGAGCTATAGATATACTGGATAAAAATTGCAGGAATGTTCATTTAAATGCGCCTTTCTTTATAACTCGACTTGTTCCCTTTCATCTCATCTACATGCAAAACAAAACGAAAGCTATGGACATGTGTCTTACAGTGTGCTGGTATGAGAGTATTGTTTGGTCTGAAAGCTAAATCATTTTCCTTAGAACAAAGAAGAGAAAAGGGAAGGGTCAAAGGTTGCGCTGGAACCGTTAGGTTGCTTTGACTACACAGCCATTGCAAGGGTCTTGTCGCCATGGAGATTGAGTATGTGGGCACCCTGGTGGTGAAAGGTCCACACTTTAATAAAAGCCTCCAGCTAAAGAACAATGATTGCTCAGGGAGAAAGCGCAGCTATTTTTCACAGACCTATCCACACGAGCTCAGCCAATCAGCACAGCTTAACATTTAAAAGTAAACTTTCAAGCGGACGCATACAGAGATATGCTTTATGCTGGACAAAAACTAATTTGTAGACTATAGTGAAGTCCTTACATCAAAAACACAAGATTTAACCATCATCTTTTGTCATAATAGTGTTTTTAATGTTCACACCAATTCACTTCTACTAGAACACAACCTACACCTCACCCATGAATAATGCATTTCAGTTCAAATCCTGCTGCTCTACTGAGTTTCACTTTACCACCTCTCCTCTTTAGTTTGCCACAACATGAGACAAAAATGACCTGCTGAAGTAATGACTGGATTTCTGCCTTTCACACACAGAAGCCTAAATAAGATCATTATCTAAATAAGACAAAAACATCAGACTGCCTTAATCACAGGCATCTTAAATGCTGGCCACAGTGGATGGGCTGTAGTGATAATGACAGAAGAGGAGGAGACGTGTTAATGACAATCTTTTAGCTTCTCCAGCTCTACACAAACACCTCTGTCAGCGGCTTCCTCTCAACCACACACGGTGCAAGGAGAAAATTAAGAAGAGATTTCACATTAGAGAAAAGCAGACAGTTTCCCCTTTACCCCAAAAGTAGCTGATAACGTGCTCATCCCTGCACTGGAGCAACAGACCTATCTCACCTAAAACCTTTTCCATAAATCAACTATCAAACTCTTTAAAATGAAAATCTGTATTTGCAGATTTAAGTGGAAATGTGCACATTATCCATCACATAACTTTCAGCTTTTGCTTTTAGCTGTTATACAAAGAGCCGTGAGCCTGTACAGCATCAATATATTTAACATAACCAGCAAATATGCTGTAAATCATGATACTGACTTAATTATTCAAATAAATTCTCAGAATATAACAAACAAAAGTTGAATAAAGAAAGATTTAGACTAAAAAGGCTCTGAATAATGTAGAATAATGTAAAACAATGTAAACAACATGCACAAATACATTTATAAAGTCTCCTAAAAACTGCACTGTAGGTCTCTGACCTGCATAATAAAAAATCAACTAAAATATACTAAGCCCTGTGGCAGTGTCCGAGTCATGATTTTTAATTGGAAATATTGTAAATAAATATATTAAATAAATAATAAATTCAACTAACATGCCCAAATGCTACAGCCTTGTTCTCTTGGAGATCAATATAGATTACAGTGGTGTAGAGATGGTGTTGTCTGAAATGTTATTATACATAAGGGTTATTTTTAACTGTTATAACTCAACTGTGTAACAGTATAATTTATAATGTCTATTGGTTGTCGTGATCTGAAGCTACCAAGTCTAGCGCACTCTATATATTTTATGCATTGAGCTGACTGGGACCTCTGGTGTTCAAACTGTGAAACTGTATTATATGCTTAAGTAAGGAAATGCTGATTTCTATTACGTGGATCGCACATCCCCACATCAAATTCATGGATTGGGTTGTGATGTCATGATGTATCAATACAAACGTTACTCAGATCTACTGTGTGGGGTGTATTTTTGCTATCACTGTCAGAAGTTAGAGGTTGTACACCACACACACATCACAAAAAAATTTAAATTATGTCGATTTCAAACATAATGAAAAATGGTTAGAAAAGAATCAAAAGCCAAAATTAAAATTAAAAGAATCAAAAGCCACTTTTCACCTTCTTACTCATCATGTTCCAGCAAGTTTGTCTTATTACAGAGAAATTCAACATACAATAAAGGGAACAAGCAGATGTTGTTGGACCTCACGTTTCAGAATATGATGCAGCTATACGATGCTGCTCTACACTATGCTAGTGATTTGACTCTGAAGGTTCATCATCTACAAAATGAGAATGTGAAAGTGAAAACAGACAAATGAAAACTGAAAAATAAAGAAGATTAAAATGAAAAAAAAAAAAGAATCTTGGGTGTTACTATGAATTACATTAAAGATTATTAAAGATATTAAAGATTATTATGCAGGTAATAAAGAATAATTATAAAGATTAATATGCAGAATGAAGCTTTCCTTTAATAACTGACTGCGATTTGACTCACATTTTTACATTGGAAACAATTAGTAGCATACACATCTTATATTAATTATACTTATATGATTAATATTGTTATATTAGTTTCACATCATAGTTTTAGCACAATGAAAATTTTCATTAAAGCAAAAACAGCACATTAAATGACTAATCTACAGAACTGACTCGATTTATACATACAACTACATAAACACAGAATACTGGAAATACAGATACAGAAATAAAGACCTGTGTATGTTCAATTCTCAGAACTACTGCATAGGGTGACCAAGGCTTGTGAACAAGTAACAAATCTCCCCTGAGGTTCACACCAACCACTAGCACAGATGAAGAGGAGAAACTCAAATCAATGCTAATGAGAAATGAAGAGAAAACACAATCCTTGTCATACAGGTTGCCCAGAGCTTCCAGTGCAGCAGCAAACAGTGAGGCAAGGCAAGAACATCAGTTCAGTCTTGTTTGAATCATAAAATAAAGTCACACCTGCCAAGTTTCAGAAGCCAACTACTTTGCTGCAACTCAAAGCTAGCAGGAAAGAAAAATCAGAAAAACGAAAGCCAACTTAGTAGCTGTGTGAGCCATAATCTTGGCAAATTTTATTTGGGAGACTGAAATGTTTTGAAATGGACTAAGACGTGGAGGACATGAAAAAGGTAGAAATGTAATGATAGCTCTGAACAGATTTAAGCTCCCTATTCCATCACTACTGGGAAAACCGAGCAGAACCTGAGTACTCAAGAGTGACTGCAATGATCAATCATGACAAGACAATAAATGTCTAAAAGAACCTTAACTTCTACAAATACTTTTAGCATTGACTGAAGTCCAAGCGGCCAATTATAATCCTTTCAGAGATGGAGCTGTAATGTTTGTTTGAAATGTATTGCCTGGAGCCTGGAGGATAACATAGAATAATTTCAGTTCAGAGACTGAAACTGTTTACTGTAGGGCAGAGCTGCACATCTACGTTAATATCCTAAATAATTCTGCATTTTAAAAAATTAGCAATGTGAAGAAACTTACGCAATAATACACAAGAGGGAGTGCTATCTCGAAAGTAACTATGGTATAACTAAGCAATAATACATGAGAGGGAGTGCTATATCGTGAGATATTGGCACTGGTGTGCTGCCGTCATAGATCAGAGTATTACTGCGATTATACCATAGTTCCATTATCAGAATTCATTAACAGATTTTAGGATAAAGAGAATGGAAAAATATGATCTGTTTGTTTAGTAAAATGCCGCTAGGTAAAATAGTCTATCAGACGGCCCGCTGCTAAAACATCTAGCTAGCATTATAATTATTTCTAAATGGCCCTCTGCTGAAACATCAGACTATAACAGTCAAAGAGCATCATTAACTACCTAATAATTATTATACAGATAATAAAGACAAATAAATCCAGTATTTGACTTATAAATGCTGGTTTCGTTGCTAGAGTTACGTGTGTATGTGGCGGACTGATATTTGGAGAGCTTCGGTCCCAGTGCCATTATCGTGTAATAACAGCACGCATGGAACGTCTCTCGGCCAATCACATTGCAGGGTCGGAATTAACTGTGGTATAATAAACAATATATCACATACAACTGTACAACTGTATAGTATAACTGCATTGTAATTGAAAATTTAGCTCACTAAACTTGTCTATTGTTTATTATTTGGTAACTATCTTAGACAGTACGGTAAAGGTGCAGCAAAATTGACTGTGTGTAAGAAATATAATTTAAGTCAGTGGTGCACATCATTTCACTTCATTTAGTAATACAGCAGGTGCAGGTCAGCTTTGCTCGGTAACAGGTAACTCTTTAATCTAGGCTAAAGCAGTACAACTAGGTAGCTAACGGCACCTTAAAACAAACAAACATGCAGTATAATGAAAGCTACATAGATGCTAAATGCCCAAAACATAGGTGCTAGCAAAGCCCATGACAACAACACTGCTCCAACCTGAAGCTTTTTTGCCATTAACTTTCATCAAGTGCAAAAATAGAAGTACCTGAACTGCTCAAATGCACATTCATAGGTGAACAGGGTTAGCACTGACATCCAGACAGGTCATTCCTCCTACTGAAACACAATACACACGTCTCTAAATCTCTCTCACTAACTCGTTCACATTCCTCAGAGTAACTCAAGCCGCTGAACTGACGCACTGCAACAAACTCATTCCTCAGATCACATTCACTGTGATCTATGCTGACAAGAGGCTATGCCATTTTAGGCCAGCTTTAGATGTGATGGTTTTGAAATAGGTCTGATATTGTTGTATGTTCTACAGTAGCAGGCTAAAAGAAATGAATTCAAGGCTTTGTGTGTGCATGAAATGGCTCAGTGAGGGGTGTTTTGAGGCAAGAAAGAGAGTGGGACATCATTTCATAGTCACCAGTCACGTCATGGTCTGATAAGCCAAAGCCATGACAGAACTGTGAGCACTGCCAAGAACCAGCACAGACAGAGCTCCCTCTCTCTCTCTCTGTATGAGGTTGCCTCTTAACCTCGATCCAGCTGAAACAAAAAGGCTTCTATCCATCCTGTGTTAAAGACATGTCCACTGAGCTCTGTTATCCAGCTCGTACATTACAGCTAAGCCTTAGGTCCTGCTTTCTGACATCTCTTATCTACATCCATCAATAACAGAAGAGCTCAACTGAGAGAATTAGGCTCTTGTGACACATACTGTAGTGAAGCACCAAAAGCATTCAGTCACACATGCTGGGAGGGAAAGAAAATAAAAGGAAGGAGGTGGATAGAGGTCTTAGGAAGTGGAGAGGCTGGGAGACTAGAGTCTGTTGTCTGTCTTTTTGGGAAACGGAGCAGAGGACTCGGTCCATGAATAGACATTCTCGTTCTTTCCCCTGCCAAAAACAAAGAACACAAGAGAATTAAGAAGAAACAGTGGGCTCAACAACAAACACTGCCAATGTTCTCTCAAGAAGGAAAGCAAAGAGAGCCCAAATTCTTCAAAGCAATTTCATGGCTTTTGAGACCTGAATGCCTAACAAGATCTGCTACTCTGAAACGCGGGGCATAAAACAATTAAACAGATCTGTACAGTTGTCTGTGAGCATTCAAAAGCAATCTTTAGAGTCATGTGCTCAAGGACTATGCTCCATTTTAACCATAATAATAGCATGCTTCCGATCTGAACACTGAATAGAATGTCTCCAATGTCCACATGATAACTGTATTACTATGCAGTAACGGCCATAAACATTTATTACAGCACAACCGTGAGGACAGGAGACATTGCAATTAATGTTGTCCATGACTGATTATGTAAGTATCTGTGAAATTGCAGCAGAGAGTATAAAAGTAAATGACAAAGCAGATATACCATTAGCCTAACTAATGAACAGACAGATCACTAGTGCATCCCTCTTGCAAATGCACACAGTTTCCTCCCTCTCAGTTTCCACTGTCAGGATTACCCATTGTAAGCCTACATACGCATCATAAGTGCATTTTACACAATAACAAACGCCATTAAAAAAATTGGACTACCTGTGTACTTGTTCGGAAATTGCTTGTCATCTAATGCATGCCAAGTTTTTGTCCTGATTATCATAAAGCAACATGACTGACCATCATTCAGCACCATGTGTGATTATTGTGCACCAAAGTGACTGACTGTCACTGCATTATGACTGATCATCATATGGCAGTGCAAGCAATCATACAGCAACATGACCGATCATCATACATCAACGTGACTTATCATACAGCAATATGACCGAACATCATACAGCAATAAGACTTATTATCAAACAGCAGTGTGACAGATCACACAGCAATGTGACTGACCATCATACAGCAACATGATTGACCATAATTTAGGAGCATGCGTGATGATTGTGCACCAAAGTGACTAAATGTCACAGCGTTATGACTGATCATCATACGGCAGTGGAACCGACCATACAGCAACGTGAATGATCATCATACATCAATGTGACTTATCATACAGAAATGTGACTTATCATACAGCAATCTGACCAGTCATCATACATCAGCATGACTTACCATACAGCAATGTGACTGGTCATCATACAGCAATGTGACTGATCATCATACATCAGCGTGACTTACCATACAGCAATGTGACTAGTCATCATACAGCAATGTGACTGATCATCATACATCAGCGTGACTTACCATACAGCAATGTGACTAGTCATCATACAGCAA
>JAOVVF010000010.1:10029878-10044711 GCA_028565595.1 Duopalatinus emarginatus | reverse complement strand
GAGAGAGAGAGAGAGAGAGAGAGAGAGAGAGAGAGAGAGAGAGAGAGAGATGATAGGCTCAGGTGCATTAGACAGGATGGTGTAGGTCTTATCTGTCACCTGCAGCTCTGTTCTTATTAGTGGGAGGCATGCTAGAAGCTCAGAGCTCAAGGAAAGCTGGCGTTTCATTACAGCACTCGGTGCGGAGGGAGGGAGAGAGAGAGGGAGAGAGGGCGGGAGGGAGAGAGCGAGAGCGAGAGAGAGAGAGAGAGAGAGAGAGCAAGTTTCTTTAGAGAGAGGCACCAAAAATTGTGTGTAAGAATGAGACAGACAGTGACGGACAGACAAAAAGGGAGGGAGGAACACAGAGGACGTTTATTGACGTCCTTGATGTGCTCTGAGAGCTGCATCTGTGCTCACTTCCCAAATTTGGTGAGCTACACAATGCTGGAAATGTTCACAATGAAAAGCAACTGTAATCATATAGAAATGCAAAATGAAGAAATGATAAAATGCAAAAAAAACAAACAAAACTATTACTATATATTAAAAAGATTACCCCCCCCCCCCCCCCATAAAAACACTACACAATACTACTACTGATAAGTTTCCATGTAGAAAGTGTCCTTGTGAAAACATTCCAGTGGATTCTGTCCTTCACTTACTTTCACCAAAATGACAAGAGATTGTTAAAACGAACACATAACTTCCGTGTCTCACATGTATTAACAAATGTCTTATTATAAATGCTTCTGGTCTGAATTACTTGGTACTGTATAGAAATCGATGTAAAACTCAGTCGAACCCGGCTCTGAAAAAACTGTACTTTACAAATATGTCGCTACAGAATAAACATGCTCTAAATGAATAAACTGTGTATTGCATTTTAGCAGGGAAGTGACTTTGTGTGAGTGTGTGCGAGTGTGTGTGATCAATTACCTGCTGTGGAAAGGCAGTTCTCTTCATCACTGTTGTCTTTGCAGTTGTTTTGTCCATTACAGAGGAAACTTCGATCCACACATCGGCCATTCCTGCAGTGAAACCGAGCCGCTGAGCACACCAGAGGATTACCTGCTGCAGAGACAGACGACAGCAAACTTTAATATGGATCCTCAATGACAGCAGGTCTTTGTCTTAACAGCCATCATTAGCACTAGGGCAGAGAGCGACAAATGCAGGGTATGACCTGTGCTAACTGCAGTCCCTCTGTGTACTGACCCCCAAGTGATCTGTCATTGATCACTCAGCTTTAAACAGCCCCCTGATCCACCACTCATATGGCTTATTATAGCCACGGAAGCCACCAAAGCCATAGTACACGTCTCTGTTCTGATTGGCTGACTCGCTTTAATTCCAAAGTAGATCCAGTCAAAAATGTAATCACAGCTCTAAACCCATGCTCTTTATAGTTTAGTTGAAGTTCAGTGGAACTTAAAATGAAGCACAAATAATTGCTGAGAAATGTAGGAGCAATTTAAGCACTTTAAATCATTAAAGGTTCATTAGGTAAGAGTAGGCTTTTCATTAATAAGATTAGATCACATTATGTTCAGTTATGTATTTTATTTGCATGCACACACCTTCACAATCCACATTAGCTTAGCCTGGTTGGAACAAGAAAAACAGTGTCCTCGCCCATACCACAGATCTTATAATATATAGATAAGCCACTCTAGGAAATATGAATGGTGAAACCTGTAAAGCCAAGATGGCGACTCCTTCACATAAGTCCTGCCTGTCAATAGGTTTCTGACACATGCTGTTATGATGATCTAAAAATCTAATGTTATATAAATCCAAGAGCAAAGGTAAAGTACACCATTTTTATTAGATTTTACAAGTGATTTCAAACATGTGTTTTTAACAGTATATACTATTTTAGTTTTAAAGAAATACACATCTCTCCTTTCAAAGAGATAGGAGTTTGGTCTTGTATGGCTCAAAATAACTGCCCGGAGGCATTACCAAAAATGGCGGTGAGTAAACAGACTTGTCTTATATTGACTTTGCCCATACATACCATATGAGATGGTTTTGTCTGTGGGGAAGTAGAATTTACTTTACTTTACTTTGTGGAGTTTTATTGTGATGTTCAATCTCACCATGACGCTTTGTTGGCTGATATATTTTACTTATCACCACCTTGTCACATAAGTCTCATAAAGACTCTCTTGTGCCACACATCGAAATTATTATCTGAAGAATACTGACAGGTGCAGCACTTCAGCAATCAAGAGACTGGAAATCAACATCAAATGACACACACACGGATGACATAAAAAACTGGCAAGCAAGCAAACAAGCAAAAACAAAAAAAACCTCTAAAGAATCAAAATTCTACATACAAACAAATCCAACTTCCACTTTCAGCTCCTCTAGTTGAAGAGAGGTAAATGGAGGCAGAATTATCTAGAGGACAGATCGAGGCAATCACACAGCAGAGCATTCTGCCTTCTTCAAGCACGATTCTGTTTAACAGGTTCGATTAGATCTGAGCATACATGATGCCCTGCAGGCTAAACCCAACAGCTCTCCCTGCATGATGGGATTTGTTTTATTAAAATCACACAGCCTGAGAAGCAATACTGCGCTGTCAGGATCCCAGGCTGAAGCAGATAGGGGAAAAAAAAAAAGATCCGAAACTATGAACTGCAGCTGAATGAGAGCGCAGAGTACTTTGATGCACCATGACACATTTTCAGGCATCAACTGTTCTTTCCATTTAATTAGCAAAGTGCCTTGTGAGAGTACAAGATATTGGAAAAAGTTGTACATTCCACCAATTGCCAAGTGTAGTCATAAGTCCAAAATAAGCCTGAATATTCACTCTTGGTAACAGGAATGATCCACAGATCACTTTTTCACAGTGATGGATTCGAGGAGCGTCTGGAAACATTCACATTTTTGCCTTGAAGACTTTAGGGAGTGTGGAGTAAGAGAATCTGACCCAAGTACTCTAGCATTAGGGGTGGCAGGAACTTATCAACTACTACATACACTAGTCACTGTTGTGAGAATGTTAACAAACAGGGCAGTGGAAACGTAGTGAGGCAGACACTAAAAAGAAAAGATTGTTATTTTGCTTATTTTTCCTAAAACTGAATGATACTGCGGTAAAATTGTGTGTGTCTTGGATGATGTATAGAGGTGTGCACAAGAATTCCTCCTGCAGTTGTTTTTTTTACCCCAATTTGGTGGTGCCAAATTCTACCCACCAGCTAAAGCTTCTTCAGGGATGCCAATATCCACATCTTTTCTGACTGCAGGCAAAGTCTCAGGGCAGCTAAGAGGAAAGCGCTATCTGCCCTTCTGCATGCATGAGCTCACAGATGCCCCCGGATTGACTAGTGTCATTCTGACTGACTGGTGAGACAGAGCATGTCATCCCTACCACCCAGACAGCACAGCCAATTTTGCTCATTTGGACCGGATGGCTATACACAGAACACTTCTCCGTTGTGTTGCCTCTGGTTCTAGCTAAATATCATTTAAATAAAATCCTTACACTGTGGAATAGTGAAGTCTGTTGTGGTTGACACTGTATTAATGAGCAATTTTGGATTCTCACTCAGCCAGTTCAGAGTCAGATCACTGACAGCTCAAAGTGGCTGATCCAAGTCATGAGGAACTTCAACGTTACTCAATTTCAGTATAAAATATTTTAGTTGAGCGGTCAGCTCATCCATATGAGTGCAAATCAAGAACTGGTAATTCCTTTCAGTATATTTTTATGTGATATTTATTATTTATTAGCCTGTGTGGGGCTGTATGTGTCGGACTAATGAAAAGTAGCTGTCCAAACCTTCATTCAGCACATGCTCCATCAATGAAGAAGCAGTGCAGAGCAACAATACTTAGTCAGAACTAAGAAACAGGAAATGTTATTTCTCTTTATGTCTAAGAAGTTCAAAACAAAGCTGGGAGCAATGCAAAGAAGAAACACCTGAAACAGCTAAGCCTGTGCTCTCATCTCTGAACCAGCTTTGTCCTGTTATTTCACTAGGATTTGGATTTTCAGATCAGTCAGTGAGGCTCTGCTTGGGTGTGACAGGCCTGTAGGATTGGCCCCAGCAGCATTTTTTTTTTGTCAGATACTCACTGCAGTTGTCCTCGTCGCTGCCATCAGGGCAGTCAGGTAAGCCGTTGCAGCGGAAGCGGCCGATGATGCAGTGGACACCATTAGCACAGCCAAAGAACGTGGGGGCACACTTAGACTTCACCTTGGCTGTGAGGGAGAAACAAAGGAGATATGAGTTGAAAGCAGCAATACCTTATCTCACAGCAGCCTTTAGAAACTTTTTTACACATGGAAGTTTATGCGTTTTCCTAGAGTTTCTTAGACCTTTAAAAAAATACATATGGTTAAAAACAACATTTTGTTTAACATTTCCTTTCCATTGCTGTAACCTGCACAGCATGAACAACTGCATCATTTTAGTACAAAGCAAAAATTGTGATTGTGTCTTTATATATATATATATATATGCACCAGAATTGCACCAAACCCAGTAGCACATCCTATTTTATTTGCCATGGAAGCCACTAAATCCACAAAAAACTACAAATAAAAGCTTTATTAAATTGACAGGATGCACCTTGACGCACACACAAAACACTGTCATTGATGTCTTTATGGAAGCCTTTCAAGTTCTTGATCTGCAGGAACTAACATTGGCCCTGGTTTATCTTTAAAGTTTAATGGGTTCCTGTCTATCTGGCAAACTAGCAAAATATGACAGTATTTTTTTCACATGCAAGATCCACAAACAACATACACACTGTGGTAAAAATGATAAATGAGACGTCATCGTCTGTGTTTGGCTCACAAATTGTCAAAGTGCTTTTATGCTGCCATGCTCCAGAGAGATAAAAAGTGGCTTCAGTTTGAGAATAAAAGCGGCTGGATTTATCACTTCGTTCCTGATTATGCAAGCAAAGCGCATAGTCTCGCCAATTAAATTGGATACAGGCCGATAAGTGAGACAGATTTGTGTGACTTCAGTGTCTTTGATGAAAAAGGGGACAGAAGCCAGAATAGACAGCTTCTACACATTCTTATTGACACTGCTATCCTAAACCTACATCACTTTAACCTCCACACAAACACAATCAATGAGCTGATAGTACCCTATGTTAATCCATATGCATTGCATTAAAAGCACAGAAACTACCCGTGTCTGTAATTTAACAGCTTCATATAGACAAAGCATGCTGTTCTTGGCTCTGCCTTTGAAAATGTACCTAAGCACTCTTCCACTAGTCATTCCTCGGCATGCCTAAGCACCATGAAAGAGCTGTGTGGACAGAGTGGACGTTCATTCCCCGTTCCTGTCTCTGCAGCCTGTGGCATAAACAAAGATATCACCCTCGAGGTCTCTGAGAGACGTCTGCTGGAAAACAGTGGTAATGACAAATGGCCGAGCCAGCCGAAAGGTCACATCGTAAGTTACACACAATCTGCGTGCGGGGCCACAAGAAAGAGTGTTTACCTCTAGAGCAACGGCTGGATTTTTTTACTCCTCATTTCTCAGAAAGGACAAAGGAGAAATAGAATGGTAGTAAAAGAGTAAGAGAGAGAGAGAGAGAAGGAGGGAGGAAAAATGTCCACTATAAACCTCTAAAAGAGACAGAGATATATAAGTCTCATTACAATGGATGTGGCTTTTTAATAGAGCTCTTTATAAAGCAAAAAGAAAGAACAAAGAGAGAAGAATAAAGAAAGACACAGAACTCCAAACGACTTTTAGCTCATGTCAAATGTTCAGTTCGTAAAGTAAAATATTTTGGGATATTTGTTTCTTTAGAAAACAGTGTACACGCTGTAATTAACTTTACATTCTGTGGTTAAATTGAAAGCAACGTCTTGCCGCAAAACAAAAAAAAAAGATTTATGCACACTTGCAAAATAAAAATATCAACATGGACAAAAGGGATAAAGTCGTTTTCCATCCGTCGCTTTCACTCCTTTTCTTTTCTTCCTGCACCATTTCACAAATAACAGCCATGATAATGACACACCTGTCTGCTGCGCCAGAACCCTTTTTGTTTCTGCTTTAATGCTTCTCTTTTTGCCCTCGAACGAATCTGAAATTCAATTAAAGGGAAGCAATAAAGGATGGGTCAGGCCTGAACCAGTGCACACCAACAATGTTACTGTTTTCACGTTTTTCTTTTCTTCGCCGGCTTCATTCAGAGCCTCTGCATCTGCAGTCGGGCGTGCAGGCACATGAGCCGTGGCCATTCTCACACTGGTTCCAAAGTAGAGCTCATGCTCATTTCATGGATGCTGGACATAAGAGGCACTGAATATCACAGCAGTTTAATAACCTCTTCACACCGAGCCGTGCATTACACACATGAGCAACTGGTTCAGGCTTAGATTTTTATTTGTGTAGGAAACTGTGCTAGACGCTGGTATACTTCATGGACATTATTTTTCTGGGTTGTTTCTACCATTAAGGAGTCGACCCCCTCAAACTTTCTGAGGAATTTCAGCCACACACACCCTCTCCCTCCTCATCTCCTCATACCCACTGCCCCTATTGTTTAACTCTTATTTCTGGGCCAACATCTCTCTTCCCTCCTCTTCTGGTGATCTGCTGAGCTGAAACGGGCTGTTTACAGAAACCCCAGGTCCTGTATCCAGATTTAGTTACAGTTTATCCTCTGTGCTAATGAAAACAGGGTCACAGTACAGGCACAACAAATCCTTAAGGTATGCCTAGACTGAGACAAAGATTTGAAGGAACACACAAACACCACCCCCCATCCCCCCAACACACACACACACACACACACACACACACACACACACACACACACACACACACTTCGGACAATCATACAAAGCTGGTACTCATTCTACAAACCAAACACCATGAATTTACAGAATTCTCAGTTCTGACTGGTGAGAAGATGATTTATTTTCTACAACAGCAGCTCTGACAGCAGTCACAGTATTTCTATAGTAGCAGCTTAAACACAGACGTGTATTGTGTTGCTCTGAATAAACAGATAAAGATGTGCGTGTTTGTTTATTTCGTTTATTTATGGAAGGCGTCACCAGTATCCACCAGTATAACAAAGTTTTTAGACATTGTGCTTTCTTGGTTTCTTGGCTGATAAGAGAGTGACTGTTTAATTCCCCAGCTACAACACCACTCCCCGTCGTGCTTCAATCCTTACTTATAACGTCTACCATGGTTATGTACTGTCAGCTAAATTAATTTAGTATAAACTCAGTTTTGTTTCTCCTCATTTAATTAGTGCTATTGGTCTTTGTGTTGGTATTGGCAGTGTTTTGTGTTCTCCAAATATTACACAAAATAGCACCATTGATTTTTCCTAATGCGTTTTCTCGCCTTATCTGTCTAAATGCTGTTCCAAGGATGCTGAGCAAATTACTTTTGGTCTTTAAAAACTGTACATGTTTATAATCTTATGGAAATCGTTCTGCTGATCTTCTGATATTGGACCAGGTGGTCTAGCCTTTGCCATACCCCCCCTATGCACATCAGTGAGCCTTGGGGTCTTATGGGCCAGTTGCTGGTTAACTGGCTTCTTTTTTGGTCACACTAAGTACTAACCCACAAGTCCTACTGTTTTGAAGATGCTTTGACCCATCACAATTTTGCCCTTGTCAAAGTCACTCAGATCCTTAGGCATGCCCATTTTTCCTGCTTCCAACTCATCAACTCTGATAACTGACTTTTATTTGCTGCCTAATGTCCTGCTATGTAACAGGTGCCGGTATAATAAGATAAACAATGTTATTCAGTTCACCCGTCAGTGGTTTTGTGGTTATAATGTTATGGCTGATCAGTGTAATTTGCCTTTAATAATAATTTAAGGTACATAAATGAACTGCAGTTACTTTAGAGGAAGTATGCTACATGGTGGATACATGATGAATGACAAAACCTGCAACCTCATTGACACATTGACTTTATTTCCCGTTTTCTAAGTAGCATCATGTTCTTTATCACTTGAGATCTGCATGTCAGTGAAAATGTGACTTTATGAAACAGAATTGACTTTCTATCTGTCTATTTCCTAAACACACAAGCACTACTAACACAGTGCCTTGGTGTTTTGTTTGAAAAAGCGATACCCTTTTGTCAGAATGCTCTGATTTTATCCTTGAAAATAAATCTACTTAACTGTCACAAGCAAATGCACTTAGCAAGCCTAAAGCAAACCCCCATGTGTGTGTATGTGAGGGCAGGGCCGTGTTTAAAGGATGCTCTGCATTCACGTTTGCTTGCCTTGTCAAGGTCCTTCTTTCAGATCATTCACATGATCCATATACACACTTTCTAAAGAAAGCTGAACATTTTCTGGCACATTAATTTCCCAGTATAATACAGATCAACATTTGAGCTCAATCTCATATCTCTGGCATAAACAGGGGAGTTTGAAGAAAAGGCAGTAGGTGGATTTCTAGCAGGACGATAATGAAAAATGTCTAAAATGTCCTAAAAGCAAATCTGATGCTTTTGTGGGCTATTTGGCAAAATTTGTGTTCCATGTCAAGACTGATCTTTTTTTTCATGTTCCTTTGCAATTATATAAATGTCACATGGCCCATGCTTTAACTTTCATTTCTTTTTAGAATCATTTACATTGAACTGAATGGTACTAATAGCAAACTGCTAATTGTTGAATACTTCTTTAAATCTAAAATATTAAAATCTAATTAAAAGGAGAAAGTCTAACATTACAGTAGACTGCTTGAAAAGAACTTTTTATGTACTGTAGGCTTTGTGTGGGCATAACACACACTGGGGAATAATTAACCAGTACTTAGTTATGAAACTATAAAATGTTTTGGCCTCTCACCATTTTTTTAAAATAAAAATACTATTAAACAAAATCCGTTTTTTTTTTTTATTCTCATCATGAAGATGAGGCAATGGCAGCTTTCGTAAACCTTGCAGTCAGCAGCAGTATATACTATATATATATATATATGCAGAATCTAGACATATGAGATAGCCTTTTACTTTCATGTCTTGCCTTATGTGTAAAAAAGTAAAGTTGCACACCTGCAAACTGCTAACTATGTTCATATTACTGATGGAATGATGGCAGACTCACAGGTAGTTCCAACAATAAAGCATGGTACACTAAAAATAAAATGCTGGACATGCTATAAAACATCAGCACATCATTTTCAATAAACATAATTTTGTGCAACCAATGGACATGTTTTTTCACATTTCATTACTTTTTCAGTGTAGAATTACGTATGCATTAGCAGCATGTCCATGATGTCCAAAACCATGAAGCACCCAAGAACTTGATATATTTTGATATAGTAGTAAAATATGTGCATTAATATCCTAGTTTAATGAAAACAGCCTCTAGGCATCATCCAAAAACTACAACTAATCCACAGTGCAGTGGCACTGAAGTTCACAACACCCCACTGCTACACTCTCTCTACTGCCTTCCTATAGCTGACCACATCAGATTTAAAACACTGAAGCTGACCAGCACCAAGTTACCTCAAAGCACGAATCACACCCCTCACTGCATCATGCCCCTTCTGAGCCTCTAGCATTGCATGACTGGTCCCACTATCTCTCAGGGTGCAATGAAGACATGGCATTGCAAGTATTCTCAGTTCTGGCACCTACATGGTGAAAAAGACTTCCCTTAAATCATGGCCTGTCTTCAGGAGATCTCTAAAGACCCAGTTCTGCCAAAATTAGCACTAAACTAATTTATTAAAACAGGAAGGGAAAAAAAAACCAAAAACTTTGTCTGCACTTTTCTTTTCAGCCTTATCTTTTCTTACCTCTTAACAGAGTTTTAGACAGATGGTGTTCTTAGTCTGTGACCTAGTGAACCTGTATCAGGATGTAATTATTGGTGGAGAATTTAAAGCCCTTTTGTATGTTGCACTGGATATAAGAAAGCTGTAGATGTAAATTGTAGAGGTACAGAGGTTCATTTAACGGACCAAGCATAAGCTTATAAAGCAAAACGCTTATCACATGCTTATCCTAATTTGTCATTTACATTAATTTATCATTAGAATTAGCCATAATCATAAGAGTAGCTCTAGAGGAAGAAGGTGAAAAGATCTAAAGTTCATTTTAACAAAATGGTTAAATAATCCTCACCATTTTATTTTACATTATATGAAAAAATATAAAAATGCCAAATGATATTTGTTACAGCTGTTCCCATGTATAAGTCATATTTACGCTGATTAATAACATATTTGCAGATAAATGCACATGAATAATTCACTATTAAATTATTTGTCTTTGGCAGCCTGACTGATGGCAGCCGTATATAACATGCTCAGACTGAACACACTCACTACTGTTTGATGTTACAGTATGCTGGTGTAGTATAATTAAGAGCAATGATTTATAATCCCACTATTTGGTATTACTCAGAATACGACTGTTCCCTCCAGTTCTTCTTCCGTTATGTCGTCTCACCACTGTCGCCTCTGGCTTGCTCTTTAGGGATCTAAATCTATAGCTGTATTAGCTGTCTATTGTTAATAGCACTACATAAATAAAAATCGAATGGCACAGAAGTGTGGTGCTTCAGCTCATGGGTTTATTGCAGGAAAAAGAGATAGGGGGGGTGTGAATGGAAAAAGAATGATGGTATGTATAGTAAAGGAGATGAAAGGTTTTGATGACCTTGGGAAAGCACTTCTATAGGAAGAGAAATCAATAGGTAATGGAGACAGTGTGAAAGCCACAAGGGCATTAAAAACACAGACAGGAGGCTGGAGGTGGGTGGAGAGAGTGGTCTAAGCAATCCCTGCTTCTTTGACCTTGACCTTTGTCAGTATTACAATAATATTCTACCACAAATTCAGGCTGAAACTTGGTTATGGCTGCTGTTATAAATCATTCTGATTTGTAAAGCACTGAAAGCCATCAGGATCGGATATCTCATTTTTCTACACCGTCTGGACGAACAGTATCAATTCCACAGCCCCCTGCAGAACAAGGTTGTTTAAGTAGTAGGTTTTAGCAGATCTGTGCAAATACTGTAGATATCCTCAGCAGAATTAAGCAGCATGGGCTTTGAAAGAAAAAGATTAAATATTCGACGGCGCTGTTCATGTCTCTTAATAGGTTTGTTTCAAGTGAGCTCTTGACACAATGGGTGGACAGCTTTTTTTTATGCATTTCAGAACCACTTTGCTCTACTTGGACTGTTGGGGGGTGGGGAGTGGTCTGAAAGATGTGGGGAAACAGGAAGGACGACAGACAGATCCAGGTCGATATTCCATCTCTGCTCTTTAGTATTAATTATAACAGTTCATTGATGAGCCATCCACTAAGAGCCATGTTCCGTGATGGCACTCTGCTTTTAAGACCAGCTTCTCTCTGTGTCTCTCTCTCTCTCTCTCTCTCTCTCTCTCTCTCTCTCTCTCTCTCTCATACACACACAAGCACACACAATGTGCAAATGCACACAGATGCACACAGTATGTATATCATACACAAAGGCATTAATAACCTTTTAAACACCTCTACCATAGTTGGCTTTGGAAGAATCCACCAGACAAAATGATAGCAAGTCTTATGATTAGAAGTTGTTATAAAGAAGCCTGAGCAGTTCATGCCAAATGTTCATATAACACACATACACACACACAAATATATATATATATATATATATATATTTTTTTTTTTTTTTTTTTTTATAGTTAATATATTTGTAGGTTTATTGTTGATGTCTTGGTGCCTGTGAAGGTTGCTATTGTTTTTCCCCCAGTATTCTCTCACATTTGGCCAGTGACCATAACACCTTTTGAACATTTTTGAACATCCCTTTCCAAAATTAGTCCTGCTTTACTGTTATAATAACCTCCATGCAGTGAGGACAAGCACTGATGTCTAGCGTTAAGGCCTGAGGCACAGTCAATGTTGTGGTTCATCCCAAAGGTGTTCTGTGAGGTTTTACAGGCCTTCAATCACCTTGCTTTGGGCATTGTCATGCTGGAATATATTTGGGCTTCTTAGTTCCTGTGAAGGGAAACTGTAATGCTGGATCACAGAGTGATAATCTATACAGTTGTGTGGTTCTACTTTGTTGCAACAGTTTGTGGAATGTCTATCAGAAGTGTTGGTCATCCATGTCTGGTAAAATCCGGGAGAGCTCTATAGCATTCCTTTGATTTTTTTTCTTTGTGGGCATCCAGTTTCACATATATGCACCAAATCTGGAAGGTTCAGTAGTTTTTTTATGATATATTTTACAATCACATCCATTTGGGATTTTGTGATTTTTGTACCAAATTTTTAAAATACTTCTCCTTTTAGGATATTCAACTAAAATGTATTCAATACATCATGGTATCCAAGGAGTCGTGGTGCTTCTGACTTCATAAACAGTGTCGCCATGACATGGTGATCAAATAACACATCACCTAGCACAGTGTAATTCCATTTTACCTCATGCAATGCAGTCCATAGGTCATACAGTCCATGTGTTCAGTGAGCCATAATAAAGCTCAAACGGGCAAAATTCAATTATACATGATGAAACGAGCTGCATACTTGACATGTACCTAATGTTACATACACATGCCATTAGCGAGTCAAGACATCCATGATGCACAGACACTGCTCCATCGCTCACAGCTATATTTCTAAATCATAATCGGCTTCATTTACATAAGTTAATGTGCACGTCGCGTGCATAAGGTAAACTACACAAAGAAAAACTGCAGCCTATGGAAATATGCATGTAAATATTATTATGGCAGTAAAAAAAAACATGCGTGAGTTATGTTGTTCCAGGAATTAACAGTGAATCCTTTGCCTTGTTTATTCTTGCAGTACTACACTCTAGGCGTTGTAAATTAATGGCCCGTAGAGATTTGAAAAATTCCTTCTGCAATATAATGCTCATTACTATGCAACTATGCAATAAACAAGTGCACATGGTGGTTGATGAAAAAAAACAACAACATTCATGTAGACTCCTGTATTTCCCTGTGCAGCCAATGAACAATTAATAGCATTTCTGAAAGCCTGTATTTACCCTACAGGCCTAAGTGCTCGAATTTCCATTTACTGCTTAACAACAGGCTTTATTCTTTTCAGTTATTTACATTACCTGTATAATGTAGCTTATATCTACAGAAGAGTTTAGAGTTTATGTAATTTTGTAGTATATGTCAATACTGCTGACCCACAAATTAGAATGTCATTAACTACAGTATTAGATGAATGGAAAATTCATTAGCTAGTATTAGTAAAAACTCCCAATCTTCCATTTTAGTTGGACAGACAGCTAATCAAGTGGGCTCAAAACTGGCAGCGATAGCAATGTATGCTAAAAACATAGTCGTGCATTACTACAGACTGAAGGAAGCAGTTGTATTGTTTATCATCCTCACATGTAGCAAACTGAGTTTATGTGAATTAAGGATATTGTTTGCATCTGCAAAGCATCTTGTGTTACTGGGAGTTAAAAGCTTTGTGCTGAACTTTTTGCTCGGTTTCATCTGGAGTTTCCACACTAATTAATCAGGCTAGTGGGTTTGTCTGATGTAACGATTTAATCAACCCTCTATGATACGAACCCTGTCACAATATCTAGTGACATTTTCCCCCCTGTTATATTATAATACCAGACCCACCAATGTTTCTTTGCATTTTAAATAGGAGCCCCACGTAATCACTCAAAAACACACCAAAAAGAGCAGCATTTTTTTTTTCTCTGGTAAAACAGGAGATAAAGCCATGAACATTCGTGCATTTGTTTTGAGCTCTTCAGTATCTGATACCACCTTGGCTCATAGGGTGTAGCACCAGCTTTCTCTCAGTGTTAACAGAGAATATTTCATTAATATGAAATAAAATTGATATAGTAAATAAGAAATAAGAAGGAATAAACAATAAAACAGGATTTTCAGCAGATATCACTATATATCCAAGACTTTGTCTTGAACAAAGACTGAATAAAACCCAGGTCCACTATCCTCTAAAGCATACACATAATAGTGCACATAAAAGTCCATCATCCATTAAAAAAAGCATATATAACGAATCTTATATAACATGCAATATGTAATACTTAAAAATGTAATTCGTTTAGAAATAACAAGAACACAACCAACAAGCAATTTTCAAAGAACAAATAGAAATTCACATGATTATTCTCTTCTTTTACACACATGCTGGATGAACTCTTACTTCCATGCAATGCTTGAAAAGTTTAATGAATAAAGTATTTAAATTGCTTTATGTTTTAAAATGGTTTAATTTAAAAATGTAGTACTACTTTGTATAAAATGGCATGAAAATGTTTGAATCCTGCAGGTTCCACATGAAACCTACTAGAGCAAGGAGTTCATTTCTATGGTGACAGTTAATGACTTTATTATTAATCTGTCATGTATAAAGAGAAAAAAAATCTGACTCACTGAAATTTTATTCTCAAGTCTTATTCATTCTAGAAAGGATCCCAAAAGAACCCCTTATTAAATAGGTAGCAAAAAGTCAACATAAACACAAAGCCCTGAAAATTGAGAAACAATTAGTGCGGAAGGAACACTTTCAACAGGTTTGCTAATACCGACAAACAGCATCTTGTTCCTCAAACTCTTAGTATGTAGACGAACATACTGTAACATTTTCATGTTCATTACCAAATTACTGAGAGCATTCTGTTTGTTTAATATCTTTAAGTATCGGAAAAATTCATAATGATATTTAAATAATACTGTTAAATACCTTTTATGGCAACAGACTGCAACCTAAATGATATAACATTTGATGATGTTACTGCAATAAATGCATATATTAATAATAAATAATAATAAATAATATTAGAATATCCCCAAGCTCCACTAGCACAGCTAGAT
>JAOVVF010000010.1:9996824-10011199 GCA_028565595.1 Duopalatinus emarginatus | reverse complement strand
GGTTGTAGGGAATGTGCTGGTTTCTGTGTGACCCAGTTGTTAGGTGCAGGATTGTCATCATTCCTGTATTATTTCACATTAAGAATCTAAATCTACAAAAATTATTTTCTGTAGAGCTGCTTTGTGACACTGTTTACTGTTATAAAGTCTATACAAATAAAACTGAATTGAAAACCCAAACAAGTAAAACCGGTAAACAATGACTTACTAATACAAGCTCTTTGACCTGAATGGCTAAGCCAAAGCTGTGAACTGAATCCTATTGAGATTCTGTAACAGGATCTGAAAAGAACTGTTCATGCACAGCATCCTTCAAGCCTCACAGAGCTGGTGGAGTTTAGTCTAAGACTATTAGACTAGAGAGTGAAGCAAAAAAAAAAAAAAAAACAAGGCTAAACTGAAAAAAAAAAGACTAATTGGTCATAACTGTAAAGTCTGATTCTGTAAACCTCACATAAGAATGTAGGGTAAAATATCAAAAATGTTTGCTTATTATAAAATGCAAGTGTTAAATAATTAGCAGTAAAGGAGCCAATCTCTGAGTGTCTGGTGATTCAATTCGATTCCAATTTTTGGGGTCACGATTCGATTTAGAATCGATTTTCAATTCAGGAACGATTTTTCCATTCACATGGTTTGTAAATTTGGTTTACATTATGTGGTTGACATGATGAAATGACAATGTAAACAAATAGAACATTTATTTAAAACAATAGTTTTAGGTTCCTTACTGTAAAACAGGATTGTGTATAAAATTCTGTAACTTAAATAAAGTTAAAAAAATCTGTCAATGAACAAATAACTCAAAATATATTAATACAAAAGTAAGCATAGACTTCAGTCTAACATAGTGCATTAACTTAACTGAAAATAAATTACAGACTTTAAAGTCATAGTGCGCTAGTACACTAGCAATGGAGCTGTAGCACTGAACGGTGGCCTAGACAGCCTTCTTCTATGGTGACCGAGTGGACACGTAATGCGATATGCAGTATGCTCGAGAGTAGGAGCGGCAAAAAATAAAACTTAAACGTATTTTAAAATCAATTTTCGGCCATTTTGATTTGATTCAGAATCTCCAGGACTAGGAATCGCAATCCTTTAAAGATTTTTTTTTTCAGCAGCCCTATTTAGCAGGTGAACTACCTTTTATACAAAGGGCTCCAGCTGCCAGTTCTTACACAGAAGCACATTAGCTCAGTGCTAAAAATATTAAATGTACTTTGTAACTGTACTCCTAAAAATAATACGATTTGTTAATCAGACTTATCTGAGAATTTTGGATGTATCCTAAAAGTCTAATAATCACTTGAGTGACAGATCATTAAAGATTCTCACCATTCCAAAATCAACATAATAATCTAAACTGGAGTGAGTATATTACCACACTTGAATACTGCTGCTAAGAACATGTTTGCTTACTAGGATGGTCAGACTTGAAAAGACTGTTCAAAGCAGGAGCATAATGATTTTTAAGAACCATCGAGTTAAGAACCATCTAACAGACACTGAAGGGTGAGAAAGTGTGCCAGAGTAAATGTAGACATTGGAAGGACACCAATTATTCATAGTCTGTATATAATGTGCCCCTCAAGTTCTACATTAACCTTACTAGAGAGCAATCCCAGATGTAAGGTCCTTGCATGGTCTAATACTTTAAAACTCTTTCCTGTGTAGAAAACGTTAATTTAGGACAGAAGTGTCAGAGTTCACGACTCTGCAAGGATTTGTCATTTTCTTTTTCTTACACACCACGGCCTGTAAATGCTTTAGTAATGAGCTGAATTAGATGCGGTAAATAAGGCACAGTGTTCAATTCTTAGCATCTTGTTTTCACAACAATACCCCGGGATTGTATATGGAATCAAACAGATGCTGATTCAGATTGTTGGGCCCCAACAATCACCTTGCTATCTAGAGCTTCTGTAACCTTTTTTTCCGCTGGGTTCAGGTTACAGTAATGGTGAGCAGGATGCAAACATGGAGCAGATTGAGGTCAACTTGTGTTACTCTTAATTGTTTTGCTCTATTGCATGAGTGTGATGTTAATATTAATGTAGCATTTGAAACCAGCTGCTGTGCACAGCACGCCGTTCAGAACGTGCCCATGGTGCCTGAAGCATAATTTCATGCTTCACGTCTATGCCAGCTAGAAGCATATACAAAACATGCTCCGTTGCCATATTTGCTTGACTCGCCACATATTAAAACATCTCAGAACGTCTCTTCTGCCTGTTGCACCGCACACTCTCTGGCACAAAAGTAGGGTTAGTAATTACCCAGTAGCTGAATGCATGTTATTCTGCTAAGCTTGTGTTTAGCTAATCAGCAATGTTCAGTACACTAAGCACCAGCCCTGTTGTTTTTGCTCCACAGTAAACGCTGTGTCCGAGGTGATGTTGCAACGTAATTCTCCACCTACGACCGTGAAAACCACTGAAAACTCCCAGTAAACTTCATATTCAACTGGTCAACATGGAAGAGTTTTCTGTAAAAATATACAAAACTATAATCAACATTAGAGTCTACCAACATGTTATTTTTAATTAAATAATCAAACTGTCAGTGTGCATGTAAACAACCAAACGAAATACAAAAAAAGCAGGACATCTTGTTCATTTTATACATTTACGGCATTTGGCAGACGCTCTTATCCAGAAGGTTATTAGTATCACAGGTAGGCCAACATAGTGTTAGGTGTCTTGCCCAAGGACCATTATTAGTGTAGCACAGACTGGCTACCCAGATCGGCAATCGAACCCAGGTCTCTCACATGGGAACCCAATGACTTTACCACTGTACCACACCAACCATCTTATAATCTTCCCAATAATGAGGCGGAGGCCATATTGTTTAAACAATGGTTCCCTTCACATATCATCATATTAGCCATCTTTTATTATACTACATTGTAATATTAAATTTTAAAAATCAGCTAGCTTTGAACACAAGTCTGTACAAATGATCTGAACATTTTATAAAACGAAGTTCAACTGTAACCTGAATGAATTGATTCAGTTTGGTGAAAATCATTGCACATAATTACAGCGGCAATACCGTGAGCGTACAGTGAGGGAGGGCCTCTTTGTTGTTCTGAATGTCAGGGAACAAAAAGAGAAAGCTGGATCAATACAGATAACCTCCTGATCAGCCGTTTTCTTTTGTCCTGGTTCTCAGAAGGAAAATGAGCTTCTTTTCTAGCCGGCACAGAAACGTTATTTTCCAATTATACTACATTTAATGGGCCTGCCATCTCAGGAAGTTTCACAAGCCCAAAGGCAATCTGAAGGCGAGAGAGAGAGTGTATTGTGTAGTGCGGAGTACGCGCCCCCTGTGCCACAGCAGCAGCTTTTATGCTAGCTGGTGCTAATGAGAGTTACGGCAGGTGACAGGCAGCTCGGGGGCTTGCGTGTTTTAGTGCAGTGAAAGAAAACTAGAAGGAGAACAAGAAAACATAATTCCTTAAGTCAAATGAAAACAGGCATTGCATGGTCTTATATCAGCTTCACTGACTGCGCCGTTTTTTTTTTTATTTATATAGCACTTTTACCACCAGACAGATTTAAATTGATCCTTAATAAAAATTAAAACAGCAGTAAATTAAATATGCAAATTCATGATATAAACTGCACACATATGGCGTGTTCCAGTCGGCTGCATCACCAACACCTATCATGTTGATACTTCATGGAATCATGTATACTGGTCGATATACATTTGAATTCCTGAATAACACTCATACACTATTGGGCTCAGTTTAAAAATAAATAAGTGATGTTTTAAACAGTAACACATGGCTGATTTATACCATTTTAATAGTTGATTCCTTAAGGACTAACGCTTGATATTACCTGATAAACATACAATTCTATGGTGTGGATTCTGTAACAGCAGCTCTGACCGAAGGTTTCTGTGCTCACTAGTAACAACTCGGACATGTTACACGGCACTTAAACATATTTTAAAAACAACATGTAACTGCTGATGTGGTGACGTTTTGTGTTTATTTAGCATATTTGGAAGGAGTCTCCACTGTCAGTGCTTTGTAAAAGCCAGAATCAAATCTGTAACAGTTTTCTGATATCTTTAAAATGGTGGGGTTGATGGTTTCTTTCTGATTTGGTAGCATTGCTTTTTTACTTTACTTTACTTTACAAGAGAATAAGCCATATTCTTTAAAGGAGACATATTACACTAATGTCCCACAAGTTAATCCAGTCCCCTCATGTCTTATTGAAATGTCTGTGACATTCTTTGGTCAGAATATCACCCTGATTAAATACTACAGGTGTCTTTTCACCCTGTCTAAAACAGCTCTTTCCAAAAGCTCAGTTTCAGTGGTTTTTGCTTTAAATGATGATCGATCACTACTCACCCACCCGCCCCTTGCCATATAGTGTACCTAGAGACATGTAACATAGATGATGGTAACCAATGAAAGTGTGGTCAACCATGATGTCCGACATATCGCCCACTTTGGGTGCCTGAAGATGGCTTTTTATTTCTTGATTAAAACTCTGTGATGTTAACATTGTTTAACCACTTTTAATCAGCTGTTTTTATATTCAAGGGTTTCTGATTTACATGGTGTAGATCCTCCAATTACTTTGGATTTTTTATTCCTCTGAGGCTGGGGACTGATGTAGCAATGTGTGTTGCTCGGTTCACCTGACAGCAGTACATTTTCCTTAAGTCTGACTTAATGCTGGAGCATCTGTGACTCATGATAAATAAACAAACAAAATAAATGGCCTCCTTTCACAAATGTGATTCTCAAGCAGTAGGTGAAGATATTTAGGAAGAGGGTGGTATTATTCTAATGAGGGCTGTGTGGGAAGTTACAAAATGTACTAAATCTGAATGGCTTGTTGAATCCCATGTTTTCTTATTAAGGCAGCCCACACAAAACTGACAGAGTTGTCTTATTTCACAGTTTGTGGGTTGGTAGCATCTCCAGATACCTAAATGAATGTACACAAAAACTGAAAAAGTGTGCTTTTCATGATATGTCCCCTTCAAATAATAATAATAATAATAATAATAATAATAAAGATCAACACTGAGGTGGCAGTAGTAATTTCACACATCACACCACACGACTGCTGTCACTTTGTAACATGATGCCATGCTGTCTGTTCCTCATTCCTCATCACTACTGATTTTACTAAACCTATTTTGAGTTATATTAGGACATTAGGAATAATTTTCACTAATACACTATAATCCTGTTTGAAACATATAATTGGATTAAATATTATTAGCATTTCATTTCCTGCTTCATCACAGCTCTTGGCAGCAGATTCGGACGATTTGGCCCTGATGGGTATCAGCATTGCTGTCGATTTCAATTTTCTGTTTTAATTTATTTATATCACACTTTCAGCAACAGTTGTTACAAAGCAGCTTTGTGAATATCCGGCTCCAGACTCCTGATGAGTGAGCTGAAAGTAGCGACGGCACAGAAAAGCTTTAGAAAGAATCCTTGTGTGAAATCAACTCTTGTATATTATAGAGAGAAAAATAAGCTGCTCATGATATTAAGTAGTGCACTGTGTAATTATAAGGATGTGCAAACCCATGAACTGGAAGAAAGAGAGAGAGATAGAGACAGAGAGAGAGAGAGAGAGAGAGAGAGAGAGAGAGAGAGAGAGAGTGTACTGAAAGATTAGATCTCAGTGTTCTTCAGTGGGGTTACACCTGAATTCCAATAGATCATTTTGTTTTGTAAAAGGTGACTTTTATATTGATTCCAGGGCATGTGTTATGGAAAGCAAAACAGTTCAATTACATTTAAAAGGTGCAACCCAACCAGATTTTTAATTTAGGAAAAAAACAAGAGACCTTTAGTCTTAACCCACAAGCAGCCTGTCTCTATTTAAGTCTTCTCCTCTCTCATTGTTTGGCCTCAAGAATAAAAGCTGCATATTGAGAGAGTTGTCATTTGCTGTGCAGGATTTGGTGAATCAGTTAAATAGCTTTCAAGCGCACAGAACATGTGGTATAGTAGATTAGTGGCAGAAGCAAACCAGAGGTTCTACACACAGGCTCATAGCTCTAGTAGCTGGTCACACTTGAGCCAATTCTGTGAACGTGAGTTTTTTACACAGATGAGCTGAGCTACAACTTACAGCCTCTATAAAGTCATAGAAGTAGTACAAAAATAGTGTGTTTTTTAAACCAAAGACTATGTTTTTTTTTTGCAGATTTCTGCTTCCACCAGTGTCTTCTTGAGACTCAGCGTGACATCCTACAGCCAGAATCAATTAAAGATAAAGCTACGCTCGTCTCTGTGTGGGAAGTCTGTGGCTTGCGCTTTGACTCGAAACCTCATGACGAGTGGAGTAAAAGTGATGACTAACGGCATGAATTAAACGTTTTAATGGCGCGTCAAATAAACGAGTAAAAACATGCGAGATAGTAAATTAAAGAGGAAAAACGAGAATACATTAGCAGCATGCTTCTCTTCAGTTCATATTTAACCATCAGCCTTTCCACAGAAAGCAGACCAGAAGAGGGAGCAGGCTAAAAGCCTTTAGAAGCCTCCATGAATTATTAATGTTACAGCTGGCTCCAGGCACCCTACAAGAAGGGCATATGTGTGTGCAGACTTGTGTGTGCGTGTATGGGAGGAGATGTGTAGCAGCATGGGGATGCATCCAGAACCTGATGTGCAACATCTCATCTCAGCAGCTGCTCTCTCAAGGTCAACGTCAGCGTGATATATTTTAATGTCATTTTGAGTAAAAATAAAAGATTTTTTTATTTGGATAATTTATTGTGTCTGTAAATTCCTGCAATGGCCATACAGCAATACTCTCCTCTTATATACTCATAATGGAGCTGCAGGAAACACTACTGCTACAATGCTTTGTTCAGGTTATGACCAACATTTACGAGTCATTCCAGATTTTCTCAACTGGTTTGATGCATTTTAGCACACAGGGGTGAGAGATATGACAAAAATTATTTTTATACTTACAATAATAATAATAATAATAATAATAATAATAATAATAATAATAATAATAATAAATCTAAAAATATCTCAGAAAAGTATTGTATGAAATCATTTATCACAGTACTGATATATTGTCATACTATATTGTCATAGTTTCCAGCCCTAGTAATATATAATCATAAGAAATATTATATTATATTACAATACATGATATGATCTATTATGTCATATCATCATCATTATATCCATGCTCACCATGCTGTTCGCCCTAACAGCACGTTTCTTTCAGACAATATATCACTCCTTTGAACACTCTTGCTATAAAATAACGTAAATCTGCTGAACAAAAAAAAAGAAAAGAGTACGCAAAGAAGAAATGTGAATGGCAAAAAGATTTAAATGTACTGGTCTGTGTAAGTAGCTGGAGAATGAGCAGCAGGCTGTGCAGTGAGTGAGTGGAGTTTGTTACTGTTTTGTAGCAACAAGCTGCTTGCATACTGAAATATAAACATATTAAATACTACAATCATGGGTTAATCAACGTATTTCCTGCATTATTTTCTAAACTGTTCCATAAAAGCAAGAACACCTGATGTTGTGTGTTATCATGAAACTTAAGATCGTGTTATTGGCTTCATCATAGCCGTAATGTGATTTCATGGTAACACACCTCAAGTGTTTTCAAGTTTTTATATTATGTTATGTTATGTTATGTTATGTTATATTCAGGGTGATCTTTACCCATGACACAAACTAGATTCATTGTTTCATGTTAAAACATTACAAACATTAATTTTAAAGTCCATACCATGCATTCTTATTTCCCACCCCAATGCTGCTATAACTGCCATAACACGTTATATAAAGATTACAGGTCTATTTCTACAGTGATTTATGTTTTTTGAGTATGCTCCTGGACTCCTAACAAGGCAAAAATGTATTTGATGAAATCGCAAGATTGAAAACACATTAAATAAATGTCCATTTCCACATTTATTTACTGCTGTCTCTGGCAATAACAAAGTCCTTATGACTGTCTGCAATGTGCAGAAAGAGAGAAAAAGAGAGAGAGAGAGACAGAGAGAGAGAGAGAGAGAGCGAGAGAGACAGAGAGAGAGAGAGAGAGAGAGAGAGAGAGAGACAGAGAGAGTGTGTAAGAACATGGTCATTAAAAGCATAGACTTGCTCTCAGGCACTCAGACATAATTGCTGATGAAGCTTCTTCAGTAAAGTCCGTGATCACCTCTATACCTTTCAGCACACAGCCATAATCTTCCCTGTTCCCTTTAATTAAATCCAGCTGAGTGAATTGCACATCTTCAAGGCATCATTCATGCCGGATCTGCTGCTTAATTTTTATGAATAAGAAAAGAGTAATGCATAATTCAAAGTCCATTACGAGTCATCCAACACAACACGAGGAGATAATAATAACACAATGTACAAACACAAAACGTCATTACCAGAACATCATTTTAAGGTATGATTTATGAGATGCTGAGGATGAACGAGATGTAGTCAGAGGTCCTAATTTCCTAGCTCCTATCTTTGCAGGCCTCACAATGTTATTAGGGTGTGAAAGCCACAGGAGTGTGTATGAGAGGTTCAAAGCATAATGATTACTGCTATTCCTGTCACCAGTCCCAAAAGAGCCACTGTAAGCATTCAATCAGAAAATCCACTTTGTAAGATCAGCTCCAAACACTCATGGACACTATAAGTATAAGTTAATATCGAGTCAAAGCTGGGCCGTAGGACAAGATTATATTAACGTTACAATAAACTGAATCACATTTTCTGAAACTATCCTGAATATCACTAGGTTATTTCAGTGGCCAGTGAACGTGGTTATGCACAACAGCAAACATGTTAAGATTTTTTACAACTATTTTTTGGTTAAAGAGAATTAAAAGAGGCTCCCAAATGGAAAAGTTACAACAGGAAAATGTTTACCAAATCATTGTCCTGTGACCAAGACCAATGAAAGCAACTAGACATGTTCTCTTAGTATGAGGGATGGTAGCAGCGTGGGAAGTTACTTTACTGATTACTCATTACGTAATTAAAATTGTAATGGGATTACTTTACGAATTACTGAAAAATGTAATCCGATTACAAATTAATTTACTTTGAAGTTACATTCTAAAACCTAAACAAATATACTGGAATAAAAACTACAAAGAAATCGGGAAAATAAAAAATAAATAGTTGATAAGACAGTAGTCCATTCAATGGTTTATTTAGGAAAACCATGTAGCAGCAGTAGCAACACCAAACATGTATAAAATGAACTTGACTATTCTTTATGGCTTTAGAAAAATAGTCCATCAAAACATTGCAGGCATGTATAAGAAACTAATATGCATTTTTCCTAATTATTACAGTTTTAAAACTGATATTTGATATTTATATAAAAGTAAAATTGTTAAAAGTCCAAAAAGGACACAATTAGAAAACAAAATAAAAGATTAGAAAACAAAAAATAAAGTATAACCTTTATGTCGACAAAGTAGCATGTTACCCCAACACTGGATGGTAGTGGCATTACTGAGTCTCATCCTGCTCAATCACTACATCTCTAGGCATTAGTAAGCTCACTTTTACAGAATCGGGTAGACAGCACTTTCCCCTGGATTTTAATCTGCCCAGTGTAAAAAGATGCACTTGGCTGGATTGGATGTTCACCTTCACTCTGTCTGGTTGGTTGATGTTGTAAGATAAGAAAAGACTGGCTTGGAGGTAAGAACTGACAGACAGACAGACAGACAGACTCAACATTAATGTCACTGCTCAGCACAAGTACAAGGCAACAAAATGCAATTTATATAGACAAATAATAAAGCATTGCAGGGCCACTACTGAACCCTGTAATACTGTCAATATATCTAAATCAGCAGTCCTCCTATGATGCATAGCTTCATTAACAAAGCTATATTACTCATTTCACATGTATGAGGGGGAGTGGAAACGGGACAACTAACGGCAGCTAGAAGTGGAAAAATATCCTTCTGTTGCTCAGATTGATGTGCAGATGCTGATATAAACTGATGATCTCAAACTACAAACTAAACAACATAGGAAAAATGTATACTATCCTGTTCCAACTGTGTCCTGATGTGTAGTGCAGGAAAAGGGAGGGGGGTGTTATCGTTCTTCTGACTGATCACTTTTATCATATACCTATATCCTGAAACATTTCTATCCTGATAGACATGAACACTTGCATCCTCAGGGAATAAAGTCCTACTGAATGGTTTGACCAGTGGTGGTCAAGACACTGTATGTTTGCTTTTGCTTTCATTTGTCGCCTGTCTGTATATCCATGTGTGGCCATATTAATGAGATTTGTATTAGTGTGTGTGCAGCTGGGATGGAGAGACAGCTGCATTAATTCCACTCGTCCACCTGTGACTGTCAGGAGACAGCAGAGGGCTAAATGTCAGTCGGGTTTGTTTGCCATTGCGCTGTGCGGTGACGTGCCATGAGGGAGTGTGACGCCCCAGTAAACACTGCTACACTCCAGCAGCTTGTGACCCGATAGCCCAGTCTGAAATGTCCTTCATTTCTAGACTCTGTGTGTGCCTCAGACATTGATGGATGAAGAAGATGCCACAAAGTGTGGCTGTGTCTCTCTGATGGAACACAAAGATGAATATGTAGGCATGGACTGACCTTGAATGTGGACAAACATTCTCTCTCTCTATTAGACATCATGCCTGTCTTGCATCTCTTTTCTAATTGAAAGTGAAATCGTTTTGCTATTAAAGGTAAGGCCAATGGCCTCATTCAGAATGAAATGACTGGACAGGACAAATGGGGGCCTTGAATTATGTAATGAATGTCTTTAGTGTACACAAGCAGACCTTACTTGAACTTTCCCCACTACATTAAACTAATTGATTCAAAAATAACTCCAAAAGAACAAGCAGAAATGTTGTACTGCCAAAACAACTTGGAAAGAGTTTAATGGATTCTTAGACACACTGCAATTGTTTCTTGAATCGATGCATACAAATCCATAATCTGATTTTTTTACACAGGTACATAAATAAATGTTTCACTTGAAACAATACACTAAACCTTTCTGATAGAAAAAATAAAATTTAACAGCCTGGGTGTTTACTGCAGTCAGATTATAATCATTTAAAATATAGTTGATATGTAAACCTGCAGGCAGGCCTTTAAATACCTTCCTATTCCATCTACATGGGGTTTAACAAAACTACACAGTGCACTAAAGGTCCAGAGAAATCCTGATAGACGGAGTCACAAAAAGGACAGGACATATAAATAAACAATGTATAAAAGAAATAAAAGAAAACATGAAAATTTAAAGTATACCACAAATGGCGTGTATTTATTCAGGCCTTATTTTAACATCAAGTAACATAAATGTCAACATTTAACATTCAACATTATGACAAATGTATGTTTCGGTATATTTTTCTCCAGTGGTAATTAGGTTGTAAATGTCGGGGAGAAGTAAAGATTAGATTATTGGGTATTTACCAGCACAGTGAGCTCTGCTGATTGGTCACCGATGCTACACGCAAATTCCGGAGCCTCTGGTTAAACCTGCCCAAAGGGAGGTTCATCTTCCCTCGCTACCATAACCCTCTATGTTAAACTCCATGGCTCATGAACTGCTGGGGTAACAACCGTCTATAATGGACATTAAAAGGAGGCTTGAAAGGTTGGACCTCCATACAGACATTGTTGTTTGCAGTAGGGGTGTAGTTCATATCTTGGTACAGTATTTGTGACTTCAAAGTGATAAAATAGTAAAATATTATAAGTAGTTTAATAGATTACTATACTACTAAAATTGAGAGAAGAAAAGGATGCACCTTAAAACCATATACACTTTCCCAGGCAAAAGATATACTCAAGATCAAGAGATTGATGGGACCACCCAGGCAACAGAAGAGCTTTTTTCCCAGAGAGTGTCCCGGTGCCTCTGTCCCATCTGGTGCTTATTAAGTTGAAAAAAAAAAACCGCATTATAGGCTATAGCACTCACCATCTGAGATACACTAACATACACAAAGAATCGCCTGATAATCACATGTTGTCCTCCCGACTTAACCAAATCAGTTGTGAGGTCAGTGGAAATGCGAGTGCAGTGCCCTGAAATATCTAATAAACTGGCAACTTGGTCAAACTGGCAGTTTACTATGTTTTAGATAGATGTACCTTATAAACTGCTGACTCAGTGTGAATATGAATTTGTTTATTAGCATTCTGACCACAGGTGAGCCAGGTGTACAAAGCCAGATGCCTCATTAATGGTTTCAGCAATATAAAAGCTCCACTGAATAAACCTCCTCTTTCATACCCATTCCGCCTTAGGAATCACATGACCCCTGGGACACTCGGCCCTTTCAGACCTACTTTGGCAATAACCGGCCAAGTTGTGCTGCACAAGCATGCATGGGTGTTTAGTTACTACTTCTGTTGCAAAGAAGCCACTTAGTATAAAAGGAGAAAACACTGACATTGGAAGCCTTGTCCTCTGAAATGAATTTCCAGTTGCAGAAAAGTGAAGGTCAGCAACTTCATTTTGGGAATAAGTTTGATTAAGGTGAATGACAGCCAATAGACCTTATAGACTTTATCCAATACCAATGCAATCCAATAAGTGTCTAAGGCAGTTGCAGGTACAGATCTTATACATTCTCATGGAGCAATCGACATTTTTTGCACACCTTTCTGGCTACAACTGTCTTAAAGGGTGCAGTTTCACAGAATATTTACACTTCCATGTAGGAGCAGATACTGAGTCGTGTGTCTCTGACAGGCAATCGAAGGTCTGAATACTGTGAAGGAGCAATGTTTAGTCAGTGGATTGAAATATGTTCAGCGCTTTGATTGTACAGTTCAGTGGTGAGTAAAACCAAACCGCTTATGTTTACCCTCCTGTAAAGGGAAAAGTCTAAAGTCATATGACTTAAGTCCAGTAAAAAGTGGCTCCTGACCAGGTTTTTTGAACAAAAGAGCTCCAGAGTGAAGAAAGTGCATGCTCTATTATTGGGAGACTGCAATCCATGCCTGGAAGACCATAAAAAGCATGAAAGTAAACAGGCCTTGCTCTCTGGGTGGGAAGGAAGGAATTTTTCACTCCCCTGTCAAACAGTGATACTAGTCAGTCGCAGACTTGTTAGCTCATCTATACAGAGGAAAGCACTTAGCACTCCCCTCGGTATGTGTGCAGTCGCTCTGTGATGTTGCATGAGTAGCAGGTCGAGAAGGTGTGATAGTTAGCATCCTGCCTCTCAGAGGATACGTGGGATCTCACCCTCTCAGACTTCTAGCTAGTTTTTGATTGGGTATAAATTACATTTTCATTCATTACTACTCAAAAAATGAGTAGATATTTGGTAAATATGTAGCGAATCAATTATTGAATGCGTTTTTGCATGCAGGACGGAGTAACGATTGTTCAGTCCCACCACACCACCATTAGATGCGGGTCTTTCTCTTCCAATACAGCAGGCATTTTGGCATCATGGTCAAGCTCTAATTGTGGGGCTCTGGTAGCCAGTGCCAGATGACAGTAACAGTCTTTGTAGGAATGCTTTTTTTATGCCACAGGTATAACTTTCCTTGTTAAACCAGAAATGCATTAGTTCACATACACTGACCACTTTCACTCTTCAACAGCCAATTCTGACAGCTTCAGGTTAAAGTCTTATTGGACCGTAGGTAATTCTTCACTCATCATCCCCTTTTTCAATATAAATTCATCATACGCGCAGTAATGATGGAAATCATTTGAGCTCTGAGTATCCAGACATACCTGTCTTTTCCTACGCATCTCTCAGGGACGGTCCACTTACCATTTAGCCCACATGTCACATTTGTATGTGGGAAACTGGCGAGACAGGCATTTTAGACGAGCGCTGGGGGGAATTGCTCGCTTGGTGCAAGTTATACCTCATTTCTCTTCACTACTGCCATTAAGCCATCTGTCCTACACATAGGGAGTGGAGGAATGGAGGAAGGAGCTCTGACAGAGACGCACGACTTGAACCCGTTACACAGATCTGGTCCCTGACACCGACTCAAATGAAAATAAATGAAACTGCAGCCTAAAATATCACCTATGGCAGGACTACATCTACAGCTTCTCCTCTCAGGCTTACTGACTGGATCTATTGGAGCTTATTAGTGGTCGAAATCGGGATAATCTCCACCACAAAGGATCTCAAAGGACTATTCTGGTGATGGAATACCGTGCAGATCTTTCACTTTATATAAACTGCATCACTTATTTATATCCAGCTTTGTAATGTGGATGATTAGAGTGATTTATTCTGCCTAATTTGATTAGCCGATGCTGGGAGAGGAATATTTTGAGGTTCGTTGCTGGAAAAAAAAGCCTTGCATTGCTACAGCTAGTGTTCGTCAGATATGTTGG
>JAOVVF010000010.1:9984664-9996724 GCA_028565595.1 Duopalatinus emarginatus | reverse complement strand
TAGATTTTTAACCACACCAGCTAGAAGGTTTTATTAGATGTATAGCATGCTGATATGCAAATATTATTTAAACAAGTCTGTTGACTCTCATGTTAAGGCAACACTAAAGTAACCAGTCTCATTTAAACAACCATGATTCATATTTATCCAGTAATATAAGCTGAACATCTCTGCAAAAACAACTACAGTCTATTACAAACATTAAGCCATTAAGCCACGCCTACCAAGTTCTTTTTTCATGGAATTGTTACTACAATTGTAGAATTATTTCAAAAGTTATCGCGTTATCTTTGATCTGAAGGTGATGAGGTTCCACCACCACCGAGCTGCCATTGATGGGCCCTAGAGCAAGGCCCTTAACCTTTAACTTCTTAGTAGTGTGATCAGGATCCATACACTAATCAGGCATAACTTTAATCCACAAAACCACTGATAAGTGAAGTGAATAACACTGATTATCTCATTAAAGTGGTACCTATGAAGGGGTGGTATATATTAGGCAACAAGCAAACAGTCACTTTTGGAGGCTGATGTGTTAAAAGCAGAATTTGGATAATTTTGTGATGCCTAGATGACTGGGTCAAAGCATTTCCAAAATGGCATCTCCAAATGGGAGTATCTCCAGTATTGAGTGGTTAGTACCTACAAAAAGTGGTCCAAGTAAGGATAACTAGTGAACTGGAGACAGGGTCATGGGTGCCCAGGTCTCATCAATGTGTGTGAAGGATGAAGAATAGCCTGTCTGGTTCAATTCCACTGAAGATACACAGAATGTCTTGCTGTCAGATACCACAGAACACTTTCAAAGATCTTGTGGAGTTCATGCATCGACAAGTCAGAGCTGTTTCACAACTGTGTAGGTAGGTTTTTAATGTGATTGGTGTAAGTCAGGCTCGATAAGAGTGTCTACCAAATGCCATAAATATAAAAATACAAACGTCAAACAAAAATAAATCTAAAGGACATTTGCAAACAGCTGACTATATCTATTATGTCTAAGATCCTCCTGGTTACTATGACAAACACAGTGAAAGATAGGCGACAGGATGTCACCTCTTCTACCCTGATCTCACCTCCCACCCTGACCCTCAACAATGCCATATTATGTTTTTTTTTTTGTTTTCTTTTAATTGTTTTTGGATTTCCTGCAGCATTGCTGGAATTCAAACTCACCATCTCTGGATTTTCTGGTGCACGTTCAGCAGTTTAAATTCGCTTAAAAAAAAAAAGCCAAATAGCCGTTTCAGAGCGTTGTCTTCTGTTGATAAGTCAGTTAGATATGTTGATACATCACATTCAAAATAGGTTCAACAATCAATACCATCAACTAATTAGCGGGGGTGGATTAAAGCTTTCCAATTCACAGTGTGCGACAATAACGATGAACAATGAAGAGAGTCAATGGGCAGACTGATGATGATGTTGATGTGTTTCAGGCTCGGACTGGGGCTGCCAGCAGGACTGGCATTAAAACAATTAAGAGCAGCTTAACATTTGTTTTTGACTCACAACACCCAGGCTGTGAAGAGCGGACAGGATTAGGACTTTCGCTTCAGGAAATGAGACATGCTTTGTGTTTCCTGGTTTGCCTCCAAGAGCAGATTACCGGGTTCTGAGACATGAGTAGCTGACATGGCGATGCTGGTGGTACGCATCCTGTAACGGCTTGGCGGTTTCATTTCAGTACCTGCACACATTGAACATCATATCAAGGAGTCACGTGTAATGAGTCTAGAAACCTGTAAACCGGACCAAGAAACTATGATGCACTTATTTAAACGTAAAACCATGAGTGTACCATAATACAACCAAATGCATTCATTCATTACTGCTAACTTAAAAGAAAAATCCATCTATGCTAATCAACATACTGCTAATCTTCATAATTAACATGCAATCCTTGGCCTCTAAAATTGATCACTTAATAAAGTTCTGAGTTGACATTTATGGTTTAAAATTTCATTGACATGTTGGTCTGATGAACGATCATTTCTCTACCTAAATACGGCAATGCAGCGGTGCTTTATTACTTTTTGCTGTCTCACTTCCGCATCTGTCCACTCTGATTAAACATATAAAGTTCCAGAGTTTCAAATTTCATGCTAATATTTCCACTGATGCTATTTGCTCATCATGACACAGATGACAAATTAGCCAAATAACCAGGAGCAACTGCTGTGTAAGTGCATTCTGGAGCACTGAGTCTAGTGTCTTCACTAATTCTCATACGATTTCTTATTAGTATGACACTGAACATTAGTGGAAAATGAATTAGAAATTAGTGAATGAGAAAAAGTCTTGCGCTTGCTTTTAGGCTTGAGCAACAAGACCTCATCATTTTCCCTTATAATTAAGATTGTTGATTGTTTTTCTCCTATTAAACTCCACTGTATCTGTGCCAGCAACGTAATCTTCTGACAACAGTAAAGCACGTAACCGCTAATGTCTATTCACCTAAAATTCAAATATTAAGTACAGACATTGTCACAAATGTATCACTAATGAGCAAACTAAAGGCAACAATGGTGAGAAAAAACTGTCTGAGACAACAAATGGATGGAACCTAGAGCTCTAGTTTTCTTGGTGACATCGGATATTGTGATTAAATAATCTCCTTTCTACACCTGTACACTGTAAAGTCAAACCTGTCTGTTGTGCTAGAATTATCAACTTGAATGCAAACACCGTTCTTTAGAAACAGGCATATAGTGCAAGAAACGTGCATACTGTATTAAACAGGTCTCTTTACTTCAGTTCAGTTCCTCTATACAAACTACCTTTAAGGTAAAAGATGAAGATGGAAGGTCGATGAAGATAACGGTTTGCCAAGTTTTGAGTGGATGAACTTAAATGGCCGTGACTTCAACCCCACTGAACACCTTTGGACTGAACCGGAACAGAGTCCATGAGCTCCTGATCTCAGTTATGCCCTTTCTGGATGAGAGCACATCCTCACAGCCATGCTCCAAAAGCCTTCCCAGCAGAGTGGAGGTCAAGAGTAAATGGGGACTAAATCTGAAATGGGATGTTTAAAATGGGTTGGATGGTCAGGTGTCTACAAACCACGAACAAACTTTGGGCCATACTTATTTGTTAGGTCTCCAAATACTAAGTCCAGAATTGAAATTTCTTATACAAAGCGTATTAAGGACTAAAGCCCTCCACTCAACACATGCTGGGTAGACTGTAAAAAGATCTCAGGTTTGTTCCCTTTCGACAAACTGCAGCACATTTGCTGGGGATTTGATCTGCCTGATTAACTCTGCTCACAATTTGCAGTATGTGGAACAGGAGAGCAATTTCAGATTTTTTGCATACACACACGTGGTGTAACACCACAAAGCAAGCGAGTGTTGACAGGAGGAACAGCAGGAGGCCCAATTTTCTGGCACTCCACACTACCCACTCTTCTACACTGCAGTATTAGGACAAATGATAAATAACAGAATAGAGAAAAAGAGAAAGAAGTTCAATAGATCCACTAACTTTCTATAAAAAAGCATTTTCAGAGATACAGAGATGGATGAACAATCCCAGTCCTCCCACACACACTGCTCCTTCGTTCAAATCCCAAGCTCAACCCCAAAAACATCACTACGACTAAAGCAGGAAGGCGACTGCTGTGCCTTGCAGAAAAGGCTGCTATGTTTCACTTTCAGACAAGGCATGCTACAATCCCAGATTTATTCACATTATTCCTATAAGGAAGTAAAAGGCCTGTCCTTTCTCTCCAAGCTTTTCATGCGGCTGACACACACAGCTGGACTCAAATCAGCATGCGCTGCCTAAGGGCTCAGTGATTTCATACATAAAAATGTCCTTTTAGAATGTCAAAACAACAATAAAGGATTTGAAGAGTCAGCGCTGCCAAAACAGAGCTCATCGACGCTCACTTGGAGGATTTCACAGAACTTATAAAATTGACAGCAAAGTCAATACAGTGTTTATGTTCAGGGTCACAGATATGGGAATTTTCACTGAACTGCTGAGACAGCGTGAGGAGGATCTCTGTCCTGATTAACAGCTCCAAGGCTCTGTGGGTCCTGCAGAGAAAACTGAACCGCTGTATGAATCTAGAACATGAATCTTAGTTTGTTTAGACGTCTCGCTTCCCTACGTTCACACCAGCAGCGGATTTCTGCCTCTCACCGGCCAGACCACTGGTTGCTCATCACTTGTGGGCATTTCTATCCTCAAGCCGACTGTTGGTTGTTGACCATGGTTTCACAGACATCCAAAAAATGCCCAGACAGAATGGCACAATTCACTGAATGTAAACAAAATCAAGTCGCACGGCTTACCATCAGACATTTACCACAAATCAGATGTGTTCCTGCTGAAAATAAAAATCCTAAAGGAAAATCACTTTTAAATTTGAACTGTGGATAGTGCACAACACAATTTATCTTTTTAAAAAAGATAAATGTCATAAACTATATCTTTTTCTCCGCCATCTCTAGTAGGAATAAATATTTAGGTATCGAATAAAAGGGGTTAGGGTTAAAGCCTGAAGCACACTGCTCAGTTCTCACTGGTTATAACCTAATCTACATCAAACAAAACTTTGTCATGTCACTGACTCCACCCATTTCATGTTGCCAAAGTTTGTGCAGCTTACAGTCTCCAAAAATCACCGACTCCCATTAAAACTAAGTGATTTTTTTTTTTTGTGTTGACACAATAAAAACCCAAATTCAAAAACAGATATGTCGTCTTAGTGTTCCCTGCAAAGTCAGAATACTACTACAAAAGTGTGAGTTTTCTGAACTGACATGCAACATGATTGAAAGACAGCAGGACACCTCCTGGTCCTGGTTGTTTTGCTGTTGGTGGTTCACACCATCTTCTGATGACAGATCCTGGGACATTACAAAGACCTGAGTATTTGCTCTGAGCAGATCTTGTATTCAATAAACCAGAAGGTGTGGAGACCTTCAAAAAAAAAGTCTGAGCTGACTTTCTGACCCCACCTGTAAAGGCACACTCAAATATGCAGCAATTCGATGTGTTTCCAACTGCCCAGACAAACCACATCAATCAGACTTGGTCTACAACAATCCACCTGAGAGTCTAAATCTCAGCTGGGTTTCGTTCTGGTTCCAAATGAATTCTTGGGTGGTTTGATTGCAGTGAGAAAGAGATTCAACATTGAATTAACTCAACTGCATAAAGGCAGCCAAAATT
The DNA here is from genome assembly GCA_028565595.1 of Duopalatinus emarginatus. NCBI lineage: Eukaryota > Metazoa > Chordata > Actinopteri > Siluriformes > Pimelodidae > Duopalatinus > Duopalatinus emarginatus. The sequence goes on along the minus strand of JAOVVF010000010.1, from coordinate 9,991,540 downwards.
GCCATGTATTATGGAATTCAGGCAGCATTTTTGTTGCTAAATTGACCTGTGGGATGCAATAGATAGTGCTGGCTCTGTGTTCTCCATGGTCACGTGATTTATTTTTTTATAACCACCCTTGGCAAAGGTTTGTTTACTTTTTTCTAAAAATAAATTAAAGCGTTTTATGTCTACACTTTCAGCAATACACAAACCTCAGCTATTTTGTTCTGATTCCTACTCAGACTTATAGGTGTAACAGTGCCCTAAGACAAACTCACAATTTAAACATTACCCAGAAACACATTAAATCTCCAAACAGCAGCAAAAGAGCAACATCTATAAACTGAGGAAAGCCTTTTCAGCGCAGGGTATGTAAATGATCTAGTTATTCTTGAGTTTGAGGCAGTTAGTGATGTTCTGCTGTGCGCTTGGTCGATTTTCAGACGCATCTGCCAACCGTAAAGGCCTCTGCCCTTTTAAAGCTTACCTCACAGTCCAGCTTTAGTCAATACAAATTCGATAGGCATACATTTTCTGCTTTCAGATCTCGGGCTTAATTGCTTCAGCTTGCCCTTGACTCTATGGATTAATGCAACACATCAGTGACACATTAAAATACATTACAAGAGTTCAGGCTCTGCTGGGATTGAATAGGGAAGCTGGATGAAGATTTTATCACTTCTTATCCTCTTCCTTTGGAGCACTCGTTTATTTTTCCTCTGCAGATATCACTCGTTAGAGAACAAAGCCTGAGACCTGAAAATTTGTATGTCACAGATACAGTCCCTGAGTGAAACTGTGTAAAACAATATAAAGTCTCCATATATGATAAACATCAACTTGCTGGCTGAGTTTAAAAGGCGAGTCGAGCAAGTTGTGTTGCTGACTGGGGAATTTTCCATCATTGGTGTTAACACACCATGCAGGTGCATCACTGAGGGCAAAAACTAACATCACCCTATTACTACAAACAGACCAAAAGTTTCAGAAAAGGGTCAATTCGATCTCGCAAATTTGCAAGCCTTAACAATGAGTGTGCACATTTCACACAACGCAGCACACCAGCTTCAACAGAGAATACAACGTGCACAGATGTTCTCTCCGAAAAACAATATACACCTGACACCTAAAGATTAGATCACCTAATGTCGTTGTTAGTGACCCTTAAACTGTCTATGGATCTTACAGTGTGGTGTTTTAGAGAAGACGGTGGGGAAATTACAATAAGACGCATCGCACACTTCCAATTGAAATGCTAATACGAGCTCAGAGCATACATCAATTGCAAAATGGCACATTTTCAAATTCCAGGATGGGAGTACAAACATTGGCAACCTTTAAAAGTGTCTTTGAACAGGCATTAAATATCAATGCAATTACCTTAAGGTCAGAAATGTATTTTAAACAAACAGAAACGCTCCTTTTATCGCTGGTGAAAATCACTGTGTCCTGGAGGCATATTTACCCCTTAACCCATTGTGTACTATTCCTCAGGTATTTACTCTGTAGAGCTTTTTTTCTTTTCAGTGTTAGAGTTCTGTTAAATTACACATTACTTTCATCTGGTCTTCAAATGGAAATGACATGCCACAGAAATAGACTGAATACACACAACTATGCCTCGTGGCTTGTTGGAGGGCTTGGTGAACGTTATGAAGAACATGTAAAGGAATGTGTGACGGCACTAACCCGGATAGATTTCAGTTGTGTCGAGACAAGGGGTTTGGATATCGCTGTCCAGCCATGCTGATCGGACTCGATCAGACGCCACTCTATTCGATCCCAGACATCGGTGAAACTGGAGACCAAGATGGCCGACCTTTTACGGACATAGCCTACTTTCCTCTCAGTCAATAATGCACAGATTGTCTGAATTGCAGAAAAGTTATAATCACTCGATAAAAAGATAATTCTTGGGTTGTATGGTCTAGAGTTATTGTATCTTGATTACACTAATATATATCTGCATGGATTTTTTACAATTTAAGAGGCATATCAAATACATCAAGCTGCCTTTGGTGTAGTATTACACATGGGAAATACAGGCCGATTCAAGTCCTGTGTTGCAGAGTATGCACTGATGACAAGATGATGACAAAGATTTTCCATGTGACTAAAAGTGTACAGTAAAGCCACGTGGTCTCGTTTGGCAAACGTAACTCTAACATGATTCTTAATATAGCTACTAAATGACCTCAGGATTAACTGACAGAAGTGTGGAAATGACCTTGAACAGATGTACAGCGAGAAATAAACTGGGACACTGCAACAACCGAGCCAAATTTCTACCTCAGAATCGGCATCTCTTTATTTCACAGAGTGAGTTATAGATGTTAAACACAAGAGGAGTCTGTCTTGGTGAACGCACAAACATATGAGCTTTCTATACAGACCAGACAGGTACAAGGACTATGACCAAATATTGTAGAAAACAGACAATAAACTAAGAGAAATTTTACATAAAAATAGAAACATTTCTTCAATCATTCATTCTTCATCTGAGATGCTTATCCTACTACTGGGTCACGGAGGTTGGTGGAGTCTATCCCAACTCACTAAGTGGATGTGCAAACACAGACACACTCTCAATTTAGTATCTTTAATTCATCTGACTGCATGTCTTTGGACTTGGAAACCCACAAAGACAAGAGGAGAAGGTGCCCAGGCCCATCTTGCTCTGAGGTGACAGCACTATCCACCGCTCCATGCCAAAAACAAAATGATAGAAAAAGAAATCAATATACAAAAGCAGTTGTGAAATTAACCAAATGATGAATAAGTGAAACTATATCTGTGTAGGATCTGAGGAACTAGGAATAAAACGACAGTTTTCACTGTGTGACAGAGTAATATAAACATTATACTGTCATGCAGGGCTGTACTGTTCTAATGTTTATAGATATAATCATCAGTCCAGCTGTGTGGAACTAGATTGATGACCTCCATCTCTCCGTCTATAGGTCTACCACCAGGAGCGTTCAGTTCCTATCCAGCTCTAACATGCCTGATCCTTCCTGATTTACATGCACACTAATAACCTGATGTCTGCAGTTATCCGATTATTTTAATGATCATGTAAGCAGCATTTTACATTGTCTTAAATCAGAGTTAAGCTATTCACAGATTAGCATAAATCTGATAATTACCAGTCAGTGCATGTACACAGTTAATCTCATATCTATGTTTTTTTCTGCAGGAATGTGGAGATTAAAGGGAAGATAAAACTCACTGCTGTCTCTGGATAAAAACACAAGACAGCTTAGAGGGAAGCATTATGTGCAATTTGACATTGTAGGCACTCGCAAGAATTTACCCAAAGAAAAGTGATGCAAGAGCCGAATTGTGAACAACGATTGACCGTGAAAAACTTTAAAACACTTCTTCTTCTAACTCAACTCTGACTGGTTATTAAGTAAGGAGTAAAACATGATGGCACAAGATGTAATAAGAATACAAAAATCAACAATGAGATGATGATGTGATCTAGTAAGGTGGGTTATACTCCTACAAAACCCACCTCTTTAACAAAATATATTTATCCATGTATATATATATTTATCCTGCACATTTACAATCATGCAGAGTCTGTGGAAGGACACTGGACACATTTTATCGTATCAGCAATTACATATCATTTTACATATCATTGTCCCTGTATAAGTCAGGGTTACAGAAAAGAAACAAGCACATTAATATATCGGAACCACTTTCAGAGCTGTTGTTACAGAAAACTAACCAACGACAAAAAATGAGAACTCAGCAGAGCTGTACCTTTACTAAAATTGTCATTACCAGTAGCACAACTAGTAATATACATGTATTGTAGCACAGATAATAATATTACTGACTGATTGAGGTACATGTGAAGAGGTACATGAGAAGCATGCGGAGTGACTTGTTAGATAGGATGCATGGATATGAAATGTACGCTATATTTAACGGGATTCTTCACGCAAAGAAATTTTTAGCATCTTCCTCCTCAAAGCACTGATAAACCACAGGTTTCTTTTAGATGATGTGCTGTGGATGCAGATGATATTTCTGCATATTAAAAGGACTGGTGGTGTCTCTGTGCAGCAGACATGCGGCACTGGATTGAAAAACCAGCTTTTTTTGTGTTTTAAACCGTATTAAATTTCAGCTATTTGAGGGCTAAACATTTCTGTTCTGTTGTTCACAATAAAAAAAAATCTCTGAATATGAAAATAAAATGGCACACAACTTGGCATGCATCTATGTTTGCTTGAAGAAAAAAAAAATCACAGAGGAGAAATTCAGGAGAACAAACCTAAGACTGCTGAAAGCTTGAAGTAACAGGTAAAAAAACAAAAACATTCATTCGACACGCCAAAGCGTTCTTCAGTTTGTCCCTCTGAGGGAATCTTTGAATGTTCTATGAAGAGCCTACACCAGAGGCAACCCCTTCATTAAGAGTTCCAAGCATCACCTCCTTAAAAAAGCTGGAAATGCTTCTTAGGCAAAGAAGTGGTGAAAAGCCCATTTTCCCCTTGAGTGTACTTTGACATTCACAGTATTTAGCTACATTAAGATGTAAAACACAAAGAGGTGAGCTCATTGTAGTTCTGTTATTTGTTAAGTGTAGTAGAAAAGTAAACTGTATTTATTTTGACAAAGTCAAATAAGGAGAATTCGTAACTGACACACAGTGAATCTTAAACACTGTTGTCTCCTTCATATGCAAGTCCCACATATGCAAAAGACATGGTAAAGCGATCGATTTTCAAACCCTCACTCATTAATATTTACACCACTAAAAGTCCTCGCATGTTGTCCAGGTAACATTACCACAGCCTAGCTCCACCCAGCTATTGCTCCCAGCTCAGTTTTCACACATAAATTCGCATTTGGTACCAATGTGGACCTGCACAGCTAAAAATAATTTTTAAAAAATCTAAAGATTTCTGCTGGTATTATAAGTAAAAAACAACAACAACAGAGTAACAGCAAGGCATAGAGAAGGCTTTTTAAGCATTTGACACTGAAGAGGAGGCAGTTCCAACAACAATGAAATGAACTAGCTATGCTTAGTGATTTTATGTACCTTTTCAGTTGTTTTCTTGTTAAGATCGAAAGCAACTGGTATAAATTAATTTTAGTGATTCATAGCTAGCATAGCTAACCTGACAGTACGACATATATAGCTGGCTGTATTCACACAGAGGACCACTTGGTTTTCCCACCTGTGTCCCACCTACATAAATCTACGCTCCTTTTGTCAAGAACGTCTCTATTTTATATTTCATCAACAAAACATAACTCAGACGTTAACTAGTTTGACTGCTTAGGAAGCGATCCACTGTACAACTAACATACTTCTTCTAGCTAATGATAGCATTGTCCTTAGACAAAACATCTACACACACTGTTAACATCAGTTTCGTCTGAGGACTAAAGTAGGACTTCTTTGCATGTTTGTGTTTTAAAGTCCATCATATAAGCTTCAGCTTACAAATATTTGCATAGTTAAACAGTGCATACTAGATGTAATCCAGTGCACACTGCTCGACTGGTAAAGCAGTAGGCCTTTAACTACATCAGGGTGTAGTATGCACACAATCTTAGACATAATATGACTAGAAAAAAACGAAATGTTCTCCAGAAAGCTACTCATAACATTACTAGGGGTTGTATACAAATCATAATATTTTCATTTTTATTAATTATTTCCGCCATTTGTCTACTTAAGCTTCAAAAACCTTTGCAGCTTCACTTAAATTACAGGATAGATTATCAGACCACAGTGTGCTGTCTTCGCATACTTCGAAACAACTACTGATGTAGTATGTTGTCCGGGTACTTTTTCGTACTAATTAACGAATAATACATATTTAGACACACTACCCGCTCTTGTACACTGATTTAAACACAACCATGTAAACCAGCCAATCATAGCAGAGCTTAAAATATATTCCAAGTCAAAATTTACTCATAAACACATCAGACTATGTATACAGACACAGCACAAAAACAATAACAGTAGAATGATAAATGCACATAAAAATAACAAGACTACCTTAATAATCAACACATAATTAAATACATATATACACAGAGCCACATATCTGAGCACTTTTTAGACCTTAACCAAAGTTAGACATATAATTCATAATAGTGAATAAATGCATTATGTGTCACCTTTAATATCCAACATTCTGAATAAGCCGATACTACAGAAATCATAACTTACTACAACAACCCTGTGATTTGAAGACAATACCGTCCGAGCTGCTTTTATAGAACATTAATCAACACTTTCTGACCAATCAGGATAGTGCTTTAAAGCCCAGCTTACTCTCTGCAGTTTACAGATGTATTGTTGTTTATATTGTTTACATTGTAAATGTCACTGAACTGTGCACATGTTATAAAGGAGCACCACTGACACTAAATATTGTTAGTAAATACAGTGATATACACTTCACACCAGGGCAAAATGCCTATGAGATATGTAAAATGCCTATGAGATATGTAAAATGCCTATGAGATATGTAAAATGCCAAAATATTGGAGATATTATATTTTATAGCATATTAGCCTTTCTAAGCCATATTTCTTTATAAACATTAGTACTGTTCATCTATAACTTCATCTATAAACACAGCTGTGTGTTTTACAGCAGAACCAGGTTCATGTTAATGTATACACATATAACAGGCAGATATTAAAGCGTGGACATTTAAAGCTCTGAGAATGTGTCTGGGACATACTGAGGGACTTCAGTAACATTAACACACAGCAGTAATGAAACAGTAACATTACTCTTTACTCCAGTAACATTAACACACAGCAGTAATGAAACAGTAACATTACTCTTTACTCCAGTAACATTAACACACAGCAGTAATGAAACAGTAACATTACTCTTTACTCCAG
>JAOVVF010000010.1:9963288-9976463 GCA_028565595.1 Duopalatinus emarginatus | reverse complement strand
TATATAATGTAACTGATTGCGGAACTTTAATGTGGATGAACTCGGGTTGAATACAGACATAGACTGGAGGTCTGGCCAGCTTCTTCTCTGTGTACGACAGCCAGACCTCATTATAGATTCTTTTGTAGGAGGTTATTGAATATTTTAGAGGAGGTGGGGAGGGGGTAATTGCAGAAATTCCATTATGAAGATCAAAACAGAGAGATAGGAATTTATAGGCAGTTAACTATGAGGAGGATGGAGCTTCAGGTGTTGGTCTTTCTCCCAAATGTCAGTGAGTTCATAACTGCAAGGAAGGCAAAAATCATGATCGTAATTAAAATCTTGTAGCCTTGGAATATACCATAAAATAAATAAAAAGCTGTTGTAAAAGATACACTGCATTGTCACTTTTCCAAACTTGTCATAGTTATATATGCTGCCTCTCCATAACCTCAGTAAAGTGCAGCACTCTTCTATTTGTACAGTCATGGGACTGTTTTTTTTTTTCTTTTAAGAGTCTGAAACTTTTTCTCTTTATAGTGTATAATATTTTCTACCCAGCAGTAAACATGCTGTGCAGAATTCAGAGTAGGACTGCCTATGAAACATTGAAGTTAAGCTTACTTCATTGTGCTGAATGGCAGGAAGTAGAGACTGAAAGAAGGTAAAGATGAACAATAGATACTTCCAAACTGACTGACAGGCCAAACCCATGCTCCTCAAGGATACCACAAGACTGAGCTCTGATCAGCCCGAAAGGGTGGCTTACACCGGCTCCATGCTCTGTAGGGTGTGAAATAATGAGAGCTGTGACTGGTGGGATTTTGTAGAATTTAGGAATGAGGCAGGAGAAAGGCGAGGGAGGGGAGGCAGAAAGGGCAGGAGAGAAGGAGTGAAGGATAAAGAGCTCATTTGGCGCGAAGGACTTTGATCGCACTGGGAGGAATTACCAACTTGTTACTCTGCAAAACGTGGGCCCCCAATGCCGCAAGGGATCCTGGGAAGCCACTGTGGGTGGCTTATTGTACAATGCACAAGTCTTCACCCTACACACAAAAATATGTGCCACACACCCCTCTGTTTCCTTGCCTCAGGCAAGCACTTATGACTGGGTAAGGACAGAGTTTGATGGCAGATAATAATGCTTGACACTTTAAAGGAGCTCATACTGGTTAAACAGCAGTGACAAGTCATTACCAAAAGGGTGTGTTCAAATCAGCAAAAAAAGAAATCACATCATTTACAAACTGGTAGAACAACAGAGACAAGTCACGGTGTCAACAAACCCAAACCCAACAAAAGAAAACATTTCATACTCAAGTCTATATTTGGTTTCCATCAGTACCTTCAGTTTAATTCCTTCAGAATCAGTCTAATCAAATCCCAAACTGTGACATTAGTGAGTACGAAAGATAACAAAAGCTTTTCCTCTTAGTGCATTTTGGTGGGAGGAGGGTCTGTAGGACTGAAAGGTCCGTAGAGGCTTTTCCTGTCAGAGTGGAAACATGAGAGAGCTTTGATCAGCCATAATCCAGGAAACAGGGGTTACCTTCAAGGAAAAGATAGAGAGAGAGAGAGAGAGAGAGAGAGAGAGAGAGAGAGAGAGAAGAGAAAGAGAGTGAGAGAGACACAGAGATAGAAAGCTAAACTTATCAATCACAGAGGCTTTTAAGGTGGGTACACCCTTCACACACGAGAAAATGAATCTTTATTTTGTGCTAGCTAATTGAAATTTTAATTAAATCCTGAAATGAGGGTGTGCGACCTTGAGAAAATGGCCAGATCGACCTTTCACCGCTATCCCAATTAACACAAAATAGTGCTTCTTTAATCACACACGTATTTTATTCGAACTGTCTTTATAGTGCATGATAGAGTACACTTTAGAGATCACGCTGCTCTGATTGATTTAGACCAGGCTTGGCTCAGAGGTATCAATCTCATCAGATTCCTGTGAAGGAAAAAAAAAATAAAAAAACAGGGACATGAGCGAATCAAGGACACGGTCACCAGTGACAAGGATTGAAACTGCAATAAAGATGTTCATCAGGTCATGTTCATCTAGCAGCTGCCTCAGTAAACAGACTGAACAAACAACGGACATATATCTCAAGCAACAGCCTGCAAACAATCCTGGTTGGACCAGTTATGTATGGACACAAAGCAAAGAAGCTTTTATAAAGGCTTTTCCAGTAAACACAGAGCTGGTACAGAGGTCAGGTATAGACAGCACAGGAAATGTAATGGCCATGAAACTGAATAGAGACGGACAGGCTTGATACACACAAGCATAGAAGTGAGAAAGATATGAATGATCATAATAAAGTAATAAAACACATCCTGTTATAGGAAACGAATCAAAGGAGGGTTGAGTATTTTCCAGAGTTGATTATTTTTCCAATAACAACACTTCCGCTTATACCATAGTGATGTAATAGTGACTACTATTAGTATCAATTCAAGAACTATGTATCTGTTATGGAATACTCCCAGATGCAAAGGCAGGTAATGTAAAGCAATATGATACAGGAACAAGCTGTGGTCAGGTGCTTCACAAACTGTGTAATAAGGGCAAAGGAAAAAAATATGAACAAGGCAAAGTATGAAAAAAAACGTAAAAAAAAAAAAAAAAAGAATAGCATGTAATCAAACCCAGAAATTTCTTTGTATAAATCCAATAAACACATACAGTTAAATCATCAGTATACTAATTTTAGTTAGGAAAAATAGGCTTCTGTCATGTTGCTGCTAACACCTTTGTTCCAGATAGCAAATGAGTCATGGCCCATATCTGGCCTATATACGGCAGTGAAATGACATGGATGACTACTGTTTAGGGTCACTCTGGGTCCAAAATGTAAATTATTTCACATGGTGCACTACATGTTGCACATAGTCCTTATGCCATAACACACCTTAAACATGGCTGCTAAGGTTTGGTCATAATACACATTTGTCATTGCCATAACTGGCCATAAGTGCCTCATCTGCTAGCTGGTTGTCCTGCATGTAGTCAAATAATTCAGTATTGAACTATTACAAAGTGACTATCATAAAGAGCCCTTTTCTGGTATAAAATTAACAATGACACCAATTTAAAAATAGCAAAGGCAGACAAACTGAAAGGAGTCTTGTGTCTCTGTTTGCTGTTGGAAAAACCAAAGAAAAGTTTATCTACTATATGTCTGTATGACAGAGAGATGCACAAAGGTGTACAAATTCATGGTGTGAAATTAAGACAAATCTGGGTGAGAATGAGACTGAACACTGAACATCAGCATGAAAAATGATAATTTTACACTTTCAGACGGGTCTGGGATGATCAAACCAGTAATAAAAAACTAATAAGACATCAGACCTGCCTTCAAAATTTTAGACACAGTAATAAATAATAGAATAGAGTAGGATGGGAACAAGCTTATATAAGTTAAAATGAAAATCTCAAATAAAATAAAATAAAATCGAGCATATCAAAGAAAAGCAAATCAAACATACAGGCATGAAATCAAAATCAATGTCTTATAAGATTGAAGAAAACAAATATAAACTAATATAGCTCTACAAGAACAACAATAGATTTCTTGTCTCACCAAATTACTCTTTTAAAATTAACGTAAAAACGAATAGTTATTATAGACTATTTAGTCTGACTGTGTCGTGTCGTCATTCTACTGCACAGAAAATGAAATAAAAACATTTCCCAAGTTACTTCTGTATGATGGAACGTGAAGGATATCAAATTCATCAAGTACTGTAGGTACTTAATATGTAATAGGCAAATAATTCTAGAATTCACTACGGTAAATAATAAGCCTGACTATATTCTAGTATCACAGAATGATGGAGTACACTTGCCTATGCATATCTAGTGAAGGCCAAACAATTTTTCTTATAAAGATCAGTGTTGTATAGCTATTCTGTCACTTTTAATAAAATACAGCACACTCAAATATCCTGAATGTAAAGATTTCAGCGTTGAGGAAGTGATGTAGCCATAAATAATATCCCCATAATCTAAAACTGATATAGTGTTGTTTGAATAAGGTATCTTCTGGCAGTGAACGACACACACTATTTGTTTCTATATAAAAGAGAACAGTAATGTTTGTACTTCAAGTCAAATGCAGGATAATCTATGTAGGTTTTGTGCTCATTGTGATCTGACAATATACACAGAACAACTGATACAGACTGTACAAAAAACTGGTACAGCTTGGTAGTGGCTCCATGATGGTCTACAAACGTCTCTGACAGGTGAACGCTATGTGTGCCTCCTTTCTGATGAGTTGCACCCGATCATGTCCTGCATTCATTCTGATGGGTCTGGCTTCCAACAGGACTACACCACCATACCAAATTATGGTTATCATGTGAGTTTGGGGTTTTGCCATTCCCACATAAGTCACCAGATCTCAGTGTTATCAAACACATCTAGGATGCCATGCAATGCGCTGTGGAACACAGAAATCCTACACATCAGTATACAACAGAATTGTGGACCGTTCGGCAGAAAGTATGGTGCTCATTGCCTACAGAATATTTCTGCAAGCTTGTGGACTCCATGCCCCGTGAGGGAACCCACCAAGTATTAGACAGGTGTACCAGTTTTTCTGGTATTTCAGTGTATAGTATGTGTGCTGTTTATGTTTATATAAGGAAATGTGTGTGGGATGTAGCACTACGTCATGCTGAGTGAGTTTTTTTTTCCTTTTAAAGTGTGTGGTTTGGGATTAGCAGGATTTGTACTCTGTTTATGCAGTGACAGACACTCTCCTTAGTTTACAGATAGGGTGGTGATGTTTAATAGGATGTTGGGGTCAGCCATGATACAGAACCCTGCAGCAGAGAAGGGCCTTGCTCAAGGGCCCAACAGAGGCAACTTGGTGAAGCTTGTGCTTTAACCCCCAATCTTCTGATCAGGATTCCAGAACCTTAAATAACCATTAACCCCCCACCACGTAGAGCACATACACAAATGTCCATTCCTATCACTACTATCTGTCCTCACTGCGGCTCTGTATAATCTGGGACAGCACAGAAATCAGTTTTGGGGAATGGCAAGAAAAACTCAATGTGCTTACTGTACTGAGTGCACGCACACAGGTGTGTGTGTGTGGAATGTTAAGTGTATTTGACAGAATGTTGTTCAGTCATTACTTAGGACTCGGATTTTACTGTAAGAGATGAAATGGGTTGGAGGTGTCTTACAAATCAGACACTCCACTCGAGGGAAATCTGGCCTGCAGTTCAAGCATCAGAGTAAATTACAGAGACCAGCATCCATTAACAGAATGAAAAGAGTTTCATTCTCTCATTGTCTAAAGTGGTGGAAGTATATTATTAAATGGACTCTATGACTCACATATTTCTTTACTGTTCTTTTGCTCAGTTTCATGTGGCACTATTCTCTGTGGATCAGCACCACTAGTCCTATAAAATAAGAAGGTTTAAATGAACCTCCATACGTATAGTTTAATTCCACCAGGATAACTTTACTGTGATTTTACTGCTTCACTCAATTTCGACCTGTACTCATGCAAAACACGTCCTGTGTTCCATCAGCATTCTGTAATAGCTCTCTCTCTCTCTCTCTCTCTCTCTCTCTCTCTCTGCAAGATGAAACAAAACTATGTTTTCTCTCCTCAAAACTGATTTCTTCTTCCACAATACAGTAATACACACAGCTGTCAAGCAAACGTATCAAATGAACACTGATGTGATCAACTCATAGCTTCAAAATACTACCATTTGAATTTCATGTATATTTTGACTTCATGAGGCCATGTTCCATTTTCAAATGCATTATTGTGGAACTAAGTTTCCATTTTCTTGTTTTGATGAAGTCTAGCCAGAAAAACTGTTACACCAGTATAATATTTTGTAGGTCCCCTACAGGGCATGGACCCTACAAGCTTGAAATATTCTATAGACAATGATTACCATAGTTCCTGCAGAACGGTCCACAATTCTGTTGTGTTATGAGGTGTAGGATTTCTGTGTTCCACAGCACATTGCATGGGATTATAACATTGAGATCTGGTGATTTAGGTGTCAATGGCGAAAACCCCCAAACTCAGATGAGTGTTCCTCTAACCATAATTTGCAGTCTGTGACGGTTCATTGTCCTGTTGGAAGAGACCAAACCTACCATAATGAATGCAGGACATGAACGGGGTAACTTGTCAGAAAGGAGGTACACATAGCATTCACCTGTCAGAGATGTTTGTAGATGTACCAGGGGTCCAGTGACATGACAGCTAAATAAACCCCATACCGTTATGCAGCAAATGCAGGTATTCTGGCATTTCAGTGAATGATATTTGTCAGATGCATGACATTTCTTATGATATTTGAGTGAGAAAAAATGAAATGAGTTTTGCCGTTTGGAATCGTGTTGATAAACCTAACATTAACCTAAGTAATGAAAATAAACTTTTTGGCCCATCTTATAATATTTGTGAAGACCTTGCAATTACATAATTATTAATGTAGCTAATTACTGCTATGTTGAATTATAACTCTAATCGTAACCTCTGTAATCAGAGGGAAACAGCTGTCAGTAGTTTTATTAAAATGTTTAAATTCAGTTTTCATTTATGGGTTTTTTCATTTATGGTCAAAAATGTCAGATATTTTTATCCTTGTGAGGACATTTCATCTCCACCACAATATTTTATATTTTTGTTCATAGTAAAAGTTGTGGTTTTGGTGTAAAAAAGTTTTCCAGCCAAATGATCCCACATTCTCCTGGACAAGACGTTATATCTAATTCTCTAAAAGAGAATAAATCGAGGATAAAAAGATGAACACTGTTTACATTTGTGTGATAAGGGTAATTTAACGCCCTGCAGATGTCCTCTCAGGTTTTGTTTCACCTCATATCCCTCACTGATCCACTTAGAAATGTAAATATTTCGGTTGGTACAGACCCCTCTCTTGCTCTCCCTTTCTTACTTTTATCCCCAGCCCACACATACAAAAAAGGGTTCCAACTATTTTATTTCACCATTTATCAAAAACTAATAAAACATCTATTGACATTTATTATTCAGGAATTATTATTCTTTAAAACTGAGACAAATCAGATTTGCAAGTTAAAAAAATGCTAATGGTGTATGATCCAGGCACACAGTGTTAATGGTTAATCTTTGGGGCATACTGAAGAGTTCAGTGCATGTAGAGCAGAGTTAAATTGTGCACATTGGTATTCAGACTGGGTAATTTTATTATAAATGCTGCATACTCACAGTCTGCTGCAAACACCGGTGCACCTCAGTTATCCAACCTATACTAGATAATACCTGATCAATACTACTCTGCATTTCACACAAGACGCTTTGATTTGTTTCTATCATTATTTCATGTATGAGATGCATCAGAAAAAAAAAATATGTAATGCAATATTTACTTCTGTTTTTTTCTGAAAGGCATCCTGCATGCGTAAATATTATCAACAAGGCAGACAGATGAGAAAGAAATACAGAAGGCTTCTTTAAATGTGCTTTTCTTGTACAATATCCACAGTCAAGCTCTATTATTCTGCAGCCACATTTGCTGTAACTTCATTATTCCACCCTGAAATAAATACATATACATTCAAAAACACAAAAACTATAGAATCCATTTGAGGACAATATTAAATACGTAAACATGCCATTATAAAATAAAATGTCATAAGATTTGTCCACACAACTTCCCACTACTCAACCTCAATATATACTCATATATCAGGCTTCTAGAAGATATAATATACTATTTATTTTCCATTGTATTAGTCACTTTCCATTTCCATTTTCATCCAGCATATAGCATTAGTTGCACTAATCAGCCATTAAAACATCAAAACCATCTTCATGAACAGCCACCAAAACAGCTCTAACTCATCAAGACAAAATGTCCACAAGATCTCTGAAGTTGTGCTGTGGTGTCTGGCAGCAAAACATCATCAACAGATCCTAGTGTTGATCTTATGTAGAATAGGACCAGACAGGCTACACATCAGTAAGCCTTGGGCACCTTTGACCCTGTTGCTGGTTTATACTTATGTTAGGTACTACCAACTGTATACTGGGGACACCCAACAAGACCTGTTGTTTTGGAGATGCTCTGACACAGATGTCTAGCCTTCACAATTTGGCCCCTGTCACTCAGGCTCTTAAACTTGCCCATTTTTCAAGCTTTCAACACATCTGTTTCAATAAATGACTGTTCACTTGCTGCATGATGTATCCCACCCCTTGGGAGGTGCCACTGGAAAAAAAGACAATCAATGTGATTCACTTCACCTGTCAGATTTGTGGATTTACTGTTAATGTTATCCTTTTAGTTCTCTTCCATTTCTCTTCCTAGTTTGGGGTCTGTCACATTTATTGCTGTCTAATTTATTTATTTATTTTTGCTAATGTACTGTTGACAGCTCATTAATTGTCCACTGTAGGTTAAACAAACTCAGAATGTTTACCAATGAGGGAAATTACACTGCATCCCTAACCTGCTTCAAGACAGGTTATATTTCAAACCATAGACAGTCTGCAACTCTTCGACTAATCAACTTCGAGGAAAGTGGTATTTGTTCTCTGGTGTACCAAACCAAAGTTTCTCTGATATACTTCAGGGGCAGTTGTAGCAAAGGCCTTAACCCTATCTGCATCAAGGGCATTGTATTATGACTGACCCCAAGTTCCTAACTGGGGTATGAAAAGGAAAAAAAATCCCTCTGCTGTAATGTATAGGTGACAAATAAAGACGTCTTCTTCTGTTTAGCAGGGAAATGGTAATCCCTCTTAAGGATTGTCTTCCTGGCCAATGTATTTTTTCCAGTCATAAATCAGAGATATAGATTGTTTTACAGAAGGACTATGATATCTCTGGCAGCTTCTAGAGCACCATATTACAAACGCCACTTACTGAAGTTATCATTATTCTGTAAATGGAAAATTCCCATAACTGCAGGGTGCAGAAATCCTGCAGCACTTTGACTTTGTTATAGTGTAGAGAGCATTTTGCTGCCATGATTCGGGTCCACTTGTTTTCATAGAGGGAAAAGACACAGCAAATGAATACAAATATCATCTGTCAGACTGCCTTTAGTCTATAATGAAACATCTATGCTGACAGGAGTGATCTCTTCCAGGACGACCCTGTCCCCGTCCCCAGGGTATGAGGACTGATTGAATGGTTTTATGGCGATGAAAATGATAATGATAATAAATGATAAATTAGATGTTATGGCCTTCACAGTCACCAGATCTCAACTGAACTGAACACCTTTGGTGCTCTTCACCAACACAGCACCAACTGAGAGAATATTTTAAGAGTAATGGTGTTCATTATTCCACTACTATTCCAGAGACTTTTAGAATCAGTGACATGGAGCATTGAAGTTGTTCTGACAGCCCTAAGATGCTGTGTTTTGTTTTTCATTTATCACCTGTCTGTAACAGTGGAGTAAATCACTGGGCTGAGAAAGCAAGTTGGCCTGTACAAAACATTCTGCATCACCTGTCAATTGTACCTGAACAGGTCTTTAATCCAAGGCACTTGCTCATCACCTCTTTTTGAGGCGGTAGGCTGTTTGCCATCACTGAAGTTTAAATGATTGTGTCTGAATTCTTGAATTCTTTTGCCAACCAACTCTGTTCAGTCAAAAGATGTTTTCAGCTGCACCAAATGCACAGATCATGCAGCCCAATCCTACACTGATATACTGAAAAGTGAACCACTCATTGACCGCTGTGCTTACACAGAGAGGAATTTAACCTCCTCGTTTAAAGTGAAATGAAATAAAACAAACACACACTAGTGAACTCACACACTAGGGGGCAGTAAGCACACTTACCCAGAGAGGTGGGCAAGCCTATCCACTGCACCTGGGAAGCAGTTGGAGGTTGGATGTCTTGCACAAGGGCACTTTAGGCATGTCATGTCAGTTCTGGGCATTAAACCAGAAACCTTCCAGTCCTGAGGTCACCGGTTAAATCCCCAAAACAGACATGACACCAAGTAAGCAAGTGACTTAGAGCCTTTGCCATGCCAGGGTCTGTGTAAACTTGATCATATGTCGACTTTGTTCATCTGACTGGATTGTGGGATTGGCAGGTCTATGACAAAGACAGGTACTGATGGAGTGTATTGGTGCAGCACACATTTTCTCTGTGCAAAGTAGGGAATTGTAAAAACAGATGCCTCTCAGCAAATAAGTGGTGGAAAAGCAAGGCTAGACATCAGCATGTCAGTGTCCTTGAAATGAGATCTGTATGGCCAGTGCTGCATCATTTTAAAGTGCGTCACACTACAGACAGTATAGTATTATAAATATCAATCGCCAGAACTGTACCACAATAGAAGTAAACAAATGAACCTACTTTTTGGGCTGATGCAGTCAGAAAGCATCCAGGATTTTAGAGTCCATTGCCTTTAGCTACTGTCTATCAGCTACAGAAGAGCAGATGTTAATCTGTTTGTGAACAGACAGGATTATCAATGTCCAGTGTGGTTCACAGGCAGAGCAAAGACAAGCACATTGGGCCCAGACGTGTTGCTGCATGACAATCACAGTTGCTGCATGACAACTCCACTACATTTATTGTTGATCACCATTACAGACTTAAAAAAAATATTGGAACCACTTTAAGGTGTGTCAAAAATATCAAATACATTTATTTTTAATCTAATTTAAAATAAAACCAGCTGCTGCTGAAGGACTACACTTCAAACACCAAATGCTTAGTTAGCAGCAATGTCTGAAGTGCTACACAGTGCAGACAGATGAGCGTCCCTGCCTCAAGTCACCAGATATCATAAGTTTTAAATGTCTGTTCAACCTGCAGAAATGTGCACAGGTAAACCATTAGCTAGGTTAGCACTAGCCAGACTAGCATTAACAGATTTTGTGACATTTTATACAATGAAGGCTCTGTATAGGACGATCTGGTTAGTTTTAAAAGTAATGAATAAGTGAACATTTCAGACACAGTGAACCACTCGTTGACCCCTATGCTTGCACACCTAAGGATTTTGACCTCTGCATTTAACTCATCCATGCAGTAAAACACACACTAGTAAACACACACACACTAGGGGGCAGTAAGTGCACTTGCCTGGAACTGTGGGTAATCCTATCCTTGGAGGTGTTGGGGGTTAGGTGTCTTGCTGAAGCGCACTTTAGTCATCATGTCGGTTACGGGGATCGAACAGGTGATCTTCCAGTCACAAGGTCAGTTTTTGTAACCACAAGCCCAGGGCCCTGCATACCTGCTACGCATTAAAGTGGACTTGTGGTTCAGAGAAGCTGTTAAAGGAAATAGGATAAGGATATTTGTTCACTGACATTTGGCATTTCTCTTTTAATAGAGATAGATATGTCACTGTGCCAATGTACAGTATATTTTCACCAAAACCCAAAAGAATTAGCTATAAATTAAACTTGACCTGACCTGTGTATGTACAGGAAAAATGAGCAAAAACAGTGTAACTGCACTGCTGGTTGTAACAATCATTTTGCAGCAATACTTACTGTCTATGTGATTGCACCAGTGTAGTATATTTATAGCATTTGGCAGACACTCTTACTCAAACTTACTTACATTTATATGATTTATACAACAGGGCATTGAGGGTCACGGGCCTTGCTCAGCTTTGCCCAGTGGTGGGCAGCTTGGCAGTGCTGGGCTGTGAACTCATAACCCTTTGAGCAGAAGCACAATGGCTTAAGATTCATGTCTTATTGATATGCTCAGCTGAGTTATGAGATCCCCTGGAAAGAGTGGGTACTTGGTAGTGAAGTCAGACTTTTGGACGTCACCGTATCTTACATGCAGAGTGCTATATTACGTTCTTTATATTCCTACGATAGCGAATAGCAGCAGGACAGTGACAGTTTCTCTAGGCAACAACAGCATGGCAGTTGGCACTATGATGATGTCACATCTGTCCATGATATTGTTAGCACATTTCGCTGCACCACAGGCAGCTGTAACTGTGTATGACACACACTCGCACATGCACACACATCAACACCTGTCAGAGAAAATGTAGGGCGTTGCTTTTGCATCAGATGAAATGGATGGAAATTGCTTGCAGTGGTTTTATAAACATAGGCTATAGCAGAGCAAATGCAGTGGAATGACTCATTGAATACAGTCACCATTGTGAAGTTTGTGTTGAGGTCAGGCTGTGTGGGGCAGCTGCTGCTGCCACGGTGAGAATTATATATGACCCCCTTTAGATCCAAAGTGGCAGGTTTCTGCAAAATCAACATCTATTTCCTTCTTTTTTTCACAGGTGATGCTGAAGGTCAAAGTAAGTTGCAAAACAAGTACATAGCAGCAGAAAGCACTGGCATGACACAGGATCATGGTTTTCAGATCAGTAGACAGAAAAGACTTTGATCAGTAGGGATCGAGAAGACTGGCTACTGCTGGATTGATTGGATGAAGGCACTTGGCCAAACTGAAAAAACTGAGTTTTGTAACACCTTCCTGTCAGCCGAATCAGTGAAATGTTTCAGTATCCATCCAGATGAGCTAAGAGGCTGCAGACTAATTCTTTGTAATTGTTTCCTTAATTACAGGCTGCTCATCTCTCAGAGGCAAAACAGCAGCAACCAGCACCTGGATAAAATGTCAGAAATCACTGACTAGATTGAAAATAACTCATGGTTGGCAGCCACCAACCTACAAAAAAAGACCTACAAAAACATTTATTTTCTCATTTTTATCATTTACCCGAAATGATGGAATTCACAAAGGTTAATGGAATATACAAGTAAAATATTGCTTAGATAATGATGCATTTACATAAAACACGTGCTGTAGCTAAAATTTATCTGTATCTATATCTACCTATATACTAACATTAACAATAACATAGCTTCAAATGAATGTACACATCTATAACATTGACGGTTCTACAGCTCAATCATAGACTTGATGTTATCTAAGACTTATAATAAACACAACCAATCCATTCCACTGTACCAAGACAGGCTAAAAATAGGATTAAAGCTTCTGCCTTTTTGTTAAATTTTTCTCTCTCCTCAGAAGTATTAGCATCACAAGACTTCTTTATAATCAGGTCAACATAGGCAGTGTCTACCTTTTAAGTATAAAGGTATAAATAAACTAAGTATAAAGTTCTATTTGATTATTTGAATTCATTTCTGATTTGTTGTTTATATGGCTAGTTTCATGTGT
>JAOVVF010000010.1:9927527-9938713 GCA_028565595.1 Duopalatinus emarginatus | reverse complement strand
TACCTGTAATACCAATAACCTTGTAAGTCGCTCTGGATAAGAGCGTCTGCCAAATGCCGTAAATGTAAATGTATCAGAACATATACAATGTTCGCAGATGAAACTACAGAGTAGCACTTTGCAGGATATACAAACACAGTTCATTTTTGCAGTGCATCTCGCAATGTTAGTGAAAGAGGAAAATAAAATGTGGATCCACATTTGTGGTGTCTACTCCAAACCTGAACTGATAACACTGAAAAAACTGGGTTCTTCCTTGGCAACCAAGTTTTATGAGAATCTAAAGAGTCAAACATACAAACACACCATACTAATAATCATAACCTACTTGGCAGAGGGAATTGGTGGTTCTCTTTGCTAGCTAGTAACGGACTAGTAAACTAGCATGTATTGTTACTGGTAGACAAAAATGTCTTTTCATATCAGTTTTGTGCAGTCCATAACAATCAGAACTTTTTTATTCATTACTAATACATACCAGGTTAGCCTTATATGTTCACATTTATAGCGTTTGGCAGACACCCTTATCCAGAGCAAAGGTTACAGGCCCGGCCCTGGCAGCTTGGTGGTAGTCGGTTTTTAACCTTCTGATCAGAAGTCCAATGTCTTAACCACTGAGCTATCATTAACCCCAGCCTGCGTAGCTTGCTTGTCTGGGTGTAAAACTTTCTGTGTAGTATGTCATCCTTGGTAATTTGCATATCAGACATGATGGTTTAAAGCTGTTGCATTTCAGATATGACAGACCACGATCTGTTGAGTTGATTTCATGAGTTAATATTAAATTATGTTAATTTAATGCTATCAAGTTTGACCCAAATACAAATCTAAAAGATCTTTATTAAAATATGAGATTTTTTTTTTCCATTTCCAGGCTACTTTCGAGCCTTCTGGCTAGTGTGATTATTATTCTGTCTGCAGCTTTTAGAGTGCAATAAGGGACATACTATGGCCTGTACAGTCCAATGGAGCTTAGCTAAAGACTGACAGCCTCCGTCAGAGGCTCCTCGGCTAACAAATCTTTACGTGATTCAACTGATTCATCTTTTAAAACATTTGTCATAAAAGCAAGCCAAATCCTGGAGGTAATATTCCTCGATCCTACATCTCATCATTGCTTGAGGCAAGAGCCAAATATGTCACAAGAAGAAAAATGCCAAATATTGCCTGTCTGGTCACGCACTATTCCCTCGACTGCTTCGTTACAACTTTAAGGAAGCAAGTTTGGCTTTGAGTCAAAATGAGCACAACAGCTCTAGAGTAAGCACATAAATAGCTACGGCTTGTAACTCAAAGTACACAGACAGGTAAGACTGGGAACGCAGAGGGGAATGTGCGGAATGGTAAATTAGAGATAATGTAGATGCACAGATGAAATCAGAGCTTAATAAGAAGGAAAAAAATAAAGGAAATGTTCGTGCCTCTGTGAGTAGGCGGAGGACAAAATACACAGCATTAAACTTTATTTTTCTCTCTATCGCTCTGTTGTAAATACATACTGCCTGTGCGTGTCCTTTGATCCCATTTAAGGTCTCATGTGTTTGTGTTTCTCTATCTGAATGTTGATAGGAAGGCAGGTGGTGCCCAGAGCCCAGGCATCCTATAAATCATAGCTGTGACGGTGGCACGTTGAGAGGAGTGTTGTTAAATTAAGCATGTACACGACACTGTTCAGATCACTCCACTATGAAACGTGCTGCAGCTCCTGACGGGGCGAATCAGGATTATTTCTCAGGAAGACTGGATTTGTGCTTTGCCTTATTGTGTATTAGGAAAACTGGGAGTGCTTCTGTGCTGTATAGTCGAGTGTGTGTATGTCTGTGTGTCCTGCACAAAGCCGAAGCCCTCAGGACCATGTATAAGATGCAGTGCATTTTCTTAACACTTAGAGAGAGTGAGAGAGAGAGAGAGAGAGATAGAGAGAGAGAATTCATTGTTTATCACATACACACAGCCATGACATTAACACCACCTGCCTAAACATCTGCCAAAACAGCTCTGACCCATTGCTAATGGTATATTCTGCAGGATTGGACCAGACAGGTTAGCCTTCACCCACCAGGCATGAGTGAGCTTTGGGCACCCATGACCCAGTAGCCCTTCCTTAGACCAACATTTGGAAGGTACTAACCACTGCATATTAGGAAAACCCCACAAGACCGGGAGATATTTTGGTGAAGCTCTGACCTAGTCGTCTAGACATCCCTTATTTGTCCTTGTCAAAGCCTATTTTTCCTGCTTCCAACACATTAGAGAACTGACTGTTTACTTGCTACCTAATATATCCTACTATTTGTGATCTGGTGGAGTTGGCTGGTATGGCGTCCTTTCAACACTACGGAAATTGCTACAAACTAAATAGAAGCCACATTGCTAAAAATTTGGTGGAGTGCATGGAGTGTAGCATTTAGCTTTGCAGCATGACAGCTACAGGGTTTGCAGATCAGTCCTGAGCTTGTGGGTTTTCATCCAGGTTCTTCATTTCCTGGCCCGAAACTTTTCGAAAGTTGGACTGTACACAAAATTAGGTGTGAGTGTATGTGTAGCATTCAATCTAATCCAGGGTGTATTGTCTAGTGTTCCCAGAATAGACTCTGGATCCACCCTGACCATGACCTCGTGGATGAATGAGTATCTTGCTAATAATAACACTTACTTTCAGGAGGTAAACATTACAATAAATAGAGTGAACAAAAGGAAAAAAAAAAAACTGGTACAGAATGGTGGTAGCTTCATAATGGTTTTGGTTTTGTTTTGCTGGCATTGCATTTGACCCCTGGTACATCTACAAACATCTAGAGATGCCAAATTATGGTTAGAGGAACGTTCACCTTAGTTTGGGGTTCAATGCCATCGAACACATCAGGGATGCCATGCAACACGCTGTAAAAAACAGAAATCTTTCCCAGAATTGTGGACTGTTATGCAGGACGTATGGTGTTTCAACGCTTTGCATTCTGCAAACTTGTAGAGTTCATGCCCCGACCAAGTTTTAGACTGGTGTACAAGTTTTTCTAGTATTTCAGTGTACTGTTAATAATAAAAATATGGAGAAAAATACTGGCTAAACCAACTGGCAGGGTTGGTACAGACATGTCAGGAGGAATACGGTTGTGGAAAAGAACTGAGACGTCCTGGATGTCTGCTCAGAGGATATGAAATAAGTTGGAGGCAGTGATATAGGAAAAAACAACAATAAATTGTAACGTTAAGATTATATTCATGTTCATTCATTATTATTTTGTTTTACTATTTTACCTATTTTAGTACTTCACTTCAGATGTCTTGCTAGGAATGAAATGTGTTTCCCCCAAAAATCTGTCCCGAGGCTATGCACATGACTGCAGGTTCTTATTGTTGTACTTAGTTTACAAGGTAAATTAAAAGACTCCCACATCTGATTGTTTAACGCTTCAGTTCAGGATCTGCAGCCGTGCTCGGCATGTGAATCATAAATCATACCTGACGTGGAGTATAATGTGTTTTTTTCCCCATACACTCTGCTTTCACGGTTTACCCAAAGCGCTAGCCATATAAACACTCCTTACCAGGAATTTTACACCAAGTATTACACACACATACTTTATGAGGCGTACGAACACATTCATCAATAACTCATTAATGAATTCTGTACACATCTGTCCTGAGCCACCTGTCTGGGAGACGCACACTTTTGGAAGACGGCTTTCTCTTGACTGACTCGCTCCTTAATACCACCCCCAGGCTGGAAAGGTAGCAGTCTAATGTGAACCCCATTGGTGAGGTGGTAAAAGCAGGTATAAATCAAATCAACAGATAATGGAATCCAATATGGCTTTACCTTCAGCGGAACAAAATGCTGAGGTAATTCGACTCAGCCTGTAGTAGCGCTGCAAACACCATTACACAAGCTACGGTGTGGAGACACAGGGACACACCTGCCCTTCTCCAAATCCCCCACCTCATCTGTGAGGAGATGCGATGTGACAGGAAGGCTTAAAATGCTTTTACTCCTTCTGTTGCACCATTGAAAGGTGAAAGGTAAAGGTGAGAGACCAGCACTGACACAAAATTCAACACAGCATCCAGTAATATACACACTGCATAGCGCTCAGAAACTCGAACAACAGGGATCTTTTTCCCGACACCAGTGATGCAGATGATACAATAAAATGTGCCAGAGTTCATTTATTGCCTCTTTAGCTTTATACAGCCCTCAAGCAATAAAGTCTAGAGTCCCAGCTCACACTTTCCTTTTGGGCTCTGCTCCCAAACTCATATAGCCTCAGCAGATGGAGGGAGGAGAGTTTTACAATAAGAGTAACCAGTATTTTTTATTTATTTATTTATTTTACCATCTTTAATTATGCTCAAAGAACAACAGAGTGATACTTGTAATGATGTGCTATAATTTATATGGATAATATCAGCAACTACAAGCTAGAAATGTTGATATGATGGCAATAATATTGAAACAATTTCTAATTATAATAATAACAATAATAATTATCACATTTGATACCAATTATTGTGTGGAATTAAAAAAAATATATTATCAATTATTCATTAGGAGTACCAAAGACATTTTTACATGAACACCCTCTCCAATCCAGTATTTGGAATTATGAGCGTTATGTGTATGTCTGAGTGGAGCTGGACTCACTGATGGCAATGTTGGAGTGGAGGATGCTGTCTAAGCTGCAGCCCAGACTCATCCCACTGAAATGTACCACAGAGCACCACAGGAGGTCATTCCTACCTGTAGCCATCAGAATCTATAACTCCTCCCTTAATGGGTGACACTATGGTTTATCTATGCAAGTTATTATGTGCAATAACTCAGAGGTGCAATAATAATTTGAACTCCGTTATTCAGTACATTCCATATTTATCATCATTATATAGAATCTAGTGCAAATTTCTCTTTACTTTAAATTATAAGACTGTTTATTCTTTCTATAAAGGGTGCAACTGTAACAAGTGAAATTTCTCTCTGGAATCAATAAAGTATTTCTGATTCTGATTTTGATTCTGATGTGTATTGTCAGCAACCTGGCTGCTATCAAACCGGCTAACTCATCAACAATCACTGTACCAGGCCATCTTGTGTTTACACCATGTACCATTATATAGTCTAAACTGACCGTGGTAAATAAAATGCTGTGCTTACACACAGGTTTACTGGTTTACACTACGATTACAGTACTGCTTTACAAAGTCGCACCTCTTCAGGTCACAGCATAGGGGTAGGGGTGGCACTGTCGGCTATCAGGTTACAGCGGCCAAAGTGGTAGCACTGTCGGCTGAAGACATGAATTTGTGTCAAAATTCACAAAATTTTAACTTGGTATGAAGTTTGACTGTGAAATTTATTCACACCTGCATGTCCATACTGTCAAACTGCTGATCATGGTAAATTCTGATGAACTAAATGTGATTCTGGTTACAAATTCTTTGCTGACAACAATCAACAATCTAGTGTCACCACAGCTTAAGACATAATGTGAAAGTGAACGACTCTTTTAATTACTGTGCAGTGGAATTGACCTCCGTGCTTGACCCATCTGTGCAGTGAAGCACAAACATACACACAAGGGAAACACACACTAGGGGCAGTGCTCACACGTGTCCAGAGCGGTGGGCAGCCCCTATCCGCAGGACCCAGGGAGCAGTTGGGGTTTAGGCGCCTCGATTAACGGTCGATCGATGGCTGGTTCCTGAATCACAAGCCTGCGGCTGCCCTCAATGAGGCATGCTGTTACATTATAGCAGCTATAAACAGTCATTCCTTTACCAACCTCAGTAGCTGGCACTACTGTCAGAGCTGCTTTGTATAGAAATGTAATCAACCATTTCTGACCAGTCAGGTTCATGAACAACAGCACCGTGGTATAAATTAGTGCATACATCAGAATGCCACAGCTATCCTCTGTGTAGTAGCTAGAGAAAACAGCAGTGTGTACATTGTGTACGCGGTCAGGTTGACTACGTGAATATAGAAAAGTAAAGGAACAGGGCGCCTTGCTGTCAGAGATAAACCTGTTACTGTTGTGCGAGTTAATGTGTGTATTGAAGGCTCTGAAAAAGCGAGCATATCCGCGGCCTGGCATTAAGCCTGTGCTCTGCTTGGTGACCAATTCACAGTACCGAACTTTTATTCAGGAAGCAAATCTCCTGAAGGGACACATCAATATTTGAACTGTTGTCTTGTTGGATGTAGGTTTTTTTTTTTTTTTTACATCATCTCTCTACACTTTTAATGCCAGGAGTATCACAACCAAACCAAAACACACACACACACACACACACACACAAACCCAAAACACCTCGGCAGTTACATAAAGAGTTTCCATTAGTCTCAACTCATTATGTTACCGCTGCACACACAGGAACATACACAGTATAGAAACATGAAGAGATGCTTTCCTGTAACTCCTTCTGCTTCAGTTGCCATGTTTCCTTCCATCCTTGTTTACCCACAGACAGACATCAATGGCTCACATGCTGTTCTCAGGCCCCTGTAGGTCTGCTCGGGAGCCATGAAAAATTCCACTCTTTTAAAGAAATCAAATCAAATTCACCTCACAGCTCCAGTGTCCCTGGTCCGATTCAGAGCCCAGGTTTCTATGCGTGTGTTATTTCTGTGCATGTATCTCCCACAACATGCTGGTGTAAAATCAGCAACTCTAAACAGACTCCAGGAGGGAGTGTGTGTGTGCATGGTGGCCTGCAATGGATCGGCATCCCATCTGAGGAATATTCTGGATACTAGAGTTGGACAAACTCCAGATGTCAGCTGTTGCCTCTCATTAACTGACATTAGAATCAACATTAGCTGTTGATTCTTTAATGACAGACTGGAACACTGAAAGACAAACACACCTGCACATAAATCATCCCTCACTCAGAGACTCTTTCTTCCTCTCTTTCACACACGATTCTTCTGAGATACGAGTAATACTGGACCTGTCTGCTTTTCAGACCTTCCTGATCCACCCTGATGCCCTGCTTCTGCTAGGAGTTTTCATCAGTTGGAAATCACTCACTGCTGAGGACGCCCCCCTTTTGGGCTGCAGTTGATATGAACCGTTTTACAGTTAACTGATGAGAACTTTAACAAAGTAGACTTCATATTAAAACTATGAATTTCCTGGTTACACAATTGCACTTTGTGACTATATAATGCACAGTTATAGAAGGAAATTATTATTATTGCATTTATTATGAGGTGTCACTCAGATAAGGATGGATTCCTTTGTGAGCCTGGTTCCTTTCAAGGTTTCTTCCATATATCTTCTCAGGGAGTTTTCTTTTCTTGTAGCCTTTGCCTATAGCTGGTTCATTAAGCATACATTAAGAAATTTAAAATATATTTGGAATTTATATTATTTCTGTCCAGCCGCTTCAGGACAGTTATAACTCAAAAGTTATAAAATCACAGATAGGAATAATAATACCCGAGTGTTCCTCTAACCATAATTTGGCACCTCTAGATGTGTGTGGTGGCGCATTGTTCTGCTGGAAGAGGACAAACCCATCAGAATGAATGCAGGACATAACTTGGTGTAACTCATCAGAAAATAGGCACACATAGCGTTCACCAGTCAGAGATGTTTGTAGATGTCCAGGGTTCTCATGAGAAGCCAGCTAAACAAAGCCCATATCTTAATGGAGCCACCACCACTCCAAGTATTTTGCATAAGCTCGTCTATACCAGTTCAAATATCAAGAATATTATAAAAAATAAATAGATAGATAGATAGATAGATAGATAGAACACTTCTCCAGCTTCTACATAAAAACAATTCTTATGTAGACGGGCTCTGGTGGATCATATAAATCATGACCCTCTCTTTGGTAAGTGACCAATAAATATGTTTTACATTTAAAAGCAATCCATGCAGTTCATTATGTATCCTCGACATGATGCTTCCATATAGTGTTCATCTGTCCACATTAGTAACTAGGATTTTCCACATAACAGTCCTATTAATAGAGAATGAAAAAAAACGTCTATCTTGTCCCGATTTAGCAGTTTTTTGTTCCCACTTTTGTTCCCAGTTGATAATACACTAGAAATGTCATCTATGTGGACAGACAGACATAACATTTTACCAGAACTGCACTGATTATTCTTGGATATTCACTATGTTGGCCTTTGTGTTTCCAACACTTAGCAATCACATCTTTACAATTTCAGCTATTGAAGTCATATGGGAATGCTGAACACACAGGCATTGCAGCATACAGGTTGATGAGGAAAAACCTACCGCATGGTGCTTGATCAAACGGAAAGGTCACCCGTCTAAACTCACTTCAGATAGTGCGAGAGCACCACAGTGGAAAATAGGTAATAAAAACTCGGAGGAAGCTTAATGATTCACATTCTCTTCCCTGATGTGGTGCTTCAGAGATACGGAATAATCGGTTTACACCCGCTACATATTCACCCGCTAATCTGTTTCTGTTCACTAGGTGCTATCTGATGAGATTTCGTTTGCAAATCCACAATCTGGTTTTCATGGCACATTTTAAAATAGCAAACAGCAAGGATGAATACGCAGATGGGCTCGGTTTCTATGGGGACACTGCACGACACTGAGGTGGGTATTGACAGAGACGTCAAAGCATGATTAGATTTTCATATCCCAAATTGGATTTCAGCAAGGATAAAACATACCATTAGGTTAAGACCTGAGGCTGAATAGAGGAGAACATCGAAGCCCATGGACATTAAGCTCATATCTATTATGGTCCTCCTTCTTTTGACATCATAATGGACATCAACAGATTTTGTTTACTTACCAGTCAGATATGTCAATATGTATAGTGTAGGAAAAGGGTGTGCCTGTGTGTATATGTGTGTCTATGTGTGTGGTGGAGGGGTGGGTTCATGTGTTAATGTGGGTGTTACTGAAAGTGAGTGTGAAAGACAAAGGCAGAGAAAGAAAGTGTGGATGGAAGAGAGCATGTGGAAGAGCGTAAATTATTCAGACTGCATATTGATTCTGCTAGCATGTGCAGACACACACACACACACACACACACACACACACACACACAGCCACCCTGCTCTGAGAATAGAGGGTGTGTGCAGTAAGTGTGCACTGTGGGAGACTTTCTGAATATTTTACTAAGCGAAACCAAGAAGCTTTCCAGCCTCGGGCGAAGTGTGTGTTCTCGCAAACAACTGTACCAGCGCTGCAGAATGAATCAGATTTTAATTGTAATCATGAGTTTTGCCTTCCACTGTTAATAAATCATAAGCGACATAATTGCAATTAGTGTGACTCATGAAATTACAAATAGTTTTTAATTCATTTTTAATTGACTTTAAAACACAAACTCTTCATTTTAGAATTCACTATTGTCTGGCATATGTTTTCCCTCATGACTAATTTAATTTTTATTTAATTTTTTTTTTTTGGTTGGATCAATCCCAGAGATTTGATGGATGGCTGTAAGATAAAATGATGCAATAAATGTGCAACTATTTTGTTTAATTTACTTTCTGAATATTTGTATTATAAATAACCATGATTTCATTATTGAGCAATATTACTGCAATCATCATAGCCCCCTATGTAACCAAACACACACACACACACACACACACCTTTTTATAAAGAGATGAATAGTCACATGATCGGCATCGAAACCATTTTGCAAAGGCACAAAGTTAAACACTGCCAGTGTTCAAAGATGCTCTCTTCACATGCTGATCTCATATTAAGCGGTTATTATGCCGTTTAGATTTATAAATTTCCTTTAAATCGTAAATAATAAGCATGACTGATTAGTTACTTCTTCTAATTAGAATTTAGAACTAGATTAGAACTAGAATTTACCCTGGTCTCGGATACATTTAGGTACACAGAATAAGGCAAAACGCAAAGCAAACCACAGGATTGACATGATGGGTTTTAGCTGGTGTGTACTGAAGTGTGTGCTTGTGAGCTCCTTATCACTGTAGTTCATCTGTTGGTCACTTGAACACAGACACGAGTGCTGCAGGAGTGACGGTGAGATCTTTATAGTGGTAGAGAGATACAGGGTTTTTCCACTGAGCATCCAAATACAAGTACTCGCTCAATTAAGAGCCAGCTGAGGTTGGAGTTCAGCAGCTGGCTGCACCTGGAGAACATAAGCTCTGAACGGAGAGGAAACGGGCACTATTTTCATTATATACTAACACATAATTAACCGTTGAACCTAGAAAAATAGATTTAACATTGCCTTAAAAGTGAAACCTCAGTCGATGGCATAATAGTCATAAACACAACATCTTGATAACTCTGTTAAAATGCAGCAGATTTACTGACTATAAACACATCTGTTCTGTTGGTCTGGGATCACCGTCATGGCCTTACTGCAATTACAAACACTCTGTAACAGCGCATACTGTACACATGCAATGGATTACAAATAGCCTATGCTATTTTACACTGACAATGCCAAAAGTGATGGGACAGGACCTAGTATCTGACTTGACAAAGTGTAGTAACTCGACATGTCATTGTTCCACAAGTGGATGGAACATGCCTCAATGGATGTTGAGCCATGCCATCTGGTTATCCACCCACAACTGAGTGGTATTTGTATTGTATGGATATGAATAGGCGAATATGCACAAGCCATAGAAAGCCTCCAGAATGCTTCTCGAACCACTTATGGACAACTTGGGCCTGATGGCATTGTGTGCTGTCTTGCTGGAATATCCCATCATTGTTGTGGTACATAAAGTCCATTAAGGGCTTTTCACCAAACAGTGAAACGTATCAGCATACCCAACCCATGCCATGAGAACACACTCCACACAGTAAGAAAGAACCAGTAGCCTTCATAAAGCCTTGTTGACATCTCGAATCCATGGCTTCACAGAGTCTGTGCCATAGACGAACCCTACCATCAGCCTGAAACAATTGGTACTGCGACTCATATAACCACGGAACATGTTGCCAGTCTGCTATGGTCCAGTTAGTGTCTGATGTTGTGGTGTTAACAGTGACGGTGATAGGTCTACTGCTCCAATATCCCATAAAAAGTAAGGAAAGCTGGCCTGACCTGTGGAATAGCCATTGTGCTTAATAACATGTACTGGAGTGATGTCAGAGATTGTATATTGTATTGTAAATTGTATACTGTAAAAAAAAGATTATATTAGTTTGTAAATTGTATATTGCCTTAAATGATATGTTCGTATTGTT
>JAOVVF010000010.1:9854273-9875952 GCA_028565595.1 Duopalatinus emarginatus | reverse complement strand
AACAGAAAAGCATTTCATTTGAGATGGATAAACTACAGTAGATCTTTTGCACACTCACTGAATGTTTTTTTTGTTTTTCACACCGTTCTGTGTAAACACTCAAGACTGTTGTGTGTGAGAATCTGACAAGACCAGCAGTGTCTGAAAGACTCAAACCATCCCTTCTGTCAGTAACAACATCATCACAGTGAAAACTCCTAATATCACACTGGCCCTGTTGTAACTGATGTTTAATCAGCTGAAGCGTTTGAACTTTATCTGCATTTTCATGCATTGCACTGCTTCCACATGTCTGGCTGACTGCATGAATGAACAGGTGTCCAGCCGTTCCTAATAAAGTGCTGGGTGAATATACATCTACACACTGAGACTACTTAAGGTCCCATTCTAATATCTTACTCCTCCTGTGTAGAGCTTGGTTCCAACTGCAGGGTTTCAGGATAAATGGGAATATAAAATATGAATTCTCTGCAGCAGTGTCACAGCATTTGTCTTTTGAAGTAGAAAATGTAGGAGTGAAAAAGCAATAAAACAAAAAAAGCAATAAAGAAATAGAAAGGGCAAGAAAGTGAAAATAAAATGGGATAAAATTCCCCAAGTGACTGCGAGCACACTTCGCATTACATGCAGAGACTGGAGTTTGGATGCAGCTCACATGGCAAAGACAGACGTCTTTACGGCCACCTTTTTGATTATGTCTTACAATCAGCTGACCATGAAGGTGCTTTCAACAGGAGGGTTTAAATACAGAGGCAAATGAAAGAGCGTGTGAGAGACACGCAACCTTACATGACACCATATAGCCATATAGAAAAGGAAGACTGTCTGTGCTGTCTGAGTGGGAGGGATGGTATGCTCGCTCAATCACAATGGACATCTGTGAGCTCATACATGCAGAAGATGGCAGATAAAGATTTCCTCAAAGTGGGAGGAACACTGGAAAAAATGCAGTTGACTACAAACCATTTTCTGTGTCTATTTAACAGTAATTTTATCATATGATAACATAATAGATTAAATAGTGTAGTGTATATATAACACAATAGACTATTTAATATATTTAATACTCTGTAGATTTAATAAAAGCAATCTTAATCCAAGCACTGCTGCCATGTTCAAGTTGTCAATTATGTTATGTGCTGAAATACGGTCACTTATTTTAGTTGTCATTCAGGTGGATAAACTAGATGGACAGGTTTCTATTGTCCTGTTTGGGATTGTTTTTGGCTTTGCATTTATAATAAGAAAAAACCCCAGAATAATCAGAACATAAAAGAGACCTGCTCCATGTGCAAGCTAGCTGTGCCGTCACTGGCCAACTGGAAAAATGTACTTTTTGAAATCTGTGGCCACTATAACCACCTATTTACACCATCTGTGTATATTTGTACGGTTATTTGTATAGCTTCCAAAGCACAAGATCCTTCCTCACACTTCAGCTGTGATTATGTGTTGTTCAGAGCATTGTCTTCTTCACAAAGCAGACCACCACACCCACTGTTGTACCATAATAGCTATGTCTCAGAACACCAGAAGACCTGAAAGAGACCTGTGATTCCGAGTGACTCATATCTCCAGCCCTCCGGCTGCCAACTCTTTGAAAAGATCCCGACAGGGGTAGATTTAAAGACACGCCAACCTGTCTGCATGCTGTCTTGAATGGACGCACGCATTAGCAAGCCCATGCAGGCCTAATCTTCACCGTCTGATTCCTTCTCCCGTGCTGTTATCTTTCTCCCGAAGAATCATCCCTGAGCCAAACAAGGGGAATTAGTGTTCGGAAGGCAGGGGAACGTTAACTAGCAGATGCATTTGAGTAGTTAAAGAGCTGTAACACTAAGCTTGTAATCACCTTGCATGTGGCAGCACTGTCCTTGTCATCAAAATAAAATGGCCAAGTGTGCCATTTCCTTAGCCAGCGAATTCTGGTTTACGATACAGGCGGCCTACGAAGTAGCACAAATCGCAATTTACATACAAATGGCCGCATTACTGTGGCTCTGAGCAGAAAAAAAATTATGTGCTTACTCAAAGATACAACTGGATACACCTATGCTTCTGGAGCATTAAATACCTTTAACCAAGAGCGCAATGGCAGAAA
This sequence comes from Duopalatinus emarginatus, assembly GCA_028565595.1. Lineage (NCBI taxonomy): Eukaryota > Metazoa > Chordata > Actinopteri > Siluriformes > Pimelodidae > Duopalatinus > Duopalatinus emarginatus. The sequence goes on along the minus strand of JAOVVF010000010.1, from coordinate 9,873,851 downwards.
ACAGCCAGGTGTTCTATGTGGATTCAGCATTAGACACACTATATTCGAAAAACATGAACTTTGCCATTGTCTCCTGGATAATATGTTCGAAACATAGCTCCTTAATTTTTAATGCTGCGATCTCTCTCTTCTTGCCTCTTTTTTTAAACTTCTAACTATTATGTGTGCAGCTCCAGGCTGCTGTATTTTGGTTTATGAGTTTTGCAGATCCACCATGACCCTGGTCACTGCTGTTACCCAGACGAAATATATGACATATGAACAATGACAGAAGCATTCTCCTCCACTGTAATCGATGCCGACACCTATCTTCGTGCTTGATTACTATTTATTTTCAGACAGACGTGAAGATTTACCCAAAGGTGAGAGGCTAGAATGGGTTGCAAATGATAATGATATCCTAGCACCATGCCATCATGTTCATTTAAATTGGTCATATCCAGCTCGGTTCTCAAATAATAAAATCCACCGCAGGACATTTGTATAGTAATATTCATCCGCAACCTTATTCAAGTCCCAAAACGTAGTTATAATACCATCTGAATTTGGGTTTTATATCTCAGAATTGACCCCAACCCCCACCCCCACCCACCCCCAAAACTGCACTGTAATAAGAAACTGTCTATTTCCATAGTGATGAGGCCTGTGCAAATAAGCAAGCTCTTTGTACTGAAGATGAATCTTTGAAGATTACGCAGATGGATCAGCAAACTTTACCCCTCCAGGATTTACACAAATTCACCGAGCACGTCAATGAATGCAATTTGTTTTCCAAGTCAATCATGCAGATGGGGAAAAAATGTAAAAATCTGGTGAGTGAAACTATTTCTAAATGACAGCATTCTCATGTGCATGGCTTAGAGAAAGGGATAAATGAGGAAATATGTAAATACACCAGATATTTTATTGCAATTCTCTTTCTTTCTTTTTTCTATCCTTCCTTCCTTTCTTTCTTCCTTCCTTCCTTTCTTTCTTTCCCCCCAAAAATACAAAAAACGAAGGATCACGTACAGCATTTGAGTGTTTCTGAGTTTGACAGTGATAAAGAGAGACTGATAGACGAAGAGGGAAATAGATATCACAGTTAAAGTCACAGTGGATTTCACTCAGCCTGCTGAAATAACAGAGTGCCCTGCATTTATATACAGTAAGTATGTGGATGCCTCATTATCTTACCATATCTGATGTAAGGGCTGTTTCTCTTTCTGATTACCAGCTAAATCTCTACAATTGTGCTTAAACCATGTAGTGCTTTTTCCATGTGACATTCCAAATGACTGTTTCAGCAGCCAGAAGACGTGCCATTAGTGGGAGCCAGCCTTCACCCCAGAGTTTGTTTATGAGAACACTGTGGGCGGATGACTAGATTTTTTTTTTGCAGTGAAATAACACCCAAGCCCACTTGCGGTTTGAGTAAGGCTGCTAGAAGATTTGGCTATCTACCTTACGTTAATGTGGCATCTTGCCTGCCTGCCAAGTCTAAGCCATCCAAGTGCAACTAAGTGTCTTTCTCTTCTCTGTTTGCAATGCGATCAAATCACTCATGCATGCAGTCTAGCATGCTCAAAGAATGTCAAATGCGCGCTTAAACTGGCAATCTTAACCTCAAGTCCGTATGGTAGCATTCTTTTAGAGCTAATTACCCCTTTCTCTCGAATTGCCCTTTTTAAAAACAGTGTACCCTGTTACAATGCTCACCAAGCCATTAGTAAAAAGGTGTAGTCTTTTGTTAACACAGATTTTTCTTGTGGCTCTAATCATATTAGCTCATATTATTATGCGTATAATAATGCATATTATTATTATGCATATAACCGTTTGAACTTCAGTGAATTCCTTCATGCGCTGTTGCTTTTATTGCTATAAAACCTTAAAAGGACTGTATGTATATATTCATTAATAAAAGATCAGAAGTGTATAAGATACAAAGAAGTTTTTATGTTTCTGTAGAATAAATGAAAAAGCCAGTTGCATAGTTTACAGCTGACAGTAATGACTGGGTAAACAGCTGGGCCTCCAGCCTTCTGGGAATTGGCTGTCCTGAGGATAATGCATGCACACATCTTCTTCCTCTGGAATGTCTGCTATGCATTTGCGTCCCCGTGCCATGGGAAAAACAGACGTCCCTGTGAATACCGCCAGACTGGACACCATCCAGACTGACTGGATAAAGTACCTGTGCTTTTCCTGCTCTAATACACCTGATTAAACTAATCTGCTATTTCACTGACATGTTCTCAGTATGTAGAAGTGCTAGAGGAGTACAGTGATGTCCATGGGTACTATAAGAGCAGTATTGGAAAAAAGTAGTATAGGTCAAGAGGGTTTCAGATAGTCCACCAATACAGCTAGTTTTACATGAAATCAATACACCAAACTTTCCACACTGGTACAGCTCTGAGACCATTCCTTAACAGTTTCCTGACTTTATTTTATGACTGCAAGTGCAGCCCAATAAAACAGGTCCTAGGTAAGACCTAAAGGCCAGATTTGCCCTGAGGCGGTCTATAACAGACCCGTTGCTGACAGGAAGAACGAGCAGAGAGGTCACTAGGCCATGTCATTAAAACAAAGTCCAGATGGGCTGGCCTGGCCTTTGTAGTGACCGGTGGGAGAGTGTGGTAAACAGGCTATGTCACACAGCAGGGGGGTTAGGGAAGTGGCTGTCTAAGGGGCACTGGTTTTGTCTGTGGGACGATTGTGTGGTTTAGTGGTGGGAGCCAAGCTGTAACAAAGCCCAGACGTGGATCCGGGGCACATGTGTGAACAAACCAGTGATGGCTTTGATTTCAGCCTTCAGTGCTATTAAGGCCTACTTGAGGGTTTATTTTAAAAAGGCTGAGTAAAGAAACGGTGGGAGGCAACTTTCCTTTCCAACTTGGAACAACACAGTCCAGATGCTGAGTAAAGTGCATGTGATTATGTGTGTGTGTTTGTGTGTGTGTGTTTGTGTAACCCAGCTTTACAATCTTGCAATGACTTGCAGTCTGCACACACAGCAATCTCTCTGTCTACACAGTCTCAGAATGAAAGGACATTAAAGTCCAGCTAGAAAAACTTATGTTTAAAGGTTATCTTTTTAAAAAGGTTTATTTTTCTAAATGTTCCGAAGCTGTTCCTAAACATATATTTCCTTAAATTTTATTGCAAAAGGTTTATTGAATTTGTTAAGCACCAATGCACATAGCTAATGTTAGTAATATTTTATAATAAAGTTTTATGATGTTAGCCACAGTATTAGCTCAGTGCTGCACTGGAGACTTATACACTGTAAAATTAGATATTATAGGAGACCTGTACAGTACCTGTTTAGACACTGGCCTTTTTAAATTATTATTCTCATGACTCATATGTAGCGCAACCACTGGCCCACCATACTGAGATTTCAGTTTTTGTGGGGTTTTTTTTTTTTTTTTTGGAAACATGGATATTGATTGTTCAAGGCTGCCTAGGTTGTGTTTATTGTATGTGTATTCTGGGTATGTTCATTTCTTGACAGATATTGCATTATACAGCCAGGTTTCTCTCTAAGTTTGGAAATTGAACTTTTCAGTGAAAAAACATCAATAAAAACTACGAAATTAACAGGAAAAAAAAAAATCACAGGAGAGTACAACTCACAGGATTGACTGAGGGAAAAAACACTCTCAAGGAAATCAACAAAGATGCAAGTGTGCTCATCGTAAGCCGAAACAGATGTGAGCACGGACTGGAACACATTAAACGTAGCTTTGATCATTTATCCTTCCTCTGGTTTTGAGGAGCATCTCCTACTTTCCCCTACCCACACCCCAGGATCGCTGGAGAACCATGAGCTCCCGCTAAGCAAAAACTACAGAGTCTAAATAGCATTGAATTAAACAAAATCTGTGCATTGATGAATGAACATCAGAACATGAAATGTCTTAAAGCACAAGAGCTCCTTCCCTCACCATGTCTTTTTGTACATCAGATGGCTTTGACCAGCTGTTAGAAACCCCAATTAATACCACACACACTAAGATTACTCAAGTAAACTTAGATTTCTGCATGTACAATGCAGATCTCAACTTCCAGACCTAAGTACAGACTCAGTCTCTATAACAGTTCATACAAGATGCCATGAAATAAAGGAGCATTGTGTATGGAGCACTGAAACACCACTACATTAAGCATGTCCTGCCTCTAATATGTGCTATGAAGAAAGGACCCTTGTATGAAGTGTGAAAAGAACAGTGTTACTGAGAATGTGAATATGGCATGCCATTGTCACACTAGGTCCAGTGTGCAAGACTAAAAACATGTCCTCTGCGTCGGAAAAGGAAAGACCCCAGACAAGTGCTGTAATAGTGCTCAACATAGTGAAACACTTCAGTTCCACTAGATTTAATGGCATGTAAAAATGACACATTTTTAATATAAAAAAGGACTGGAATGTTATCACATATTGTGATTTAAATTAGTTAAATAAAATTCAGACTTCACAAAGCAAAATCCCACAACACACTTTCGATTCAATGCACATCCCACCAGTTCATTAAGGCCATGAATGTAATTGTGAAGCCACGGAGGATAATCAAAAATGTCCTTTTAGATGAATCACTGACCTTTTGCACATTATAATACCAGTTCAACACACTGTGCAGAGAAATTGAAAAAGAACCGAGTATTGTCACAGAATTACAGACATTATTACACTCGCAATAATCCAGACGTAACCTCCTGTTATTCAAAAGAAATATTCTAATAATTAAATATTCATCCATCCAGAAATGATTTTCACCATTGGGCTTGATACTGCTTAAAATGCCGGATCAGTATTAGATCTTATTTGATGTATTTTTTCACTGACGGTGTTTTACTGGCCAAGAACAGTCCTTGCATTAAACAGGACACACTGTGTCATATAACACACCACCATCATATGGCTGATGATTTAAAAAAAAAACAGACAAACAAACAAAAAAAAACGTGGCAACAAAAGCTTGCATAAAGTTGCCTGGTTGGTGTTAGGATATCAGGATCAGTGTTGGGGAGGTTTATACAATGTTTTCAACCTGTCCATGATGGAAACAGTGGGATTAGTGCATCCCTGTTGATGAAAGACAAAGGAAAATGGCAGAAGCAGCATACATGAGCACTTGAGGGCCTGTCTCCAGTGTGTTTACAATGAACATTTATCATGACTTTGTCTAACACAAGTGATATACATTGTGTCTCCTGTAAAATTAAGACTTTTAGGAACTAAAAGTAATCGCATATACAAAACAAACAGTAGCCTATTTAGCCACATTTAAAGGTTTGTCCCTACAGGAGGTAGCTAGTCCGGAAATTCAGAAGTTACACTGAACCCAGTGGACGGGTCGCGTGGTGTAATGGTCACCTTGGTAACTAGCAGTCCTTATCCATACTAATGTGATAGCAGGATCCACAGAGAGAGAGAGAGAGAGAGAGAGAGAGAGAGAGAACAAAAACACTACAGCTTTTCTTTACAGTGCAAAATGTGCTCATGAATACTGTCGATTCTGTCCTGCAGGATCTTGGCATGCTCGTCGGACAGAAAGCCGAGCTCAGTCGATAACGGCTCTCGGTCCCGGTAGAGCTGGAGCAGGCGCGAGCGCGTGTCCCTTCGCCTGTGCAGCTCTGCCACGCGCCGCGCTGTTTTCCTCCTGAACACGCAGACCGAGCCGAGCGCCGCGCTGTGATACTTCTCCCACATATCCAGCACACGGTAGCCGTGCACGAGTCCAGCTTCGTTGTCGATGAAAACCAAGTTGCCATTTGGAGTCCTGAGCAGGTTGCTCGCGTCTCTCTCCATGGCCTTGGCGTCCCATTGGAGGCTAAACAGGTTGCTGACGAGCCGGTCGAAGTTGGCCGTGATGTAGTCGAACAGCACCAGGTCGCTCCACTGCACCAGCTCGAGCAGCTCCGCTTTGGTTTTGGTTTGGAGCTGTAGAGGTCGCAACCCGAGGCCGGAGCGTTGAAAAGGAGCAGGCACGGCTGCCGGACTCAGCTCGGCCACCCATTCACTGAGGGACACCACGGCACTCGGTGTCCACTGCAGCGCCTCCATGCGCCGCCTCACGTGCGTCCACTGCTCGCCATCGAGGCGCAAAAGCGCGAGTGGCGGCACGTTAGTGATCCCGAGCAGAGCTGCTAGGTAATAGGACAGTGTTTCTCCTTGCACCTGCTCGGGGTTGATGCCGTAACGTACACATGCACGGGACCCGTCCGAGAAAGTGGCCAGCTGGTTGGAGGTCCTGCCGCAGCCCGGGTCCAGAGACACGACTCGGCCGTGACGGACTCGCTGTCTCCACGCACGAGCGTCTTCCTCCATGAAGCCCATCGACACACCCTCCTCGAGATGCTGACTCCAAAAGATCCCGTCCTCTACAAACCGCTCGGTTTGGTTGTCCGCCTCGTGAATCTGACGCTCTGTGGATTCAAACCCGTGTCCGTTATGTTTACTCCCCAACGCGACCGCTTCACTGTCGCTCGTGTTGCGAACTGGCGGCAATCTGGAGCCATTCGGAACGGCAAGTAAAGCCCGAAAAGTTCCCGAAAGGTCCGGAGATGGCTCTGGATAAGCGGGATGAACACTGCGGTCTCGGACGCTACGCTTGTTTCTCTCCAAACGCTTTTCCAGTCCGCTCCAGAAGTGCAGCACGCCTGCACAAGTGCACAGCAGCAGCAGCGCCGCCAAGTTTGCCCACGCCGCCCTCATCTTGCCCGGCAGCAACTTACAGGTCCACCTGCCTCACAAGCTTCAGCTACACGTTCACTACATATCCTCCATTCACGACGCTGAAAGACAGACGTGTACTGAGATAGTGGGACCGTCTTTACCAGACGGAGCTGTTAGATTTCCCTGCTCCTGTGTACCAAACTGCTCATCTCCGTACATCCTCACATTTCTCAAGACCACAGCTGAACCGTTCCTCCATCCGGTCTGTATCAGACGTGTGTGTGAGTAAGTGTGTGTGTGAGTGTGTATCTGGGTCGCAGATGTTCAGCGGGCTCTCTCGGTGTTCATATCTTCCTCCGCCTCCTTGCTAGTGAGCTTGACTCCGGGCTGCTCCGCTAGCAGAAAAGACCTGGTCACGTGTCCAAGGGAGCGCTCCGGTCGACCAATCAGAGGGCAGCGCTGGATCGCACCGGCAGCACAGCTCAGGGTGCGACGCACGGCGGAGGCCGGACAGATGGGTGCACTGCACTCTTACTAATCCACACAACAGCGTGTCAGGAGCGTACACCATACTATGAAGAGCACAACCTGAGTGCAGTCTTGGTATAAGAATCCAACCTGAAGTTTGTTTTGTCATTTAAATAAATAAATAACAAATACAGCAGTATTTCAGCATTAACTTGAGAATATATGCACTCAGTGTCTAGGTCACATGTTGCATTTTGTCCATATTCACCTCCTATGACACCATATTAAATAGAAGAATAAAGTCCACTGTCGTTCCAAATGGCGCAGTTGCGCTGGCTCGAGGCTCCTGTGCGCTCCTCCAGGCGGCGGTGTGTCCCATTTCTAATTTTAAGCTTCATGAGCGCCCTCTGTGTGTCCTTACTGGGCCCCTGACTCGATCTGAGACCCAAAACCCTTCACGGGTTATCAGTCAGCACTAATCACATCAGACAGATTTGTACAGAACAAATACAAATCTAAAAAAAAGCACTCCGAATTTTTTTTTTACTATAACTAAAAATGGGAAATTGTGGGGATCAGTGATTGGTTGTTGGAAACATTTGTTTAAAGCACACATCAGTCACACATCAGCCACAAACCATGGTGCCCGGGAAGCAGTTGGGTGGTCAGGTGCCTTAAGTTATGTCTTATATATATCAAAAAAAAGAAGGAAAGTTTGCACACTTTGACCTTACGAGTCACCTGTTTGTTAAATGAATAAAATGTTACATTGCCAATATATCGTTTCTTCAAGCTTCAATCATCCAGACCACCAAAGACCAAATGAGTCAATGGCAGAATAAGCTGTTTGGCAGTGGCAAAGACGATTTGGCAAAAGTTTTCATGGACGCAACCCACATACTCAGCTCTACTGCTCATCCCACAAATGCATGTTCTTTACAATTGTGGCACCATTTAAAAGAGACATTAGCAAGAGTTTCAACGGTATAGGATTGCCAACAGGCATTGTTACAACAAAGAAATAATAATCTAAATATGATAGAAATAATTGTATAAATAATATACATTTCATTACATTTTGTGCTATATATAACATATGGACTGGGACTGTGCAATGGTCCATGTCCTCTCATTAATATGCCCTAAGTCTGCATTTTTTGTTGCTGTTATAAAACTTATTTAATAACCCTTTCAAAATAAAACTAATAAGTGATCAGGATATAATGTATAAGATATAATGGTAAACGTGTCATGTTTATTGTTAATGATTCCAGCATGGGCATCAGTAAGGCAAGCTTTTAGTGCAGTGGACATCATCCAACTCTTCTATGACTTTAAGTATTTCTTTTAAAGGTATAATGTTTTCAATGTAAATTACATTGACTGTACTGTGCCACTTTGTATTGCTTGTCTGGAAAAGCTACACATGCTTTCTCTTTTTCTGTGGGCAGACATGTCTACAGTTATAATGTAAGATCCTGTATTGTTTTCCTAAGGTTTTACTGAAACCCACTCTCTGCTGTATCTCTGACTGAGATACAGCAGCATTAAAAAGCATCAGTCTATATTTTCTGTGCTTTGCTTTGCCATGTCAAAGGTTGTTAAGTTTAAATTATAACTGCACACACAACAGGGCAATCACAGTATGAATTACACCGACACATTACAGCGTTTATGATGTATGTTCTGGTCTTGTTACACTTTTAGTAAGGAGTTACCCATATTCAAGCCATAAGTGCTTTCTCTAGCCCATACCGTATGTGCCAGAATCTGATGGTTGGGGGCGTCTGTATCACATCAACTCACCAGTCAGAGGGGCCAGTGTCTAATACAGCAGAAAAAAATAGCCACTGGGAATATGTTAAACAGGTAAACACGCAACAAAATGGTAAATAAAACAAGATAAAGAGAAAAGTCTAAAAGATTTAGAAATGTTTTATATGTGTTATTGATAACATAATGTCATTGCATTGGACAAAACAGAGGTGAAATAGCCATTCTATTGTAAAACCATTACCATACACCTCATTTTAATAAGTTTGACCTTTCCTATAGCCACTTGCAGGGTGTGTTACTCTGCACATTGCTCTTGATCAGTTAGTCACATGACCATAACACACTATATACTGTAGACTTTACCTGTGCTTGGAGCTCTATAACATAAATCCCCTAGGAAGATTTGCATTCTGACAAGTCCTTTCAAACCTCATTTTTATTTTATTCCTCTGTGCTTTTATCTTGACCAACACTTGGTTTCAGTAGCAGAAGAGTGAGCGGTTCATACAACGTGTTCATACTGAAGAAACAGCATAAAATCTCTTTAAGATATAATACCATCTTTACCATGTCAATTTGTATGGTATATACAACGTCATTTTCCCAGACGTGTTCATGTGCAGTCTATAAACATCACTGACAGAATGAATCTGGACAGAACTAACATATCAGAGATACTCTGGTAATGATTATATTACCCTATTTCATGAAGACATATTACCCAGGTTACAAAACAATGTTTTCAGTTCTGTTGTAACATCATGCAAACCATTTAAATACAGGGCCAATGAACTTTCAGCCACCTTTAAATCAAAGCTACATCAAAACCAACAATCAAAATCGCAAAATGACCTTGGGCCAGAGCTAGACCGCTGTAATGCTGGCCATGGAGCTAACATTTGTGCAATGATTTAATTCTAGGGGGCAAAACACTTTGAGCTGCCTACAGTTAAAGTATAATAGCTGTCACTGTCAGATTATATATAAAATCTCAAAAAATTTGGTAATGGGCCTTTGAATATTTATATTATGGAAAACTTACCATTTATATTATAGAGCCACCTGCTGTGGTATTGCACGTATTTCTCACCACCATTACTCTGCTATAATAAATTAACTAGTTTCGGTGAGAGTGCGAAAGAAATTCCACAGCTGTGAAAACCTTGGATAGAATTTACAGTGTATAATAAGTAATTCCTATGTAATGATATATTTTAAATACTCACTCAGTGCAGCGAACAAGAAGAGTTTGTCATCTCCTAATGTCTCCTTTACGTCAGCAGGGTTTCATTTAAACATGTTAGGACTTGTCTCATCTGATGTTCAGGTTAAATGTGAAACATTCCTATGTAGGACAATGTAACCATCTTCCATGTTAGATGTACAGAAAGAGGAATGCTGGGAAGTCTCATTCTCAGTGGAGCGTTATTTTTGGTGCATTACAATTCAGTAATGTATTTCAATTTTATCTACATATAAGTACTGCAGAAACTATATGCATGAAAACCCCATGGATTTTCATGCAGCAATTTAGTGAGTTTCTTTTTAAACTCATAACAAATCAAAAACCCTTTGAGGCAGAACTACCTAAATTTGGAAGCTACTGAGTATGTTAATACAATTACAATTATTTATCACGGTCATTAAAATATATGCTAATGTGTTATGTTTCTTCAACACGGCCCAGTAGACAAGTACCACACACAGACCTGCAATTCCATTACATCTCAGCTGAAAATGCAAATTGCAGTGACTGCTAAAGAATGAAGAAAGGTGGTCTATGCATGCTTTTGACATATAAGATACATCCATGCAAATCAGATTAACCAATTAAAGCACAGGCCAGTTACAAATCACAAATCTATATTTAAACAGAAAGCAGATAATTCGTTTTCATTTTCTTCAGAGGAGAGAGCAGACAGTGGCATGTGGACTCCAGGATAAAATACCCAATTACCAAACAAAATATGAAAGGCATGTGATGGACACATAGCCAGAAGCATTGGCAGCCAGGCACTCAAACTGCAGATGGCCAAAAGGTATTAATATTCCAGACTTCGTTCTTTTGAACCTCATGCTACATGAAGGGGAAAATCTTAAAAATGGATGGTAGAACAGTCTGACCTCTGAGCTCTCACAAACAGTAAATCATCTTTAAATCAATATACATCAACACAAGCACTTTTTTATTGAATCCACCATGTCCAAAAGTAATGATCAAAGAAGGCTTTCATGTTAAAAGTTGCACATTACCTGAGCATTAAATCAGAGCTAAAGAGAGCAAGTAAGATGGGGGAATAGCAGCGGCCAGAGAGCTATTAGAGCTCAGTCTACGGTATGCGCAAACACAAATGTGGCCATCCTCACATATCAAGCATATCCATTTCCTGCCATTTGTCTTTTGGACAGAAGTCCCCGCCACATTCCTCACTAGCTTTCACCGTAAACATGTCCCACTGTTTCCCCCAAGAGGCCTGTATGAATGGCTGCCTGATCCACACTTCCCCTTTTATGTCTCATACTAATCTACACATTCTAGACCAACTTATCCACATGGTGCTCTTGATGATGCAGTTTTAAAAGAGTGACACAGATCAATTTCATGGAAAGCTATCAATATAAACACCTGTATCATAATATCAACAATTTAACAATTGACTGTATGTTAAAATAATGTTTCACAGTTAATATATGTTAGTGTATTTGGATTGTAGGTAGAGTGTATGTGTTTATTTAAATTGCTTGTGGTTTGGTTAGATGCATTCATAAAGCCTATGAACTGCACATGAGCTACATGTTATTTAATTCATACGTGGATATATGGATGCTAAAATGGAAGCGATTTATTTATTAATCATTTTTACAGTTCTCCACAAGTCTACTTTTTTTTGATTAATGTTACCATTACATGTCCCACAAAACCTTTTTCAAGCATTGAAACTAAAGGCCTTTTTGTGCAGGACAGATTTTCCAAATCACATCATTTTTCACTAAGCAGTGAGCTTCATTTTTTTTATGCTTTCTCAATTGGACAGTGGTGTAATTCAAGAAATAGTCTCTATTGTTAAAACTATGTCTGAACTCAACATACTTCAAATGAAGGACAGCTGTTCCTGTCTTATTCTAGAATTAACAGCACTAATTTGACAGCTAAAAATCTATTTTTTCTCCATATGCTTTGGTAGTTTGGACAGATTCACATTGGTTTCCATTGCCTCAGAAGACAGACACTTTATAAAGTTTACTTTCCACATTCCAGTTCTGTCCAGGGTCTACCATTTGACCTCTCCCTAGCTCCACACATTTTCAAGATATATGCAAGCAGCCTTGTGTCTGCTGATGGCCAGAGGCATCAGGATACTGCTCTGCTTGAACAACTGGCTCCTATCTGTGCCCCCAATCAACAAGCAGGTCATTCAATACATGTTCAGCCTCCTTTCACACATTGTGATGCTTGGTCTTGAAGTGGCCTCAGAAAAGACTTGTGGCCTAACCACATTTGTCTCATTAAAGACACCACATTCACTGGACCTGTAAAACTCTTCTGCTCTGGGACAGACTGCACTGGTCCATGACTTGCCTCACTAACTGTTATAAGCTTTATCTCCTCCACTGCAGATTCTTCCCTCATAGCCCAGAATTTAGCAATAGGTTCATAAGCACTGCTCATGCTCTCAAGATGGCCAGCAAGAACTGCCCTGAGGCTTCATCACTAATAGGATTTGGTGTCCCAAATGGGTGGAAAGGTTTGGACCTTTACATGTATCACCAGTTTAGGACTACAACCCAGAAGTGCTTGTTATGTTAGCAAACCACAGCATCCTGGAGGGCATTTCTGTCTAGATCCTTTATCCACCACTTTTCCTTAAGAGCCTGGTATGGGATCTCCTACTTGAGCAGAAGGCTGTAAGGTCCCTCTTAAGGTGCAAAATGGGTGAAATGAGAGTCTCTGTAAACTGCCTTTCTGTTAGCAATTGGCATGCGTTGGTGGGATAATTTGGGTTGTCTGCCCAATATCAAAATCAGTTGACAATGTTTTAGTGTTACTGCGGGTGACATCATCTTGGCCCGGTATGCGATGAGGAGTGTCTATTCTTGGTGGACATTATGTAGGCAATGAGCATCATACTGCCAGGTAAAGAAATCCCATACCATTATGGAACCACCACCAGCCTCTGTATTTTGCATAGGCTTGTCTGTACCAGTTTAGTAGGGCAGTGGTAGTTCACTGGTTAAGACACTGGACTTCCGATCATGAGCTTGTGAGTTCAAATCCCATCCACCCACCCACACCATCAACCTGCCATTGCTGGGCCCCCGAGCAATGCCCTTAAACCACAGCTGCTCAGTTGTATATAAAAGAAGACAAATATGAGTAGCTCTGGATAATGCTGTCTACCAAATGCAATAAACGAAAATATACATAGAATATTACCTTTGCTACAGCACTCCACTGCCTCGCATTTAAACATAACATTTTAGGTTAACTCAGAGGACTCAAGAGACATGACATAGGATTTGCTCCTTTACTGAATTATGTCAAAACCACAAACACAACACAGAGTTAAGAAAATTCAGCCTCATGAATTCTAACAACAGTGGATGCAGTTAAAATATTCTGTCTGAGACATGTGTATTATGATCCCTCCATATGCAGAATGTTGTAGCTTGACCTCTGCCTCGTGTCTGTCACTACATGCCGCTGCTGATATCTCCTGTGGCTGCTAAATCCACAGCTGGTCTGCTCACTTTCTCGCTGATGTCTGGGCCATATCAAGGAACCAATCAACAGAAACCCAAGCCTAATATTTCACTGGCTGTAAATTATGTGCACACATACAGGCTGACACACACACACACACACACACACACACACACACACACACACACACACACACAGTACATTACTACTAATGCCAGCCTTCACTTCCCCCCTTGCGTGCAGCTTGAATAATGGATGATCAGGCCTAACATTAGCACAATCATTTCATATCTGCCTAACATAACTCAAACTCAAACTGAGGGACATTCATTCTCTATTTGTCCTTGATTGAAATGTGTGTGTGTGTGTGTGTGTGTTACATAAGTGATTATAAAGATGAAGAAGTTAGCACCTTAAAATCTTTTAATGATATTCTGTACTGCATGTGATGGAGTAAATGAACGAGACTTACAGACTCAAAAGTCTTCACAGACTTCTTGCTGACCTTCTAATAATCTGATGCACATTTCACTTTTGTTACACCCAGAGTGATCACACCACACCAGACAGCTCTAGAAAATAGAAAACACTGAAAACAGCTTGGCTTCATACAGGAAATGTTATGCCTTTAAGCATTCACTTTATCACAAATGCTTTACAGAGCAGCATGAATTATGATAGGAGAAGTATATCAGAAAATACAAAGTTTGAATCTGGAGCCTGTCTATGGAACAATGAGTATGAGGCAGTATGAGGCAGTGTAGATTGATGGAGGGACACACATTCAGAACCCAGGCAGTCTAGTGTTCCCAAATCAACTTCCCATAAACACTGAGGGAAAGAGGTGCAGAGCTCCTATGCTACAAAACTACCAAATTTTACCTTCAAATGTAATATTATGTAATAAACTGAAGTACCACAAAAACTGGTACAAATGAGCCTATGCAAAATACATAGGTTGGTGGTGGTTTCATAATGGTACTGGGTTTCTTCAGCAGACATTCCAGGGGACCCCTGGTACATCTATAAATTTCTCAGGTAAACGCTGTGTGAGCTTTTTTGATTAATTACATCAGTTCATGTGCTGCATTCATTCTGATTGGCTTGGCCTCTTTTAACAGGTTAATGCAGTTTCAATTTGGGGTTTTGCCATTGCCATCTTAATCACCAGATCTCAACGCTGTCAAACACATCTGGGGTGCCAGGCAAGGTGCTGTGAAACATAGAAAACCTATCATACCTCAGTATACAACAGAATTCTGGACCGGTCTGTAGAAAGTATGGTGTTCAATGCCTACAGAATATTTCCACAAGCTTGTGGAGTCCATTGCTCCCTGGGGGACCTACCAAGTGTTAGACTGGTGTACTAGTTTTCTGGCACTGAATAGTGGTTTTAGTTTTTTTTTAGAGAAATACCCTTTTCCCAGTTAAATATGATGAGGCATGGATATTTCTGATTCTGCACACTTATGTTAGGTTAAGAATCAAAGGACCAATCCAATTAAATTCAAAGATTCCCTGATGCTATATTTAATAAAAGCAGAGCCAGTCTTTGTGTGAACTGCTGAATACAGTAGCACACAGATCCGTTTTATAAGCCTCAGGAGCCAAAGGCTAAAACTGCAGCCTCTGCAGGCTGTTCTTTTACTGCAGGGATCCTCCGTATAAAAGTTTGCATGGGGTTCTCGGCACTAGAAACTTGCCGTCTTCAATAATTAATGCACCTTTATTAGCTTGCGTCTGCCAATTTTTCAGAGGCATTTTGTCTTTTCTGATAAGGTTGGTTGTAATTATTATTACAACTCAAGCTTGGTCTATATGCTCATCTCACTCACCTTCTATCTGCACAACAGTAGCAAAGACTGGAAGATATTTGAGGCGAATGTTTCTTTGCACTTATCTTTATCTTCAGCCCTCAATGTCACTTTCAGTAATGCTGAATATCAGCATTATGCAAATACACTTCCTAATCTATTCTGATAGCGAGACAAGGCTGTAAATATACTGCTATATAACCTCATTAGGACAACAAGCCTGTACAGCAGCAGCATATAATCCCCTATTAAACAATATAGGAGACCAATTCTCCCTCTCTAACTGGCTAACTGGCTTACTGACTTCGGTTGACTCTAGTATTTAATAATGTGACATCTCCAAATCAGCTAACAAGGAGCTTAAATGCTCGAGCCACTTTTGCAGAAAAGGCAGGGCTCATATCAATTTATTTTTTTGTAATGAAACATGCCTGACACTGCTGACCCAGGCAAAGGAGGTATTTGGGTCATGCAGCCCATTAGGATTAGTGATTGTTCTCTCTGTGTTTCCTCTGAAGATTTAACTAGTGAATAGGGGGAGATGAAAGAGGAGCTCTGAGACGACTAAGCTGCCAATGATCAGTCACGTCACATCACATAGGCAGGATTGTCATACAGCTGGACACTTCAAAGCCAGTTAACTGATTAACATGGCTGCGAACGAAGCAAAACATACTAGTCCAGCTGGACCAGTTCAGCTTCCAGCTCTTTCCTCTAATATCTCACACATAAAACCTGTACTCAACACGGTGCTGAGGGACTAAAAATAATATCTTTCTATCAGTGTTCTGATCCACTGCAATCGGTAATCCGATTCACACACCATAAAAACTCAAACGCTGCACACGGCAATGCTCAGAGCGGTTATACAGAACAATAAAAGCCCACATGTAGAAGAGTCTCTGGCTCTCAGTCCAGCATAATATGGCCAAGACTCTTCAGACAGATCTGTAGTAGCCATTGTACCAGCCATTGCATTAGTATTTAAATGAGAAATGAAAAAAGGTGTGGTTCATGAAAGCATTTAAAACTGGCTGTGATGATGAGGAATCGTGTAAGCCCTGAGACACTTCGGCTTGTTAGGAGGAAAGAGCACAGTCAGCTAACACTGGTGGAGTCAGACATGATGTGTAGGAGCCCTCGGATATGGCACTGGCAAGTTCAGCTAATTTTTTTTTAAATCAGAAAACGATGCATTATAGGTTTTCCTACACTGCATATTTATTAAATGAAAAAATGCACAAAATATGTACAGAAAGGTAGCAATAAAGTTAAGTCTGTGTTAAGAAAGATAATTAAAAAAAAATTACAAGCAAGTAACATTAAGCAACTATTCACCACAGTTAAGTAAATGTGGAAGACTACCACGTGGAAGTTGTTTTAACCTGGAAGACGTTTGATTATCCCTTATATACACCTGCTTCTCATGTTCACGCTGACAGAACCTGTACTAAGACTCTTCAAATAGATCTGAAGTAGCCATTGTACTGGATTATACCAGCCAGAACAGGCCAGAATTTAGATTAAAAAAATAATTGAGCATGATAATGCTGTCCCAGTGACAGATGAGTACATGGTGTTTCTTTGGTAATTGCAGCTCATGGCGCTCATTCATTCATGGTGCTTGTTAAATATGGCTCAGAATGTGCATAATATATCAGTCTTCATTGTTACAGAGTCTAAGAATAGTCTCAGCTATAATGCCTGAGGACATTAAAATGTGCTTGATATAAAAATCTGCTTTGTATGTGCTGTGTACACATAGCCTAAGAAGCAAGAAAAAACAATATTATGTGCACTGAAGGTAAAGCGACTCTCATTTGTTTGACTTGGTGACGGACCGCAAACTTAGATAAGAGTTCTTCTAACCATAATTTGGCATCTCTATAATTTGGATGTGTGTGGTGGTGCATTGTCCTGTTAGAAGAGGCCAAACTCATCAGAATGAATGCAGTATATAAACGGGTGTAACTCATCAGAAATAAGGCGTACATAGTGTTCACCTGTCAGAGATATTTGTAGATGTACCAGGGGTCCCATGGAATCCCAGTTAAACAAACCCCATACTATTATGGAGCCACACCAGCCCCTGTTTTTTTGCATAGGCTTGTCTGTATGAGTTTGTCTAGAACTTTACTCACTTTACACAGACTTTTAGTCAGCTGCAATAGACCTTATTCTCAGTACCTTTAAAAATATATTCAGTGCACATTCAGATACTATTACTTAGATGTCAGGCAAAGTGCATGTCATAATGAACAATGGAATGCATTCACTAATAACGCCATTCTTATCATGATTTTTTTTTTCCAACCTGTATGATTCTTTAGTTTGTTCTGGATTAATGAGCACTATGGTGTGTGTGTGTGTGTGTGTGTGTGTGTGTGTGTGTGTGTGTGTGCTCACGTGCCCACATGCACATTATACTTTTTAAGCAAGTGCATTTGCCTCCAACAGGGACAAAAGGCACCACAAAGCCACCTTCACCAATGAATTATTTAGCAAGCCTGGGATGAGAAGATACGCTCAAACTATCTAATGAGTTATAGAGGGTTGCTAGGACACATGCACACCAATTCAAATAAGCTGTGCTATCAAGTCTGGGTGTTTAATACAAGAATAAAGGACTAAGTGTTATAAGTCAGTCTATGGAAAGGATGAATAAAGGCAAAGAACAAATTTGTTCTTCTTTCCCATTTTTTTCCCCTGAAAGCATTTACAGCTAAACAGAGGAGGAAGACTCTGATGTGCAGAGAGGGGGTTGATTCCTCCAGACTATTACACCTACTACAATATGAACAGCAGTGGCGTGGCCATGAAATTGATCAGTGAGGTTATTACTCCCTCTAGAGGTAAATAGATGAAAACAGCATAGTCGTCTCTTGAGCCTTTGTCTAAACAAGATGATGCTGAAGACTGATTAGAGCCATTTAATGAATAATAAGGACCTAAATAACAAGAAAGGTGAGTAATTATTCCCCATGTTAGTCATGCACTTAGATCCTTTCACAGACAAATACAACTGGATTTTTGCATACTTTTACTGTTATGTTGATGATGGCCGAAATTAATTTTGGATTCATTTTTTGGGGGACATTTTAAGATAATCAGATAATTATTATTATGACAGGACAGGACTTCCTTTATAGGCCTTACAATCTAACTCCCTCACTCCCATTTAACAATCTGATAAACCTCCACATGGGGGAGCTATTACCTATCTCATGTAGTAGCTCATAAATGCATGAATGTTCAGTTTAGCCCACCTGATAATTACCCCAAATCCCTGTCAAGTTATCATGTAAGGTGTTTAACATCAGTTGGCACTGAGGTCCATTGTGTGCCATTGTTTGTTTCAGAGAAATCTGTGCATGTGCTGTATATAGCAATTCGCTAAAACGCACAACAAATTTTGAGTTAATAAAAATTGTTCAAAATTGACAATATATCAGTATTAAGTTTACTTTTTGGGATATATTGAATTATTTGAGTAGTTTCATTCAATCCACTCAGTCTCAGTGCTATGAATGCCAGACTTGTCAGGTGATTACACAGAGGAATTTGATTTGGGATATTATTAAATCATATAAAAAGGTAGATGACAGAACTGTGAACATAGCTTTTAAATGAAATCGTGAATTATCTGTATATAAAGAAATATGGCATTAATCAAGTAGTAATTAAAGCAATCAAATAAGCCATCATGAATGCAGTTGTCTATCTGGTATTAAATGTGTGTGTGCATGGGTGTGTGTGTGTGTGTGTCTTGTGATATAACATAATCTTGTCAAGCTGCTGATAGATAATAGGTTTTTAGCCTTCTAATCTAATATCACAAGACATCATGAACCATCGCTCAGCACTATGCTCTTGTTTGGCCTTTGCAGTAATTATGTTGACTGAAACATGTGCTCTAAGTGGTGTGATTTTATTTTGGTGCAAGAAATAAGATTACATCTCTCTGAGCCTTACGCGAGTTACTCGAGAAAAATAAAAAAACAAAACAAAACATGACACCAGTACTAAAGATTTCAACACACAAAAGATTAGAAACACCAAATAATAGATTTTCCACCTGAAAGGTCAGAACAACCTTGAGATTCAAGAGAGAAAGAAAGACGTGCACAGTATTTTGATAAGCAATGTCCAGCTCA
>JAOVVF010000010.1:9827835-9842548 GCA_028565595.1 Duopalatinus emarginatus | reverse complement strand
ATAAAATAACAGCCACCTTGCATTTTGAGTAAGGTTTCTGGGTTTCTTGGGCACCATCAGGTAAAAAACCAATGCAAATAAATCACCCCCTCTTTGGCCTCGTGCTAAAAGCTAATAACAATAATTCATTTAAACACTACTCTGCTTTTTTATCAGATATGGAAGAAAGGAATATAAATGGAAACAGAAGGCAGTGAATTTCAGGCTCACAAGCACAGTCCTCTTAACTGTTTCAAATCTTCTTTAAATGCTTAATTTGCCATTAAGCAACTGCTGTAATGATTATCAATAATGAGGGAATTAAATGTGCAGAATGGTCTTATCATGTATTTACTGGAGGAAAAGTTAATGACTGCAATGACAGAGCTGTTATGTCTATCTTAATTTTAACGATTACAGAAAACATGTGGCAGATAATGCCATGTAGTTTTCTACATTTGAACCCTAAATTCAAGTTTGTGAGTTTAAGTTGCTCAGTATTTGGCTACTGAGTAAAGACCTTAGCCCTTTCTGCTCACTCTAAACTCTGACCCCAGCATCCTTACACACTAGGATCAGAGAAGTGAAACAAATTTCACTGTACTGCATTTATGTACATGACAGTAAGACGGACTTCAATCTCATATTGTCTTGCATATATGAGATTGTAGTACTTCTTTAGTAACTATAATATAACCCAGTCAACTTTAAGGCATGTTAAAGTATGTCTACATTATACTTCATGTAATCTATGTGACGAGAGCTTTGCATGCTCCATACAAGCCCCTAAAAGCTTTTAACATAGGCCTGGCCCTGCCTTTGTTATGGTGTGTTTTTTAATAGCCTGTGTTGTATTTCTCCAGAATTACTGACGTCTGAGTCATGATGAACTGTTAGGAGTGTTTGTATCGAACGTTGGCTAGCATTCTTTCCCTTACACAAAAATAACGTGACAACATGGATTTGCCTCAGCTGAATGTCCACATTGCACGAGGATAAGCCCTGATGAATCATAATTCGTCTGTTCGCCAGAAGGAGAATTCACAGTTCATACCACAACAACAATAACAATGCGATACGAGGACGTTGCCATGGGAGACTCTGAGCACGTGAACAGTGAGTGGAGGAGAATTGCGCAGTGTCGCAAATCAAAGCTTCTGTTTTTCTCCGTTTTCTCATTCCATGGCTGAGTTTCCACTTCTCAGCTGAGGGCATTTAAACTCCAGGTTACATAAGACAGGCCGTGCGTTTCAGTCTTTAACATTCCCCATCTGAGTCTTTGGCAAACTGAAACAGAGCACAGCCCAACAGATATTTAAGTATATTTTATTATAGTTTTATTTAGCTTATCATCAAAGAAGAAATTCCTGTAGTATGATGTTTTTATTTTAATTTGAGGTTATTCCTTGGAAAATGCCTGACATGCCCAATAAGCTGGAAAAAGAGAACTGCATTCCCAGGGGCTATGACTCTGTGGTTGTTGAGCTGCACGCCCACACACACACACACACACACACAAACACACACACGGTTTTCCTTGTGGGGATCAGCCAAATGTCTCCATAAGGTCAGATCAGCTAGATATTCACATGAAACATATACAGCCACTTGCATGTGGGACATAAATACAAGGACATTACATTATATCACTGGGTTTTGTTAACTGACAGAGACACACATGGTTTTCTATCAGGATTTAAACTCATTTTAAATACCTAATAATCTTATCAGTCCTGTTACAATTACAGTTGCTTACATTACAGCTGTGTAGCAATGAGGTTATAAATGTTGACAGGCCATCTAATAAGTGAGGAAAAACTGCATTTGCAGAACAAATGACCTCAGATTAGTCTAATTTTCGCTTTGTATGTGTGTAAAAGTGTCTCAAAATTTTAAACTTAACAGATCTTTACAAATTTACTAAACAGAATGTTATGTTAATGCATTAATCCATGTCATCTCTCAGACTACAGATACCTGTATAACTTCTGTCCTGGGCCGGAGTGGAATGTAATGTGTAGAGGATGCTGCGAATATGACGTGATTAAGTGTAAATGCCCTATTCAGGGTACACCAGTGGGCTACGCCGTTCCATGCTGCAGGAACGCTCGCCATGAATGTGACCCCTGCATCATCCATCCAGGTATGACATTTAACAAACTTAAATTATAGTCATTTCATATGAAATGTTGTGCATGTGTGAACTTGTTTTTTATATCTCCAACAGGAGAGAGAAATTAAAATAATAGAGCCAAAAAGTTATCTTTTCATTACTAAGGTTAGGTTTAGGTTTAGGCATAGCATTAATTATGTGCATTAATAATTATATCAGTGAAAGGTCCTCATAAAAAAAACAATGCTCATACACTTTATCTCAAGAATAACCTGCTTTTAATACCAACAACAATAATAAATGCTATGGTACAGTGGTGGCGAAGTACCCAAATCATGTAGTTGAGTAAAAGTACAGATACCCAAGGTAAAATATTACTCCAGTAAAAGTCCTCTGTTTAGATTTTCACTCGAGTAAAAGTATAAAAGTATTTACCTTCAAATGTACTTCAGTATCAAAAGTAAAAGTATTATGATTTACTATGGCTGTAATGTCCAATTATCATTTTTGTAACAAGACTCTTTATTAATTGACTCATTTTATGTAAAAAGTCACTCCTGGTTACCAATATTTCAATACAATGTCATTAATTAGTCTAACGCTGAGAAAAGTATCATAAAGCTTAAAACACTGAAGGTAAGTTTTGTCCATTAGGTAGAACCAAATGGCTTTGGATTAAGATTTACTGGCAACTTAGTTACAAGTTTAGGTTTCATTTTTTTTTTAAAAAAAGTTATTTTCTACAAAAAGGAAACATTTAAAGCATTAACCACATATCTATCAGTCTCCCTCTTTTTGATAAATAAAATATCCATCCATCAGGCATTTTAGGTCACAGTTTAAAAAAAATAAACAGTAAACTTTCAGAATAAAGTAGTAATAAATCGTATTGAAAATAAAGTCGTAATATATTAAAGATCAAAGTCATAATATTAAAAAAAAATCAATATTTTGAGAATAAAAAAAATCATACTATATGGAGAACAAAGTCAAAGTTATAAGAACAAAGTGTCAATTTAGAAAAGTGCCGAGAGGAAGCATCGTCCTTAATTTTAACAATAGGAGGCTGTTTATCTTCCTTTACAAAACCTGTTTCTTTTCGTGTATTTTAAAAAAGTCACTTAATTAGGACCGGGGGTGCTGTGACAAGTTTGAATTTTCTTCCATTTTCTTTCCCGCTGGCACTTGATGCTGCTGTACTGATGGGATAACTATGTCTATCCCAACCCACTGTAACGTGATTGGTGTGATTACGCATTTCTTTCATTTTGAAATGTTACATATTTTTTTTTATGCGTGCATGAGACAAAAGTTACGGCAGATTTTTTATAATGTAGTGGAGTAAAAAGTAAGATATTTGACTTTTAAATGTAGTGAAGTTAAAGTAAAAGTCCTCCAAAATAAAAATACTCCAGTAAAGTACAGATACACATAAAAAAGTACTTAAGTACAGTAACGAATTACATTTACTTTGTTACTGTCCACCACTGCTATGGTATTGCTTTTTTTAAAGAAAACCCCTTTAATAAACCTTATGAAAGGAAGCTGTAACTTTTCTGCTTCAAAAAAATTCTCAGGATGGAATACTTTATGGCTTGTGGTTTCTCACTAACACGACAAGTTGTGTTTTCTGGTAAGAGAAAGAGTGTTTATAGCTGTTATAAAAGAAGTGATAAGCGATAACAGACAGTAAGTTGTTTTGTGAACATTCCACATTAAATATTACTATAAATAGATAAAGCGAAATAGCAGTCCTTTTTATGTCTTTAATGAATAAAATTGTGTAATTGTTGCAAATTGCTGTGGTAGAAATGGAATTAAAGCTTCAGGGCATGCTGTTGTAGTAGAATAAGCAACTTCACCCGGTTGTTGATTATTTTCAGCATGTTGTGGTTTATTCCTTACTTATACCATGGTGCTGTTGAATTACTGAATCTGATTGGTCAGAAGTTAGTGGTTATTTTTTACTGACAGTAGTTCTGGCTGCAAGGCGAACAACAGGTTTATATTAATGCACTCATTCGAACACATTATGTTTCTATAGTAACAGTCACAGAGACTTGTATCTGAGGCACTTCGCAATAATCCCTGCCCGATATGGAATTTAAAATGTTGATATTGTGATATGACATTAGTGATCAGGAACTAACTTCTCACTAAGTTCTGAACATTTGCTGTGATATGAGAAGAATGAAGCACTTTGGAACATGCTGTTATTGAACTTTAATAAACCCCATGGTTGTACTGGACGTCTGCTTTATGTTAAAACATATCACACCATCTCATCTGTTTTCCAATAACAACAATAATATCAGCAACGCCTGATGTGTTTTATTCATTTCATGCTTAAGAAATGGGACAATGAATCACACCTAGAACTCATCACACAACTTTCTTTCTCTGCCTTTGACATATATCTGTTACACCCCAGAGTCCTGGTCCAAATTCCCATGACCCTCTTCACCACGTGAAATTGCATAAACTGTTCACCCCTGTGTCGCTTTTATTTTTCGCATTTTTCAACAATGTTGATAGTGTTCCTGTAGATGTTTGATTTGGCAATTACAGCTAAACTGTCATGGATGTGTGGAACTGGAAGCAAACAAAACATTTAGAGTCATTGGGTAAAGGACAATTTATTGTGATGGCTCAGGGTGAAAACCCATAATACAGGATTTTCTATCAGGCTTGTGCTGTTTTGGCTTGTTTTTAGTCTTGACACCAGTAAGGGTGGATACAAAAAAAACAGACATGCTAGGCCTGATGTGTGTGGGCCATGTTTTTATAGCTGCATGGGGACCAGAAATCCCCACAAAGGGTTTCTTTCTCTGAAATGTTTTATCTTGTAGGGACGTCCTCCCCACAAAAAAATAAAAGATCCAAAAGTTCCATTTTCATTACTTAGTATTAGGGTTTGGCATAGCATTAATTACATTAATGTATTCTACATTAATCATGATGTCACACTACTATGTGTGTGCATGTGTTTATATCTTGGTCGGGACCAAAAATTCTCACAAGCATAGGAACATCTGTCATTACTGGGGTTTATGTTTAGGCATTACTTAAATGCATTAATAATTATGTCACATGATTAGCAAAACAAAACTTTGTGTGTACCTACCTAGATATATGTGTATATATGTGTATACCTTTGTGTATACCTAGACCAAACTTGTTCTTGGTCTTAAACTTAGTGAGGGTGTATACAGAAACAAACTGACACATTCTAGGTTTAGTGTGTGTGTGTGTATGTGTGTGAGAGAGAGAGAGAAAGAGAGAGAGAGAGAGAGAGAGTGTGTGTGTGTGTGTGTGTGTAAGGGTGTTCACAAATACCAGATGTTCATAGTTCATACCTAGGCAACGATTTTCCTGCCAAAATGTTAAGTAAAATGTCTTTAAAAAATAATAGCCTCATAAAGTGGGGACTCTGACTGCACAGTGATGTAGTCATAGAGCTTCTGATACTGTTTACAGAATGTTCCACTCTTTCTTAGTTTTTTGTGTTTCTCAATCCACTATAGACACCTCAACCCTACTGGCAGGGGACTCTCCAGAGCTCTGAGAACATTGAGAAGTTCCTTCTCAGTTAGCTTGATTGTAATGTCTTTACTAGCTTATATACTTATTGGCACATAAGGGAAGCCTGTTAGGTGTGGAGAAAAGCTTACTTACCAACTAGCTTTATAATTTTGTGAGCATCAACACCTTTCTTTCTGACTGTTTTGTCCTCTTATCAAAGGTTGTAGCATATTTGAAAACTGCAAGCGATGCAATAATGGAACATGGGGGCCAAGGGACGACTTCTTCATCAAGGGCCAATACTGTTCGGAGTGCCGTCCTGGGTGGTCTGGTGGTGACTGTCAGAGTAAGCTCTTCTCACATCGATATCTCATGACACTCTCATACACACACAACATGATATCTCCAGACTACCAGTGGTGATTTCTGTGTAAAGTTATTTAAAGACTACATACTGATACCTACAAATGATACTAATAAGGTAATATTAATAAAGAATAAAGAACCTAGCAATCTAAACTATTGTCTTAGATTCAAAACGTTGAGGCTTGCCAACAAAACCAAAAATGGACCAGAATTTACTTGCCCCAGAGCACTTATCACCCCCCTCAATGCACCATGCACCCCGTTCTCCTCTAGCACTGCTTGACAGGTCCAGCCATCTCTCAGGGTACAAGGACAACATGCATGATGACTGTTCTCAGTTCTGGCACCTAGGTCCATATCCATACTGTTATAGACCTTCTTCTTTTGGAAGTACTTATATAAGCACAATGACTGTGCTGTCTCTCACTACTTTTTACTCCTTTTTCTTACTTCCCAACAGAGTTTTAGACAGCTAGTGTTCTCAGTCTGTGACCTAGTGAAGCTGTATCAAGATGTAAATATTGATAGAGACCTTAAAGCCCTTTTGTAAGTCACTCTGGATATGATCGTCTGCATAATGCTGTACAGGAAATGCTAATGTAAAGTGAATGAGTGGAGGAACAAATTGATGGAGATGGAGGTGTATGTTTCTGCTTTGTAGCATGTGGTGGTGTGATCAAAAAGAGGCAAGGTCATCTGGTTTTGGAAAGTTACCCCACTAATGCCCGCTGTGAGTGGACTCTGCAGGTTAATCAGCCTTTCACTATAGAGCTAAGGTAAGTATCTCTCTTTCTTCTTTTAGGGACAAAGTCCTCCTTTGTACTAACCACCTCTATCTACAATCATTAAACACACTTCCTTTTCTGAAGTCCACTTCATACTGTACATCTTACATGTATAACATATACATATCTAATCATATATACCTCATTTTAAAATCTCATGTACCAATAGTAATAACAGAAATAATGCTACTAACACTTAAATGTCAAAACCCAGGATATCTGAACTGCTTTACTGCTTTACCAGCTAACAGCTCCCATAATTTTTAATCATTCCAATTTCCAGTCATGTCTCCTGATCTTCTAGATTATTGACTTAGATGAAAATATAAACGCAACACT
Source organism: Duopalatinus emarginatus (assembly GCA_028565595.1). Taxonomy (NCBI): domain Eukaryota; kingdom Metazoa; phylum Chordata; class Actinopteri; order Siluriformes; family Pimelodidae; genus Duopalatinus; species Duopalatinus emarginatus. The sequence goes on along the minus strand of JAOVVF010000010.1, from coordinate 9,835,444 downwards.
TTTGTTTTTGGTCCCATTTTTCATGAGATGAACCCAAAGATCTATGTACACCAAAGGAATTTTCCCCTTAAATATTGTTCACAAATTTGCCTGAATCTGTGTTAGTGAGCACTTCTCCTTTGCTGAGATAATCCATCCATCTCACATGTGTGGCATATCAGGATGCTGATTGGACAGCATGATTATTGCACAGGTGTGCCTTAGGCTGGCCACAATAAAAGGCCCCTCTAAAATGTGCGGTTTTATCACACAGCACAATGAAAAATGGGAGCAAAAAGTGTTGCGTTTATATTTTTGAAAAATCACAGTATAATTTTGTTGGACACATTCAGTTTTGATCATGGTGCACATTTGCTGTGGCATTGTTTTACCAAACTTATGCCATGTTACAAGATTTATTTCCATTTACATGTAATTACATTTATTATATTATCATTATTGGCTGACTGAGATCCTGTTGGTGATGACAGAGTCAAACCACTCTGTAAAGTTTCTACATCCCAAAGATTTTCAAAGGGTTTCATGTCAATTTATGTATGAATGATTCCCTAATGCACTTTGAATCACTCCTTTACAGTTTGAGCCTTTTGGCATAGTCATAGCATGGTCATAGCATTAGGGAAGAAAAAAATCCACTAATGTTATAGTCTGCTCATTTAGTATTTTTAGGAACTGACTTCATTTTATTGCCACAGAATGCTACTGAGCTTCAGTCTGACCAATCCAAAACCCCAGATCATAACACTGTCTCCAGATGCTCTAAATCTAAAACAGTGACTTTTTTTTAGCCAGGCAGTGTATTTAAAGTACCGGCAGTTTTATTGCATTAAATTGCATTAAAGTATTTTCCTACACCATTTCATAATTAGTACCTAAGAAAAAAAAAAAAGATTGTAATGGAAAACCAGCCAAACGTATTATGTAACCTAACGGCAATCCCTATTAAAACTAGTACAGATCATTTTAAATAAACACAGGTAGTACTTGGCCCTTTTTACACTAAAATAAGGTTATTGTAGACACCGGAGATGCACAGCTTATATGTCAGAGGCTTGAGATAAATTACTGTAATATTGCAGCAAATCAGCCATGGACCATGTAAAGTTATAGATTGGAGTCACTGAGGTGCATATTGCTTTAAATCACTAACTCTTTGCTGACTCAATAACTGCAGAGGTCCAAACCTCCTCTGGCATTAACATCAGCACAAAAACTGCACACTGGGAGCTTCAGGGCTCTAGACTGTGGAGCAGTGGAAACTCTCTATGGAGTGTTGAATCATGCTTCTCTATCTAACAGTCTGATGGACAAATCTGCAAATTCTATAAGAGGGATAATGTGTTGGGATTGTTTTACACGGATTGGCCTCTTCCTCTTAATTGCAGTGAAGTCAAATCTTAATTGTATGTTCATGACTGTGCCTCAGTGCACAGTGCACAAAGCAATAAAGGCACGATAGGGTGAGTTTGGTATGGAAGAACTTGGCTGACCCACACATAGCCCTGACCTCAAACCCATCAAAAACCTTCGGGATGAACTACAGTGGCGATTGCTAGCCAAGTCATGTTGTCCCACACCAGTGTCTAAATGGTTGAATAGACAAAAATGCCCACAGACACTCCAAAATCTTGTAGAAAGCCTTCCCAGGGGAGTGGAAGGTGTTATAGCTGCAAAACACCCCTATCAATTTAGAATAGGATGTCATAAAAGATTTTTGTTTATGTGCCCACTGTTTCCAGATACTGTTTCAGTAGTGGGTGTGTTTATTTGATAATAATGATAATAGATACAGAGACTTTTGAGAATTAGATTTTTTTTTTTACTCATGTACCATGGTACATACACATATGGACCGTTTTTACATGCCACTTCTGACAAGCATTCCCAAGAAGTGTTTTGTTTTCATTTACCATGTGGAGTTGTGGCAAACTGCACTGCTCTGCTTCATGAAGCAACACAAATTACTAATGGATTTCACAACAGTCTCACTGAACAGCCTGTTCACAGAATTACAGGAATCTTTTCTTTTATCTACATTACTTCATGTTGGCAATGATGATTCTGGCTAATGGAAAGTTATGACTACTGACATGCTCAGACTAAGCGTTGCTGGCTGAGCCCTCCAAGCATTCACCACGGTTGGCTGTGTCAGATCCTTACAATGCTAATGACTAATGAGTAGCAAAGTGTGTCTGGGCATTTAAGCGCTCCACCGTCTGCAGAAATGTCCACCAGTACTCAAATGTTCTGGCCTAGTTGTGTCACTCTTCCAGCTTTGTTCGCTTACCCAAGCAGACAGTTTAGAGCATGAGGTCATTCCAGGTTGTGCTTTACACTATGATCTCCATTTCTGTTTTTTCTGTCGGCAGGTTACTATTGTACATTATCATTACCATCAATACATAAGTCCTATTTCTTACACACTATGATATACACATTAGTACTTTAACAAAGTGTTTTTTTTTAGGGAAAGATGATAATATGCAACAATGATATAGTGCCAGTTTACTGTCTGACAGTCAAGCATAAAAAGAAAAGGAGAAAGAGCATTCTCCAATGCTCAAAATATGTGTGGTGAGTGCTTGACTAAAAGTATCTGACCACATCCTGTAATGAGCTATATGTGTTGAAAATAACCAATTAGAAACAGTGTCCTGCTAAAGCACTGTAATAATGACACATCACCCTTTGTCTGGGAGCTTTTCTGTACTGCTGAGAGACAGTCAGCAGGAAGTTGTGTTTACCCAGTAAGCGATTAGAACACTTGAAACAGGACCCAGCATATAACGCCTCATTTACTGCTCCCAAATGTTGGAGCAATGATTCAACAAGCTCAGTTGCAAATGAGGTCAGTGCACTTGAATCCCACTTGGACATGTATCTATGTGTAGATTTCTCTGAGTTTTATGCCTTCATTCAACTCCTGTACAGGAGAAGTTTATAGGATCTTAAATGTGTAGTAGCCTGAAAGCACTCTTCACTTGGAGAAAGTTTTACATTAATTATTACATATAGATACTTGTATAAGTACAAGCTTCCCAAAACATAACTCTCAAGCAGAATTAAAACTCTAGCATCACATATTCACAGCTATCCGATTACAAACTGAATTCATTATATACATAGCTATCCAGCGACTTAATCAAAGCTGTTGCTGTTCACTGTAATGGAAATGGGAAATCACACTTACCTAGCAAAGTGTTACTGATTTTAGAGCAGATTGACAGTTTTTTTCACCATGTTTGTTAAACTGCTTTCCCTTATGCAATTATCTTAACAGGAAGAGAGCCAAAACACAATAATAATAATAATAATAATAATAATAATAATAATAATAATAATAAATGTTGGTTTCTTAAAGGGTTTCTAAAGGGTTTCAACAAAGACTGTAATATTTTTTGTTTTCTGCACACTGTGCTGCAATCAACACCACATTCATTATCTAAGCTGCTTATCCTACTATTGGGTTATAGGGGTCCTGGTGTCCATCACAATGTTCTGTGGAAAACAACAACTGCCAACACAATATTTCATCCATAAAATAAAATGTGCTTTATCAGCCTACAGTACACAAGATTGTTTTAAAGAATAAGTGTGAGATAAAAATAACTCACGCTCTAAGACTCAAGAAAAAAATACACATGAAACAACAGACAAGGTGTGAACTACACAAAGGAATTTTCAGTAATGTAACTGGGCCAGGACTTACTTACTTAGGTCTGAATACAAGTCAAACATTTTTAGCTATTTGTGAATTTTGCCAGACCACCATACAAAAACCTACAGTATGATGAAAGCACAATAGACTATTAGAGTATTTGGACAGTTGGACGTGTTGTTTCTTCATGTCCCTAGATATGTGGTACATGATTTATCTATATAATTAAAGACAAAGAATGGGCACTTTGCCTGAATCTGATTTTTACTACATTGCAGAAAGGCGCTCTTTCCTTCTCATAATGCCTAGAGTAAAAATATTCAGTTGTTACCCTTAAAAACACATGTGACGTTTTCTTTAAGCATATGTACCACATTCACTGCACATGTGTACACACAGTTCATTAGTAGTACAGCAAGATAACACATATGTGTACTTGTGCATGTGTGTGTTTAACTGCACGGATGGGTTGAATGTGGAGGTCACATTCCTCTGTGTGCAAGAACAGTAGGCAAATAGTTCACTTTCACTTTTTATTTTATTTCCACACAATACTCTGAACTGCATTTCTAATCCATTCTTGAGGTAATTGTATATGTGAACTGGCAATCAAAACACAACTCAGGTTTTAGTCTGGAAAAATCATATAAATTTTTGCATGTTGGCTTTTGCTAAGATTTGTCCTACTTCGCTGCTATTTTACTCACCACCACTTGTCCTATCAACAGCATAGAAAAACAACTGCAGCCTCGTTCCTTGAAATTACAGGCTCTCAGCATAACCGTGATCTCAACTTCAAATCATAAATTAAAATATACCATTTCTCCAGTCTAATGTCTCTGACAGACAAGTTAGAAGTAGAAAAACACATGAACTTAAAACTGAAGAACGCTGGTGTGTCTTTGGGACAGTTTTTATGAAAGAATTTTCACCTCTCATAAAATACGGGACTGGGAAAATATGTGGACTGGCTCTCAGTGCAGTTAACACATTAGCTGACTAGGATGATAGCTCAGCATTAGCCTTTATACGACAGTAAACAAGAGAAAACACGAAAGTGTGACAGAAAAAAAGAGTGCTCCAGGAAAACATTGCACTATATGCTTGAGTTGGTTTAGTAAAGCAAGAATTTCCATGGAACTAAAGTGAATAAATATGGGCTAATGACTTACAGGACCTAGTTGGGTTTTCTGTGACTCAAGCGAAATGACCAAGCAGAGTAACAATTTATCTTAATTAAAAGCTTGCTAAAAAAGGGACATTTTGTGGATGAATGACAGCAGTGGAATAATGATGCGAGTCCAAATGGCATGCAGTTAACCCTTGTGTTGTGTTAGAAAGCTGCCTGAAAATACTCAAAAATAATAGTTATCATCCAGTGTTCATGGTTAACTTAGTATGTATTTAATTCCATTTAAACACTGTATTCAAAATATATATATATATATATACACACACACACTTCATACATTTTTCATCTCACAATATACCATGTTTTAAATTTCAAAAATGTTTAAATTCACTATAGTGAATTTCCTATAGTGAAGAAAAGGGGATATTATCTAATAGTCTAATCGATTAATATCAGAGCACACTGACCAAATATTGCTTGTTTTTATTTTTAACGTTATTATCTATAGTGACATCTGTGCTGTTACAGGTAAATTTTGTCACATATAGACAGGAAAAAGGCAAAGGGTACTTTCTTTTTCATAAAACCAACTTTATTTTACTCACAGTAGCTGGAAATTGAACGCTGAAAACCAATTGTGTTTGTTTGTGTGTGTGTGTGTGTGTGTGTGTGTGTGTGTGTGTGTGTGTGTATCTCTCTCTCTTTCTCTCTCTCTCTCTCTCTTTCTCTGTGTGTGTGTGTGTGTTTGTGTAGTGGCGCACATTGAACCATATTTGTTCCACAGAGCAACCCACACCTTGTATGTGATACTGGCAACAGCCAGTATTCTATGCCGTGTCATATTTGACCCATTACACCACAAATGTCACTTCTCTCTCTCTCTCTCTCTCTCTCTCTCTCTCTCTCTCCCTCTCTCTCTCTCTCAGGTTCATGATGCTGAGCCTGGAATTTGACCATAGCTGTCGCTATGACTTCGTAGAAGTCAGAGATGGTGACAGTATCAACTCTCGCGTAATTGGTCGGTTCTGTGGAAATGAACGCCCGCCTCCTATCCACAGCACTGGCAACTCTCTGCACATACTGTTTGTTTCTGATGGCTACAAGAACTTTGATGGGTTGTTTGCCATCTTTCAGGAGAACTCAGGTAAGACAGGCTCTAAATAGTACAAAAGTTCCATTTTTTATTTTTTCAAAAAAACGTATCTGTACTTTAGCCTGTATAATATGTATGCTTGAGTTGGTTTAGTAAAGCAAGAATTTCCATGGAACTAAAATGAATTAATATGGGCTAATTACTTACAGGACCTGGTTGGGTTCTCTGTGACTCAAGCAAAATGGCTAGTAGAGTGTCGAGTTATCTTAATTAAAAGGTTGCTAAAGAAAAAAAAAAACTTCTCTGTACTTTAGCCTGTATAATATCTAATTCTCACTATATTTATTCCATCATACAGATATTCTTACATATAACCATAATTTTCAACTAATCCATGACTTTGTTTTATGAATAAAAACTGTGCAGCATGTACCTCCTCACCCTGTCTTCACGATGGCACGTGTATACTGGACTCTTCTCACTCCTATCACTGTGCTTGTCTGGCTGGTTACACAGGCAAGAGATGTGAATATGGTAAGTCTGTTAGCTCTACATACATTAGATGTCTCTCTCTATATATAGTCATCACCAGAATTTTTGGCACCCTTGCTAAAGGGGTTTAATTTTGCCCAGAAATGGAAATAAAACATATAACAGACACATACAAAATAGTCCTGATTCTGCTGTAATGTTTGTGATGATGAGTTTGGGAAAAAACAGAAATGCGACAGAAAAAAAATAAACCCAAGTTTTTTTTAAACAGAATCTCAATAGTGCCACAGCCATGCTTTCTGTGTGAGATGAATGGCATACTGCCTCTCTCCTCTCAATCACAGTCACTCTATCCAATCATGTGCATCTGTGAGCTCGTGTACATGGAAGTGAGCAGATACTGGTTTCATCCTAGTGTGTTACTCTGTCCTGTAATGCAGCATGAACTGCAAAGTCAAAATAAGCTGCTAACTGACCTCATGTGTCTCGTCTTTGCTTTTTTATTTTTTTCTTAGTTGGCAGTTGTCATATGCCATAGTTGTCAGAAATGGATTAACCAGATCCAAATTAGGGAGAAAATGGGAGGTAGATAAGCGCTGAAGGGATTAAACGTTTTTCTGTGAATTTAGGTTTCATTTTGGATCATTGCCCTTTTGGAAGATCTAAACATAAGCCAGTTGTAGCTTCTTGGCAAAGACAGCCAGATATCTCAGCCTTACAACTTTAAATACCTCAAAAGTATAGTTAGATTACATTCTTTTTGTGCTTCCTTACCTGTTAGTTGCCAAAATCCAACCACTAGCAGTGTCGAGCAAACCCCAGACACTTGTGTTTATGGTTTCCTCTGGCATGCTTTTAAAATAGTTTGTTGGCATAAAGGCAGCAGCTAATTGTGGACCCCCAAAATGCTCCCGTCTTCTGCCATCTCCAACCATGATCCTCAGAGAAATGACTGCCTCTCTTTCACTGTGTGTGGGGAAAAAATATACTTACATCATCTTTCAGGAGGGCTTATTACAGCTCCAGTTCTTTTAAACTTATAGCTGTGGATATTGACACCATCAGGCATGTGTTTAATTCTATAGCAATATGCTGATATATGGAGGTCAACAAACATGTGTTCATCCTTTAATTGATGAATGACTTAAGGAGTCTAGCCTTCGTGTTGCCTCATATTTATAATTTAGTGAAAGAGGGAGCAATGGAATTGTGTGTTTCTTAATACTTATAATAT
>JAOVVF010000010.1:9779202-9793489 GCA_028565595.1 Duopalatinus emarginatus | reverse complement strand
AGTGATATGAACTACTTATGCAAATAGCTTCCAGATATAATTTTACCAGTAACCTCTTTCACTGCTTAAAGCACAGCACATGTCTAGTGATTACACCTTGTTTTTGTACGTCTATGTGTTGTGTTGAATTAATTAGGGAGGATAAAACTGCCTCAGAATATTCATGATCATGAATCAGTGTGTCTTCTGTATTGTCTGTTGGCTGGAGTGAGGCAGGACCTGGAGCTTCCCTTACTGCACATTAGTCCACTTACTGCAGGTGATGCATGCAGGCTGTTGTTTGTTGTTTGACCTTGTTCTTTCGGATGGAGGGTCACAATATGTGATTGGAATAGCGAGTAGGTCACAAAATATCACTGTTTTCAGTAAAATCATCAAACACAGTAGCTCAGGTCAGACATATAAATGTTAAAGGAAATAGTGGGAAATCTGTTAGAGGGTGAGTAAAAGTGAGATCAGGCTACAATATCTGGCCTTCGAAGGCCTGACAAAAGCAGATTCATCATTGTGATTGGCACCTTGAGGGAAAGAGTATTAACCTTTTCACGAGGCAGCCCTGAAAACTGTTGTGCCAGGTCTTGTGTCTTGTTTTTTTCCTCTTTGCTGTTGAGAAATTCAATTACCAACAGCTTAACTCATTTAAAAGGCCTAATGCAATGAGATCTTGCATTAAATAGAAAAAAAGAAACTGTATATCACCTGCACTCTCTTTACCTCACCATCTTTTCCTATGGGTTGTATACCATCTAATTCTACCAGCTGGGTTAGTAACAAATATTAAAATCCTCAGCACACTATATTATAGCAACACACAATAACTCAGATCCAATGTAAAAGCTGGCATATTTCACTCTTTCTGGTTTGGATTCACTTTGTCAGGATGGCATCAGAGCATTTGCTGAGAGGCCTTGGTGGTAAAATATCAGTAGTACACATTCACACATAGAAACTATTATTACGCTCCATCTGTGTGCCTGACAGTTAACCAGCTGTTCTGACTATACTGAGTCTGTAGGGAATGGCTTGTTAGGACAAAAACGTTTAGCCTTACATTCATTATGTTATCAACACCACTTTCATATGAAGTCGTTCATCTGAGTGCGCTGACATACTGTTCAATGAATGTCACTATTCTGACTAGGTGCATCTCCAATTATGTGACAGCTACCTGAGTGGAAGGATATGAGCTAAACATTTATCTGCTGAGATACATTAAGCCAGATATTATTAGCTTAAAGTTTTTTTGTTTTTTTTTAACTGCAGCATCTTAGAGCATCTGAATTAATTGAAGTGACCACTAATTAGGGGTGCATGAGCTAACCCCAACAATTGGCTAGCATGGTTCTGATGGACTGGTAGACAGAAACATCTTCCTTTTCACACAGAGAGTAGGGTGATCTCGAGTAAGCTCCACTCTAGGTCTAATTGCCACACAACATAGCCATATAATATGAATTGTATGATAGATTAACAGTCCATAGTTAACACCGAGAAATGTTGCACTGATGAAATGTTTCCAATCCTCCAGAGTGTATCTACTCATATAGCTACTTTGACACCCATATGGCGACTGTAGAAAAAAAACAACTACTTATTAGTCATTCATGAGTGAAAGATAAAGCCAGTATGTTCTGCTTTCACACCTGGCACACACACACACGCACACACGCACACGCACACACGCACACGCACACGCACACGCACATACACACACATTGAAATTGAGAATAGAGCTTCTTCTCAGATTTCAGAGTGTCTAAAAATGTGTGAGCTTCACTCCATGTTTATGGAGGGTGTTAAACAGGATGGAAGTCTGTGCAGCTTTTCTACAATAATGTAGAGAGTTGGTGTAGAGAGTAAACATGACTGTATATTTGTTTTCAAAACCTTTATGATGCTGTCTTGTTTTTCTGTCTTTAATTGCTCCAATGTTGAAGATCTACCATAGTGAAATGCACATGCTGAATAAAAGAGAATCACGTCTTAGATGGCATTACTGTTGGGATAAAAATAGCAACTCAGGTAAATTATTTCACAGCAAAGCCAAGCCAGTGGCAGTATCTATTTCTGGGAGCTGTCAGGTCATGGACAGTACTCATTAGTATGTGCAGTGTGCAGGATGAGCAAAAAGCATGCATAACCTAATTTAATGGTGCTCCAAGACATATAGTGAAATCCCCACTTATAGAATACACCCAGATGATCTCTGCATTGGTTTATTTTTAAAATATATGCAATTTGGCCAATCTGCTTTTATTTATTACAGGATAACTGCTGTATCATAGACAAGCATACAGCTAATGCCTGGTTTCACATACGCAATTTAACTTTTGAAGTGTTTGTGAAAGGAGCCAGATAGCACTCCCAGCAACTCAACATCTGTTCCTTCTTAACAGCTCGGTGTGTCTTGCTTAGTGTACTATGGACAAAATCTGCCCTTTTTTTCTTTTAATAATCAGCAGCCTACAGTCACTCTACAATCATCATCCATCTGTTCCTCACTGACAGCAACTGTTCACTTGCATTAACCAGATCTGATCATGTATATCAACTTGAATTCCTGTCTGATCCCGTAGTGCCAACAGCATGCCTAAGCAAGTGGAGGTACGAATGCATGAGAGCCACCTGGAGCCAATTGAGGCCACACCACGCTCAAAATGTGCCCTCATCTGCCAGAAAATGCGCAAGAACCTGCTGCTGACACTCACGGTCATGGGTGAGTATCAGATCTATCTCTCATTCAGGTAACATTCAACATGATGCTATCACCACCATGCTTCACTTGAGTTGGTGCTCTCAGGGTTATGTGTCTTGCTGGGGTTCTGCCAAAAATAAATGCCACATTTGCAAAAGCTCCTTTTGAGCTATTGTAGTGGTATAAACAGCTTCTCTCATTTTTCCATATCTTTCTATATCATATAATCCTCAATTAAGTCAATTTCATTTCCTGGCTGTGACCAATCAAAAAGTCAACATTTCTGCAATGAAGATGTGAGCACTGAATTCATTAAAGGGTGTTCTGAAAGGGCAAAAAGCATTTAGTGATTATTTCCTGCAGAGTTATTCAGGGTGAGCAAGCACAATGCAGCATTCTAGTATATAAACAACACACTGTCACCAAGTGTGCATATCACATGTGAAGTCATGCTTTAAGTGCACATTTAGTTTACACACGCAGCTGTATTTAGGTCGTATTTAAAAAGGCATGAAGCACCCAGCCTCTTGCTTTCATTGTTGAGGTGGAAGAATGAGAAGAGTCATTCCATTTCAGTTTAGAACATTTCTGAGTGTAATGTGATCTGTATTCTGTACAATTCAACTGAAAACAAACTAAAAATAATTTTGTTTATTTATTTTTGTTTGTTTATTGGGGGACTCAATAACATGGTTTCATAAATATGCACACCCTTAAACTAATACTTGGTTCAAGCACCTTTTAATTTTATGACCACATTCTGTCTCTTTGGTTATGAGTCTATCAGCATGGGACTTGGCAATCTATGCCCACTCTTCCTTGCAAAAGTGCTCCAAATCTGCCAGATATCTCTGATGCACAGTCCTATTCAGATCAGCCCAGAGATTTTTAATTAGATTCAAGTATGGACTCTGACTTGGCCATTCCAAAACTCTCATTTTCTTCCGCTGAAGACATACTTTTATTAATGTGGAGGTATGTTTCAGGGGTATGCTTCACTGTGGGTATGGTGTATTTTAGAGGTATTTTAGGTGACGCATTTTGGTGTTGCTTTTGCACCAAACATACCTTTTGGAATTATGGCCAAAAGTGTCAACCTTGGTCTTATCAAACCATTATACCTTTTCACTGATGCATTTGGCACACTTGATGCAAAATGTAGCCAGACTTGGATGTTTTACTTTGTAAGAAAAGGCAGCCCAGACATATGAAGGATACACGAGAATTATGTAGTTCTGGGTGACATCTAGTTCTTGGTAATGTCATATGTGCCATATTTTACCCATTTGTCGATGACCCTCTTCATTATGTTCTGTGGTACATTTAATACCTTGGGATTTTTTTTGTATTTTTCTCCTGCCTGATACCTTTCAACAATATTATTCCTTTTGTATCCCTGTAAACTATTTGTGGTGTATAGCCTTTGCTATAAGATGCAACTAATTAAATTTTAAGAAAAATCTTGCTAGCACAGCTAAACTTGGGTTTAATCAGGGTAATTGTAACTGATGGTAAGTGTGTACTGACTACTAATTAACATGAGTTTGAATGTAATTTGTTAAGTCTGATCACAGCCACATATCCAATTTCAATTAAATTGTACTGATTATAGACCACATTAAAGGTAGAAAAAGATATAAAATGATTCATCTTGGTGAAAAAACCCTGGCATTTTAATAGGGATGTGCAGTTTTTTTTCCGTTTTTTTATCTTCTGTATATGCTTCTGTTTCTGGAGCTTTAGAAGCCAGTGGGCTTAATTGAAAGAGGGATTTTCTGGTAAAGGGCATGCTTGCTAAGTAATCAGATGTGTTTTATTAACATCAAGCATTATTGAACAGCTTCCCTGGATGTTAATCTTTGGCACATGAACAAAAGAGACGTCAGCCTTCATGCTATGTGGGATCTTGCACACTAGCTGTGAGGGCTCCAGAATGGCTGTTTACTGGCCCACAGAAAGACCATCAATGTTCCATGATGTCTGGGGAAATTACTGTATAAGGTCAATGTTTTTAACTTGGCTTCCAGTATGGAGTTCATATACAAGATTCCTGCATACCTTTAAGACTGATCATACAATGCATTTTTGTCCTTTCCTTGTGCACACTTTCCCAGTCTTTTTAACCACATGATTCAGCGTCACACCATCAGTATCGGTTTCTAAATCTGTGTCTTGGCAGTCAGACTGCTATATAGTCTATCCTATTTTCACTTTTTGGAAAATCTATGCAAATTGCATGCCAAGAAGAATGAATAATGAATGGGTCTCTGAGAAATGAATCCGTTCATTTCCTCCTCTCAGTCCTGTTCTCCATCTTATACCTCCTCAGGTGTCATATTGGGAGCTGTATCTGGTATGCTTCTACGTGTGGCCTCTCCTATCGATGACAATATTGTCATGGTAATTGCATTCCCTGGAGACATTCTAATGAGGATGCTAAAAATGCTTATCCTTCCTCTCATCATCTCCAGTTTAATCACAGGTAACCGCATATGTAAATGATCTGGACAACAAGATAAAGTTCTGTAAACATAAGAGCTACACACTTTAACCTGATACATATCCTTAATCCAGGTCTTGCTGGTCTGGATGCTAAGTCTAGTGGCCGTCTGGGTACCAGGGCAATGATTTATTACATGACCACCACTATAATTGCTGCTGTGCTGGGAGTGATCCTGGTATTGATAATCCATCCTGGCAACCCCAAACTAAAGGAAAACCTTGGGGAGGGACTCAAGAATGATGAGGTCTCTAGTCTTGATGCATTTTTTGACCTCATTAGGAACCTTTTCCCTGAGAACTTGGTGCAAGCTTGCTTCCAGCAGGTTCGTGACCAGATCTTTTAACCATTTGTATTAATACAGAAGTCAGTTATCACTCTAACTGAGCTTCTGACTGTATTTATAGATCCAGACTGTTGTGAAGAAGGTTGAGATTGAGCCTGAATACGATGACACCAACAGTACCATGGAGGAATTAATTTCTGGTGCCACTAAGCCTCCTCCCATATTCAAGGAAAAGAAGTCCCTCCAGTTTAAGAGTGGAATGAATGTTTTAGGTATGAGACCAAACCCTTGTCGAATCAAATTAGATTTTTTTTAGCTATTTATCTCAATTCTGAATCTCATTGTCCTCGAAATCTCTTTCAGGTTTGATTGGATTCTTTATTGCCTTTGGTATCTGCATGGGGAAGATGGGTGAGAGGGCAAGACTTATGATTGAATTCTTTAACATCCTGAATGAAATTGTGATGAAGCTGGTCATCATGATCATGTGGTAAGTTGGATTGTCTGTAAAATAGGTTTCTCCACCCCAGTAATTTTACATGCAGCTGTCTCTTGGGACTCTTTCAAGGTGACTGGTGTCTAGAGATTGACATTACATCATCAAATAAATGTTAAACATCCTCACATAGAGTATCTTTACTTACAGGTATTCTCCCTTCGGTATTGCCTGCCTGATCTGTGGCAAGATTATCTCTATCAAGGATTTGGAAATAGTGGCCAGGCAGCTGGGGATGTACATGGTCACAGTCATTATCGGCCTCATCATTCATGGAGCCATATTCCTACCATGTATTTACTTTGCTATTGTCAGAAAAAATCCCTTCAGCTTCTTCATGGGCATCTTCCAAGCCTGGATCACTGCCTTGGGAACAGCTTCAAGGTGCGACATTATTTCTTTTTTTTACCCCGATAAACACAATGTCTGTGGTATATATAGACTTAATAGACTAATCATATTCATCAGTATTGATAATGATCAGATCAGGTTTCTTCATGTGGGATAACAAATTTAGCGCCAGTCTTTGTTGGTGTCCACAACTGCAGCGCCATTTAACCCTTACGAATTAGCAAATACTCAAACTGGACTGGAATCCCTAAAATAAAAATAAATAATAATAAAAAAGAACCAGAGAACTACTCATTTGAACTATTACTTTTCTACCCATATTCTTCAAAAAATTTGTATTCTGTAGTTTCTTGTTGAATATACAACCTCTGGATTTTTCCCAAACAGGATATTGTTCTGGGTTGAACAACTAAAATGTATATTTTCATGATTCAAAAATTTTATTTGTCACATCCTTATGTGGTACAAAAGTACAGTGAAATGTAAAGACTGTGCAAGAGACAGAACAGAACACAATAATAAAAATTATTGTAAGTAAAATGTAAATAAAATGTAATAAAGAAATAAAGGTTAAAAAAGAAAAGTAAAGTAACAGTTATATATACACAATATGGGGTACTGGTAGGAGAAAATATCAAATAAATTATATAAATGGTGCAAGTGAAAGGTAACACGTCCGACTAAATAAAATGTCCTTAGTGATGGATTCCTACAATGGTGTAAAAATAATAAGCTTAGGAATTTGTATAATGTAATTCTGTAGTTTTAACCTCAAACATGCACAGGTTGTTGTGAAGGTAAACAGACTTTTATTTTATACATATTAGTAAATGAAATATCACTGGAACACAAATGACAGCTCAATCATGGACTTTTTCAAGGGACCATGTTTTAGCCTCTTTTGGGTCTCATTAATAGTGAAGTTAGGTTTTAAGTGAGGTTTTCTAAAAACAATGCATGGTGGCAAAGAACATACCTCAGTAAAAATGATTAATCCTTTTTCTGAACAACACCTCCTATAGTGCTGGCACGCTTCCTGTCACTTTCCGCTGTTTAGAGGAGAACCTGGGCATTGACAGGAGAGTAACCCGCTTTGTACTGCCTGTCGGTGCAACAATCAATATGGATGGCACTGCTCTTTATGAGGCTGTAGCTGCTATCTTTATTGCCCAGATGAACGGTGTTATCCTGGACCCTGGTCAGATTGTCACAGTTAGGTAAGCCCTGATATTTATAGTCACTAGGCACTAAAATCTCATGACACTGAGGCAAACTGTATATACTATAAGACAATTCCTACTGGTTTAGTTATGTTGAAGACTTTTTTTCCATTTTTGTCAAGTTCACTTCTAAAGGTCTGTGTCTGTGTCAGTTGATTCAGGGCTCATGTCAGCTTGGTATTCTGATGATAGCTAAAACCTGTATTTCAGGCATGCAGGAAATGGGTTCTAAACAGATATAAATACGTATATGAACAGGCTATGCAGGATATATCTGTGTTTTCATTTTTAGAAATCTTGCAAAAAAGGTTAACAGGGCATCTGGTTGACACTAGACATGCACAGTGCACATCTAATCCCACAGGGCACAACTAAAAATTCATGGAAGCAGGAGGTTTTTATTTTCAGGCTGGCATGAGATGAGTATCGAGACACGAAGTCACGGGAATGTGTTTATTAACATACGAGGCATTTAGGGTTCATTCATTTATACTTAGTAACTGCCTGCTCTGGATTGCAGTGGTTCAAATAAGACTACATATTGTATTGTACAAGTTTATATTTTAGATAGAATAAACTAAAATTTAAAAGTTTTAAAAGTAAAAACACATTACTGTTTGCAGGGGCAAACAAGTATAAGAACTTTGTAAGTTGTATTAAAAATATAGTTCTGTGCACATCTATAAAATAATTATGTAACATGCATGATGTGGCTGAGGTTGAACAATTGGCATTTTTAAGGTTTAAATCTGAATCAAGAAACAGATACACATATTTAGAGCATAAGACAGATACAGATAAGTGCAGTGTGTTTTAACCTTACTGTATAGATAATCTAAAATTGTTTAATACGCTGTTATCAGTCTTACAGCTACACTGGCTAGCATTGGAGCAGCCAGTATTCCCAGTGCAGGGCTGGTAACCATGCTGCTCATCCTGACTGCAGTGGGGCTGCCAACTCAGGATATCAGTCTTTTGGTAGCTGTTGACTGGCTTCTGTGAGTATATTCTGACTATGATATCAACTTCATTTGACTCAACTTAAAAAAAAGTCAGGAAAAAGCTGTTGAATTACTGCAGAAAAGGTTGACTGGATTGAATAGTTGACATCATTCACAAGTAAACAGAGAATTTAGCATCATGCATTCTTGTGCTCACTTCACTAATATATCTCTTTTATCTATATTAGGGACCGTTTCCGTACCTCCGTCAATGTGGTGGGTGACTCATATGGTGCTGGGATTGTATATCACCTGTCTAAAGCTGAGCTGGATGCCCTGGATGCTCAGTATGGGAAATCCGATGAAATAGAGATGACCAAGACACAGTCCTACTACGATGACCTCAAGAACCATCATGAAAACAACTCCAACCAGTGCGTCACTGCTGCTCTGAATTCAGTCATAGTAGATGAGTGCAAGGTACAATTCACGCTTATGGACATAGAGACTTGTATATAGCTCATCCCTGCTGCATGCCGAATTCCTTTTTCTGCTCTTTACTGCAAGTTTTTTTCTCTCTGTGCCAGTGTAAATATGTACACAACCATCCAAACTCAATGGTGTATATATTTCAATAGGCATTTTCTTAAGGCAGCAATTTTTTCATTTTTCTGTCAAATATTTTCAGTAGAAATGGAAATTTCTGAATGTTAAAAACCTTTTTATATGATAGTCACTTCTCAGTTAAAGAAGATGTTGACCTTAATGCCAAAATCCATAATGTCATACTTCCAAAAAAAAAAAAAAAACCTAGGACTTTTTGTGCCATTGATTTATGTTTTCATCAAATGCAATGACAAAACACTTCATTATCAGTGTATGGTGATTTTGCACAAATCAGCCTACATGCATTCCAATTTGCTTTACAATACTATGCACTATACAAACAGCTTAAACAACTTAAACAGCTGCTGAAATATCATCAGCTCTATAGACAAAATAAACAGGTTTAACCCTTAACTTTGGGAACCTGAAGTACTAAAAAGATGACAAAAATGCTGCTGTTCTGCCGATGTCATTTGTGCTTGCATGTCTGTATGAAATAAATTAACTCCAACTGACCTAATTTACACAAAGATGCAAACCATTGTAGTGGCTTTGCGCAATAACACTGAATAGATATAACTCTAAGACTCACCAATGTGTAGGAATGTATTTAGTTTTGTGTCTCTTTGTACATAGTGTCTTAATTTATTGCTTTTTCATTTTATTGTAATTTATTTATTGTTATTTGTTTTTGTTTTACATTGCGGTCTGTGTCTTACAAAATATGCCCAATATACAAACCTAAAACTATGAATGCTAAGTGAATGTTGACTGTTTAAGTTGGATATGCATCATAATGCATGCTTTATAAGTTCCAGTGAAACAAACAGTGTGCATGAAAATATCAGCATCTTTTGCATGCACATGTTTTTATGTTACTGAAGATGTTCTGAATGTGAATATTTTAATATTTACATGTAAAACCTGGCACCTCAGTGTTTTTATCAGGCTAAAATATATGATAGATACAAATACAATAGTTATGCTTTACCTTTGCAGCTTGTTTTAATTTATCTGTCCTATATATTCCTATACAAGAAATTCAAATTTTAAAAATGAATTAAACAGGACAGAAAATTGTAAAACCTTGCCTAGGCTTTTTTCCATTTTTCAGCTATCCATTTTGTGCTCACTGTAGCCTCAGATTCACGTTCTGGAGTGTAACCTAATATGTTATATTACTGAAGTAAGTCATCCATCCATCAGGGTCTGATGTGGCATTTATGCTGAAATGATATTCTGCTCACTATGGTTGTAAAGAGTGGCTATTGTGAGCTATATATCTGAGCCAGACACAGTTTTGTTTAACTTAATTTCCATGTGCAGAATTCTATAGACTGCTGTGTGTAGGAATTCCAGCAGATCAGCAGTTTCTAAAACACTGAAAACAGCAACCATGTTAATATACAGAAAAAATGACTGAGATAAAATTTTTTCCTTATTCTGATGTTTGGTGTGAACATGAAGCTCTTGACCTGTATCTGCAGGATTTTATGTGTTGTGCTGCTGCCACTTAATTTGCATGAATGTGCAGGTATAAAGTGGCAGGTGGGTGTATTGTAAATCGTAAGGCATTATTAGACATAATTTAAGGCACGGAATAAATTGTTGACTTCAGGATTAATATAGCATAAATAACATTAACAAAGTAATTGATGAGCAAAGGAACAATAGCATTATTAATGTGTGTAATTGTTAACTGGCAAAGTTCGGAAATTAGGGTGAACATTTTTTTTTTGTAATTATTCAGAACTCGTGGTGTATTTTGTCAGCATTTAAACAAACATTAGCCTGCTAAAAACACTGATCTATATTGTTGGTTTTGAATTGTAACTGAATGTTCAGTGTTGTTTAGATTCTGCTGATAACTCCTTCCAGGTAACCTCGGCGGCCACAAATGGCTCGACTACGGAGTGTGCACTCATTGAAGAGGAACCGCAAAAGAGTGATTAATGCAAGTGCACAGAGCCCTTCTGTATCCAAGTCCCCAAGTGATTTATCTACTGAAAACAAAAGAGAGGAATAAAAAGACCTGCTAAAATCATGCAAACAGAACAAATGATGAGTTTTGTAGTTTAGACGTTTATGATCCCCCATTTACAGTTCATTTGATCTGAAATAACATACTAATGTAAAAGGGATTACAGTCACATTGTCTGATAGTGCACTAACATGTGCCTGTAAACTAACACTTGCACAAAATGCAAGGCTTGGCTGGTAAACAGAAAATTAGTATATTGTATTCTTTAAATTATTCCTGATATTAATATATACCATATGCATTATATGCCTCTCAGAACTGGTTATGTGAAGAGTTGAATGCAGTTAATGTCTTTTCAGAATATACAGAGAGAGTACACAGAAAACCCATCAGTTCAATTTAAACCAAGCCTGTGCGGAGCCAATGCCTTCCTTTTTTTTTTTTTTTTTTTTTTTACAGCAATAGTCATTTACCCCTGTATAACCTCACTCCATGACCTCTGACCTATCCGGCACAATCTCTTAGTGCCTTTATGATCTGAGTGTGTCTGAGATCCCCAGTCATCTGCAGGCAGATCTGGGCTTGTGTAAAAACATCATTATAAAAATCACCTCAAAGTTAAAATCTATTCCAACAGTGTAGCATGTATGTGTAATGAGCAGGGGATAGTCTTCATTCCTGCTACTCTACTGAAAGAAATGGGCACAAGCAGTAGGTTGGTTTACAAATGCAGAATCGTAAGAATTATACCATAAAATTAAGCGCAAGTTTAGCTACATGAATTGTGTTTATCATCTGTTGGTCCTAGGTCAGGTTTGACTGAGTGAGTTATGAGGTTCTGTTTACTAGCTGCATTTCTATGTGATGGTATCTGTGTACAGTCTCTCACATGACAATGTTCTGAAAACTTTTCTTCGCAAGCATCAACTGTAGTATGAATTCTAATAAGAACTCCTCTATCACACCCTTGGTGTTCATTTTTGGGGTAAAAAAAAAATGTTCATAAGATAAGATAAAGTCATTGCAAATGCTTGAAGAAATTAAAAGCACAAGCCAAGAGACTGAATGCTTCCCCCTTTAGGACCTTTTAAACTCTCTTTCCCTTTTTTTCTCCTTTTCTTTTCATATGAGAGAGCGTATGTGAGAAAGTGAGACTAGGGCGAATAAGATGATCGGCAAACAGACCAAACAAGCAGCAGCCCTTGGCACTACTGACATTCCCTAAAAGTGAATAATAAAACAATCTACCTTTAATCCAAAAGCACACACTGCCTTTTATAGACAGTACCAGGAGAAGATCTCTGACTACTGATATTTAGCACATCATTCAAAAAAAATAAAAAAATAATGAAGCTATTTTATTGCTATTTAAAAGGAAATATTTTGTTAGAATGCTATTTACAGTTAAACCTAACCGGGTGAAATATTACCATTAAGTATTTGGAAGCAAACCTTGTGCCCAAAACTGAAATTATAAGTACTCTAAATAAATTAATGCATAGCACAAGGCATTTACTGATTCAAATGATTACACTCGCCCCTCTTTTTCCTCCTATTTGCAGATTGTAGAACGTTAGATACTCAGGCAAATAAAGATGCACTCAGTGTTATCAGGGAAGACACATTCCTAATGCAGCCAGTTAAAATATTTTATACTAAGCCCTCTGAACATGCTGGAGAGTGATTACTGTTTACAATTTCACAGTGGGTTTACAGCTTGCCAAATGCCTATTGCCTTTATATTATACACACCTGCACTGTATGTATCAGCTTCTTTTACACTTACAGCCTATGATTTACCATTCTAAACAAATGAATCATTTTTTAAAGCAAGCATACCACCACCACTATCACCACCATCACCCAATATATACATACATACATACATACATGTGAAATAAGTATAATTTGAAAAGCACATTTTAAGGAACAATGCTAAGGCCAACATTCCAACTCATATTACCTTAGCTCATTTCCTTTTTTTTAAAAGCACACTGAACAAAATAAGACTTAAGTCAAATGAAGCAATTCTAAAAAGGATCCTTACATATTAGAAACTGCAAGACAAAAAAAAAAGACAAATAAAAGCGGAAGAGAGCAGGAGTACATGAGGAAATACTACCAGTTAGAGCATCTCAATATAATAGAGTTATGTACTAGTTGCACCTACTGCTCTCCATAACTTCCTTTAGATTTCTCCGTCCTTTAACACTCACTACACACAAAAATGGAAACATGACTATGACTGTTGTGGCAGACCCACCATGCTGCAATTCCTACCTACAAGCCTATCTACCTGATAGCTCAAACCTCGAGAATTTTATTACCTGATACCAGAAACGCAGAATATTACCAATTAACCAAATAAATGAAACGAATAATAAATGAAACGAATGCACAAAACTATACATAGGCATGCTTTTTTTTTCTTATGGATGGCTAAATAATTTGCTAAGTAATCTTTTTTAAAATTTGCCTTGCCTCTAAAACCATTAACCACTATGAACTATGTGTATGTGCTTTTTTTAATAATAAAAAAAAGTTTAAGACATATATGTTTTTAGCTGTTTCAGTAGAAAGCCACATTGTGAGGAGCACTATCTCATAGAAAAATGCACAGCTCTTTGTTACATTACATGGAACTGATTTCTGTGCCAAAAGAACCATCATTGCATCTCTGTATTGTGTTTCCATTAGCTGTTACACTACTGCAATGGTATGCATATCACTACCACCTATGATGAGATGGTGATCTGATGATGTCCTTGTACATAAGGACTGTCCTAAACTCACAGAGGTGTGGGCATTTCTCTCTCTTTTAGAACCAGTTTCTTCAAAGCATGATATGAAAGTGCTTCCATGCACTTTGTGTACATATTGTAGGTAATGGATTTGTTTTCTGTTATTTTTAATGTAGTGTTTAATTGTGTGACATTTTTATAATCCTATAAAAGTGTACCTTTTATGTAATGGATAAATGAATTAGATTAGATTATAAACATATAAAATTGTGTATAATATATTGCTTGTTCCTAAGCTTAAATAGCTGTATGTAGTTGTCTCACATAAATGTTCTTTATCCAATATATATCTTTTTCTTTATTTGTATCTAATGTAAGTTCTGAACGTTTTATTCCCTGCAGGAAAAGTCATGTGTGCATTCATTCATTCACTGTATGTAGCTATATATACAGCTATGTACAGTGCCAGA
>JAOVVF010000010.1:9750011-9767876 GCA_028565595.1 Duopalatinus emarginatus | reverse complement strand
ATCTATCTATCTATCTATCTATCTATCTGTCTGTCTGTCTGTCTGTCTGTCTGTCTGTCTGTCTGTCTGTCTATCTAACAAACTGTATGAACCCTTCAGAGCATTCCTTCGTATTAAATAGTAACTGGGGAACCATAGACATGGATTTAACTGGGTAAATAATTGCAGTACTTGTCACTGAACAGCAGGGGGCGAGTAAGCAGCCAGCTTTGTTCAATATATACATGTTACATCATACAAACAGCAGAGGGGGCTTTACACTAAAAAGGCAAGCCATGTGTTTAAAAGGCTTGCACCAGCTAGCAAGGGTGGTAAATAAATAAATAAATAAATAACAAAGGACATGTAAGACAATTAGACTAAAGAGTATTTTTCATTTGCCCTTTCTGTGTGTTATTATGTGTGTCATTATACAGCAACAGAAGCAAAAAAACCATGAGGTACAATAAAAATTACTCATTTAATAAAGCTGCAAGCTAAAGTGTGTGTGTGTGTGTGTGTGTGTGTGTGTTTGTGTGTATGTCTTTCTATCCATAGCAGCATGACACACTAACATTTTATAAAGTAATATATAAATATCATAATGAATGGGATGTTATTATAATAATAATTAAAAAAATGAAAGCACAGTCCTGTACAGTGTTAAGACACTAAATCATCATTTGGTAGCTGAGATAACTGGGTTTTTTTTTCACTTTGACAACCTAATGTGGTATTTTAATATCACACTGAGTTATCTGTTGCTGGGAACCTGTCAGTTAGCAGGAAGTTGTGGTAACCCTGTTTTTGACCCTCAGGTTCAGTTTATGGAGTCTGTTTACTAAGTTCATAGTTTTTGTCAGCCATACTGTGTATGTATTAATAGTAGATTTGATAACAGTGAATTTAGTGTATTATATAGGTCGTGTATCCTGAAGTACTGTCAGAGCTGCCATAATAAAAAAATAATCCTTCTGACCAATCAGAACTAGGCATTGATATATAGATCAGACATTTGAAAAACTGCTAGGTCAGGTAAAAGAAATAAAATAGAGCCAAGTTTCATGCTGGAGAAATCTTTACGCCTCATGTTTCTTACCTTCTGGAGACATGGTGTCCAGTTCTGTGGGTTCCATGTCTGTGGTATTCTCCTCTATTATGCTATTTGGGTCTTCTATGTCTGGTTCATTGGTGGTTGTGTATGTTGTCTCTCCCATACCTGAGCCATTGCTGTCTATGCTAGATATTATGGTGGTATGCTCTTCTGTTGTTTCAACTGTTATTTCATCTTCAGCTTCAGTAGTCATGATGGGAGCCTGTGAGCTGTTTGGAATGGGATTTGTCTTCTCTACAGTAGTAGTTAGGTCAGTAACCACTGGAAACACTGTAACATTAGGTTCAGTTGGAATTTCAGTGTCGCTCAAATCCATGCTTTTATTGTACTCTGAAACAAGGATGGAAAGCAATGAGCAAATGCACAAGCCAATGTCAAGTTTTTGTGTTTATCATTATGTGTTTAGAAATTCACTCTTATTAGTTCTGTCATTATTTATAAGAAAAGTACATAAAGTTTCACATTACTACACTGGTTTATTCGTACAGCTTTGTGGGACATAAGGACGAGTCAGAACTGCTTAGTCAGATGATGCTAGAATGAATTTCTGGATTTTTTCTCTATTGCTTACACTGGAGGACAATTATATAAACAGATTCTGAGTAATTCTGGCAGAAATATGTAGTGTGAGAGTATCAGCCTATTATTACTGGCTATATTATGCTCATATGCCATGCTGTATTCTTGACTTAACCAGCAGCTTAGTTGCTTTGACACTACTTTGTTGCAGGTACGAAAGAATTAATCTTATTTTCGTTTTTATATAGAAACAATTATTGCCTGCAGGGGTAACATATATCAAGCCTGTACTATACATTTACTGTTGTGTAACCCGTTGCCAACACAGATCAGCAATTACATTAAAACCTCTAAACCACTGACAGGTTAAGTGAATGACATTGGTTATATCATTACACTGACCCCTGCCATGTGGTGAGATATACTGGGCAGCAAGTATACAGTCAGTTCTCAAGGTTGATGAGTTGAAAGCAGGAAAAGATTACAAGCATAAGGATCTGAGTCACTTTGACAAGGGCCAAACTGGGATGTTTAGACAACTTTTAGAGTCAGACCATTTACAAAACAGCAGGTCTTGCAGGATGTCCCCAGTATACAGTGGTTTTCCAAAGAAGGACAACTGGTGAACTGGCAACAGGGTTATGGGACCACTGACCTGCAGCCATAATTCTTCACTAAAACATGATGACACTATTGTAGGTGACACTGTGGCTGCGTCTGAAATGGCATACTTGAATACTACCTACTAGCTTGGAGCGAGTATATACTATTTAACCGCTAATAGTATAGACTTCTAGTTTGCGAGCATATAGTATGCGCACCACCTTGGACACACTTGATCCACCATCTCAACAACAACCTTTGAAACATGACGTCACACCACTTGAGTTCCACACAATAATTATTTATAGTTTAAATTTAAATTATCTTTAACTTTCGTTTGTAATTAAAAATATTACCTCAGCTCAGCCTACACTAAATGGGCTCTCAGTTCGCTTGCAGTGAATTATGGGATATGTTAGGCTCGGATAGTGTGATGGCGGAGCATACTAGAAAATCTCTCCCGACCTAGTAGGACATCCGGGAACCTTTCACATACTACCTCATACATACTAGGTACTCGGACGCACTAGATTCGTGTGACATACTAGATTCGCATACTAACTAGTATGGGAGTATGCCATTGCGGATGCAGCCTGTGTGTATGTGTGTGTGTTATTACTACCACTACTTCTACTAATATTTCTACTACTACCATAATAATAATAATAATAATAATAATAATAATAATAATAATAATAATGTGTTCTTACCACTGTTCTCAACAATCTCCCCGTATTTAATTTGAGAGTCGCAATTTCTGATTGACGTATCTGTTTTGGAAGACAAAGCAGCATTTTATACAGAGACTCCACAATAATTCCTAAATATTTTGCTCATATTCTATCCACAATGAGGCAAAAACACAATCACTAAAAATGTTTACCTATAAAATACTGAAGCAAAATCTCTTCTCACACTGCATCCTAATCACTGTAATTATCTATGTATCACTAACACCTATACACTCATGCAGTTATCTAATCAGGTGGAGGAGATTGACCAGACTGGTTTGAGCTGCCAGGAAGTGTATAGTAACTCATATAATCACGCTTTGCAAAAAAAGCATCTCAGAATATCATGGGCACATATTCAGTGAAACTGGATAGTTGTCACGTGTGGATTTCCAGGCTGCACAAAATGGCCGCATGACTCCAGGTGTGCACCTGAGCCACACTTGCATGCTGACTGAACAGAATTTATAAGACCGGCACTGTGGCATGCATATAGTGGTTGTCAAGACTGAAAATACTACAAATAAAACACTGAGAATACGCTGTTACACTGCCCCTATGGATTACCCTGACTCTGTGGACTACCTAGTTTTGGACCTTGCCATTTCCTGCTCATGTTCATAACTGGTGTTTGGTTTAGTTTCGGTTTTCACTTTATTTTTATGTTTGTGTTTGTTTAATTGAAGCATTTCCTGCACATACGTCCTTCCCCTGTAAGGTGTGAGTTTTAATGAGCACTCATCACCACCACAACGTGACAATGGTTGAAGACTGGAACAAGACCATTTTATTTTTTACATTTTGCCACCATTCTGTGTAAAGACACAAGCTGACACATGATTGGCTGATTGGATGACTGCATGAATGGTCAACTGTTCCTAATAAAAGGGACTATGACAATAGCTATAAGAAAACATAATAACATCCCAAACTCCCAAAGTCTGTTTTCTTTTTCATCATAACTACCTGATGAATTAAAGCAGTAGGCATCAAACTTCAATTCTGTGGGTACCAGAGTGATAACACCCGTCATGTTCTTCGCACACAGGTCGTTCGGCACATGTCGAGCAATGGTGATGTTTCCACTGCTGACCCAGCCATACCTGTTCACAAATTACAGTGCAGCTTTATCACTATCAGCTGTATTTATACATGCATGTTTATTGAACTTTTAATCAATTAATAAGATTATTTTGTATTTCGAATTTTGGTGGGTGAAGGTTAACATATGGTTTCTCCATGATGGAAGACGTCAGTCACTGCATCTGTCTAGATTTAGATGTAAAATTATCCATAGCTGAATATGGGACTGAATGCTGAATACTTAAATATTTGGATAAATATTTGGATTTCACTTTTTATTTATTTTAAATAAATAAAATTAAATATAAAAATAAATAAATAAACAAATAAATAGATAGATAGAATATTCACCTGCAGGTCTCTAAGCCCTCATCATAGGCCTTGATTATCTGCTCATTAGTGGCCAAGGTTGTTCCCAATGCTTTACATTGTTCCTGGGCCTCCTTAAAACCCAAAGTGTATCGATCATTGCCCTGAATATGGAACACTCCCAAATAACTGCAGCCTCGTAGCTTCATCTCTGAGGAAAGACACAGACAAAGAAAGAGAGACAGAGAGAGAGACAGAGAGTGAGAGAGAGAGAGATGTTTACTCTTATCAACAAGATAATTTATAAATAAAAAAATATTCAGAAATAAAAACAAAAGCTGATGGATGGCACTGAAACAATCAATCATTTCCAGGAATTATATCCAGGAAGCCATTCTTGCTGTGGAAAGACATGGAAATACTGCAAGGTTGGGAACAGCATACATGCACATTCATTTTTTCAGTCTCATTCAATTTTCAAGACATGGGGAGAAATTGTGTCTTGCATATATACTGACATGCCAAAAGTCATGGGGCAGTAACTAGTATCAGGTAGGACCCCCTCTAGCCCAGCGAAATGCAGCTCCATTTGGCACTGATTGCATTAATGGATGTGAATGTCTGGAGCAGCCACACAATCAATGATGCATTTAAGCATACCAGTGGACCCAACCTATTCCATGAGAACACACCTCATACCAGGATGAAATCACCACCAGCCTGCACAGTGCCTTGTCAACATCTGGGGCCCATGGCCTTTATGGGATCTGTGCCACACACAAACTGTACCATCAGCCCAAACCAATTGGTACCATGACTTGTTGGACCATGCCAGATGTTTTCAATCCTCTAGGTCACATTTAGCTACCTTACAAGCCCAGGTGAGGTGTTGGGTCTGGTGACATGTTAACAGAGACACTCTGTCACACTAGATCACACTCTTTTGTGATTTCTGCCACAGACTGTTCTCATGGACAATTCTAGCCAGTCACTGCTGGTCATAATTATTAAACACCCATATTCAGCCATTGCGCTGTCCACTGTTGGTGGTAAATATCCTGCCTTGATCAAGCTCCAATAATTCACATCATCTTGCCATGAGTATGCTGGCCAGTGTTTAACCTCACTCACAAGATAACACCTCACACCTTATACAGGTGTGAGCATTCCCAAGCCATCGTGAGGTAACACCACTTCATAGTCAATTTACCTACTGCTGTCCTGTGACACACACACTACATTGTCAGTAAGTGTCAGATAAACTGGTACACCAGTCTAATACTTGGTAGGTCCCCTACAGGGAACAGACTCCATAAACTTGTGAAAGTATTCTGTAGGCAATGAACACCACACTTCCTGCACCATACTTCCTATTCCAAAGTGTAGGATTTCTGTCTTTGACAGCGCATCACATGGCAACCCAGATGTGTTTGATATGGTAGAGATCTGGTGGATTAGGAGGTGTGTGTTTGTGTGTGCGTGTGTGTGTTTCACTGCACGAGTGGGTTAAATGCAGAGGTCACATTCCTCTGTCCTCAGTTGGCAAATAGTTGATTGTTTCCCAGGACTCTGAGCGACAGTGACTGTGTTGGCCTTTAATGACTATACTTTAAACATATTCAGAGGTCAAACCGAATCTGTCTCAGGAAAATGTAAATCACATTAATATCTATTTAAAATGATGAATCAACAAAGATTGAGACAGACCTACAGACACTGTCACACACAAACAAAGCACACGATAGTTTCATCACAACAGCAATCAAAGCAGTAGGTAGAAAACAGCATTAAAAAAAACATCAGGGGGAAAAATTGATTCAAATCTCATTTTACTCCATATTGACTGTGGGAGGGTGATCATGAATATGGATTTGAAATTTTCATTTTTAAAAGCACAGTGTGGTTTGGTCGCCATGGCCACACACTCCATAATGACTTCTAGAATTTAAGGAACCAAGACCTCTGACCAAATATTACACCTGCTCCATTACTTTCTAATAGTAATAGTAACTATTTATTGCCATCCAACCTTGTTATTAACAAGAAATACTTATGCTAATGCTGCAATGCTGATGTCTGCAGTAACTTTCATATGATATCACAAACACATCACTGTAATCATCATACACTCTAAAACTCTCACCTCATCACTGAAGTGACACTATTTAGGGTACATGTTGATGCAGAAATGCTAAAGGTACAAAGGAGTAGCCCTCTAGTGACAAGAAATGTACCATTTAATACCCTTTAATACCTTTTTCTAATTATACTATATAAACCCTACAGTTGTGCTTGTATTTCACAATAATATCAGCTATAAAACTGTTTTGTATATAACTGTTTGTTTGTAATTTTTTTTAACTCTAATGCTATTGTAACTTCAAACCGAATAAAATTATCATGGTTGAGGAAATATATTCAGGAATATAAATCCCATCACTGTCTTATAATTAGCCCTGGTTCTTAAAAAAACAGCAAACTTCACAGCTTCTAGTCACCATAGATACATGGAAAGCACACATTTCTGTGTTAAATAGTTTTCACATCCTGCTTCTGTGTATGGTGTTGCAAAAAATACCCAGAAGTCATACTGCACCTACTTCATCAACAAGGTTACCATGGTGAGAATTACAAACAGCACGCTTGTATTTAAGTAAACAAACGTTAGTGACTTTATCACTCTTATTTTTTTTGTTTAATGTTTCCATTTCCTTTCCAAATGTTCATCCATTAGGTCGTAAGGTTCTTATGGGCCAAGAAAATATCCTGGAATCTTTCCCTGGTCAGCATGATCACTTTAGAAGACACATTAGATTTTAATGTTGTACCTCTGTATTGTCTTGTTTACACCATTACCATCTGACTACTACCAATGTTTTTTTTGTTTTTTTTTTCTCTAATGATTATAATTATTTTTTGCATTAGCTGTGTGTAGTTTACTTGCCAGTTCTGTCTTGAGTAGACGTTTTGTCCACAGGTTATTTTAATAACATCCAAGCCACCACCTTTAAAAATAAGCACCTCCCTCCTCAAGCCCCTTGAACAAGTCAGGGATCAGGATTGGATTTGCATTCATTGTTATCAACTATGATACAATGTAATATGAAAGAAATATATGAAATAAAAACCAAACAAATTAAAAGAAAGACCAAAACAGTGATATTTAAATGAGATGCCAAGCATTTAAATAGAATAATAAGAGTCTCGTTTTCTAGCTATAGTATAACAACTATTATATAAATTACAGCAAATGTTTCTTAATGTAACAATACTGAGTCTACACTCATTTAGTATAAAATGCTTTTTATATTATATAAAAAGCATGTGAATCTCAGCTCATTATGTCTGTGTTTGGTCAGACTGTCCGGTTAGGTTTGGCTGATTTAAAGCAGCACATAGAGAAATGGCTCTTCCAATGAAATGAGTGGCATGCCAACCTGGAAAGCACATGACTCTGCATTCATTTCAAATGCATTACATTAGAAATGCTGTCTTCCAACTTTGTGTCAGCATTTGAAATATCACAGCTTATCATTTAGCACATAAACAAGCATCCCTACTAAGCTCGTTTACATTTGTGGTCAGAGATGAAAATGTCGCAACAGCCATGTAGTTTACTTCCAGCACGCTGCCTTAACAAACACCAGGAACGAAAAGAGGAAGAGGTGCTAGGGTGGCTGTTAATGACGGTTGAGAGAGGGGTTTTTCTGGCATGCTTTCTGACTAAAGCCACACAAAGACCTACTGAACACACTGTCCTGAAGGAAAAGCATAGCTCCTGGGCCTGCAGAGTCACTTCAGGGATTAAAGACAGCATCACAGGATGAAAAAAAAAACCCATCCAAGGTGTCTTCATTTACATGCAAAATTGGTAGCCATGCTGGTATACACAGCATGTTGAGTCCTGCTAGTTCAAAAGCGCTGATTTTGAAAGCAGCCATTGTCTCTTAATGGAGTTAAAGGATTTGGATAGTAAACAAATGATGTGAAAAGAAAGAAAGCATGAGTAATGTTGCCTATAGAAAGGTTGCCAGAACCTCCAGCTGCTCTAGGTGGGGTGTGTATTTCTGCCTTGGCTTGTGGGTTTCCGATTTAACCACCGAGTACCAGAGGAAGCAAGAGCAATAACAACACAGAAGTGATCACAGAATATGAGATATAAAATGTTGCTCTGGCATCTTAAGGTGACATTTTCTTGACTCGAAGCCTCGGGTAAACCGCATATTCCAAACTGGAATTACATTGTTAGAGGAGATTAGACTTGATGTTGTGTTGTAACTCATGATGTTTTAGCTAAGTGTATTGTCATAAGTACTATCGTCACAACTAATGTTCCTATGTACCAATATAATAAATACTGAGCAAAGTTCCTGACTTAAGTTTGGGAACTGTTTGGCCCCAGTACATGATGTTCAGTCACAGATGTTCTTTTAAGACCATGTGGATTTGTCCCCATCCACACATGATCACGGGTGTAGGCGGGCACTGAAACCAGAGATCTAATGGAGTCAAAGTCAACTGAAGGACACCCCTCACCCCCATCTGCTATTCTCTACACCTCCATTGTTTTTGGAGGACATTGGCCTCAAGAACTACTCTCCTCCAAAGTAGGCACTTAAAAGTGCATTTCCCTTCTCTTTCTGCTATCTGCTATACTTTTCTGTCTATGCTACTTGCAATATTATGTTAAAATGTCTCTATGTCAACATATTAAGAAGCTTAATTAAAACAACTAGAAATCAATTCATGCAAATAATAGCTTATCTACTTTATTTACTTTTTTTACTTTTTAACTGCATTATTCCGATTTCACTCCTTTCATAGAATATTGTGGATCTGGAAATTTATGCAGCTCTATTGTGGTATATCGTGGTGTATGCCATATTCAGGAAATGCACCAAGCTTGTTTTGGAGAACATATTCGTTACCCCACAAAGTGCTGACTGTATGTTAAAATGAGTTAGAGGAGAGAGAAGAGAGCAGAGAGCAGGAGCCCCACAGCAAGGCTTTAAAATGTAATTAATAGGTTTAACAAGAGCAGACCAGGCGATACAGTTCAGCTGAAATGCGAGAGCCTATTCATCTATTTAAGATCAGTTTAAAGCAAGATTAGTGTCTGGAAGAGGGACATAGAATGAGTGAGGGAAAGAGAAAAAGCTATGCGAAGAGGTCTGGGGTTAAACTTTTGCATCCGTGCTCTTGTGGGATTAGGCGGGTATGAGACAGGGTGGGGGTAGGGGGTTGGGGTCTAGGGTTAGGGTCTGAAACCAATTTAGCCTTTTCTCTCTTAAAGAGTATGTTTATGAAACATCAGTTATCTGAACCATCGAGTTAATAGTCATTTAGACAACTGGATTTGTGTTTTGAACATACTTCAGTGCTCATTAGTTGAAGTAGAAGAGGGTAGAAATGTCTTCAAGATTATATGACAAATCCAGAATCATTGCTTTACTGCTACTAGGTATGCCAGTAAGCATGCTTGTACGAATGCCAGCTGGTCCTGGATCAAAGTTAAAGAAGACATGGAGCCAAATCAGTAGCACGTGGAAAAGCTGGAAAGCAGCAGGTGATGCTTGGCCATGTACAAGTCCTCTTTGTGAGGCTCGAGTCGACACCAAATGGCCTTCCTCACCTTGAAACATGACACTCCAGGTAGCACGAGGGTCTTCAAGTGTGTCGCTGTATGTGTGTCTGCGCGTATTTTAATGTGTGTGTGTGTGTGTGTGGGGGGGAAGGGGGGGGTGTGATCGTTGCTCTACACATTCCTGTGATTACAGCTTAGCTAAAATGCTCCTCGTTTGGCTTAACTGCAAATGGCTGAGCCACTTGCTGAAGTTCAGTAATGCTGGTTATTCACCATAGGTGAACACATGCATGCACCCAGAGAGCGACACACACAATATGTGCGGCTATATAAAGGCTTTTGAAACACATTAGTTAGAAATTTGTAACTATGAAATGGAAAACATATATTCTTTGTTTTTTTTCAATCCCCACACACTGCTGATCATGTTGATAAGTTGTATTTAATGTGGGAGGAAGATGGAAAGGTAACAGTTACTAAAAAAAATCCCCTTTAAATGTTATAGATTAAAAAAAAAAAACCTACAGGAAGCAGGTGACATTTAGATATGTTGGATTGTATAATTTTAAAAGGATTGAAGGTGGGGTCAATAATTTTTAGGTTTAAACAACTGCACATGTGTAATATTTGTAATATATATAATATATATATAAAATATATGGACATCCAACTAATAAACAAGTCTGTGCTGCTGTAAACGTGTGACTTTGGAGGACAAGGGTGGGGCCGCATTTGGTTGGGTTTTGACTTACAAAACAGGAAACGTCATTTAACTTGTGCCTAAAATTCTGACTTGACTTTTACTCAACATCTGACAAAATACAATCAGAAAGCCCAAGCTAGAAGAAAATGTTTAATTGATTTACTTTATTTTCTGTTTGTAACCACGTCATCATAAGTTCAAGTCCCAGAACTTGAACAAGTTGATGGGAGTAAACATGCAACCAGAAATAGACCAGTTTCACCATTCTGTCTTAACACAGATGTGGAATCTGACCTTATACTTCATCTCATTTGTAACAAACAATGCCAGGATATATGGGGAATCCTTCAACTATAAGCATCAATGCTTGTTTTATCAGAATGTCCTTGAAGAGGCAAAGTCAAGGTCATGTACAACTCCAAAACCCAGCCTGGACCAAGGGTGTTCTTGTGAGCACCAGAGAAAGCCCATCATCCTGTTCCTTGCTGCTTGAGACATGCCTACTTGGCTTTTGCAGGGAAAAAAACAGGACTATAGTACACACCAGCCACAACACAGCCCTGTAACACACACCCAGTTAGGGTATATATTGGGTGAATTTTGGAATTGAAATCTGTTCTCAGAATAAACAAGCGAATGGAACAAGGCAGCAGATCATTCAATTTTATACCGATGAAGTCATGCCAAAAAATAACAGTACTAATCCCTCTTCTAACCATATTCTTTATTATTTTAACTATGTTGGGCTGTGTTGCCTTTCTCAATGTCATATTAGCGTCATGCCACCCTTCTTGCCTCGGGGTGTGATGGATAGTGAGCAGTGGGGTGCTTTATCCTTGGGGTATCTCACAACAAATCTCATTTTCTCAGCTCACTGTGGAGGTTGTGATCTGTCTGCTGGCTTGTTATGTTTTCAAGCTACCTCTCTTTTGCTCTTGCTCTTTTCCATTTTCACTTTTTCACAGCGCACAGTACAAAGCCCTAAACCTACAAACACCATTCTAAACCACCTCCTGATTCTCTCACATGGCAATGCCAGAAATTTACAGCTCCACAGTGGTGGCTCACTGGCAGCCAGCCAGAGAGTCTCCCCAATTCTCCCTCACAACACACACACACACACACACACACACACACACACACACACACACACACACACACACACACATTTCTCTTGCAATCAGGGCCTTTACTTGACATAATTAGCAATACAGCTAATTAGTGTTTTGTCTAAACCTAACCTCAGTAACCTAAAGGGGAAACCTTTGGGCTCTTCTAATTTTTGGAATTTTTTAAAATAATTTTGATGAACAGATTAGTATGGTCAGACCAGTCAGAACTTCATTTCCCCAAAACCCAGCACCCAGACAAACACACAGAAAGAGCTAAAGCAGATATATTTACAATCCAATTCCAAAATCAAATAAATACATAGACTTGTATGCTTCAGACCCAGCTTCCAAAGCCATGTTCTGCACTGACACGCTTGAAGATCTCAACTTCACCATAAGAACAGACAGCGCTAGAAACAATGAGTGAAAGAAAAGCAGAATAGCTGCACACTTGATCAATTTCCTTTGTGTGGCTCAGTTCTGATTATAGGCTGGAATTTCTATGAAAAGGAGGAAGCAGACTGAGACAGCTGTGCTTTTCTATTTAAAGACAGAATAAAATTATGATATTAAAAAGAAAAAAAAATTGAGAGAGACCTACATATTTCAAGCCCAGACACCTTTCCACTAAGTCTGTCTGTGCCTTTGCCCAATTTACTCTCTCTCTCTCTTTCTCTCTCTCCATCTGTCTATATCTCTCCATATCTCTCACTCGTTCTGTCTGTCTGGAGAGCCGGCAGCCGTCTCCTTTGTCTGCTCTGTCTGCCACACAGAACGCATGCTGCCTCACCGGCATCCGTGTATTCATTACTTACAGCACACGCATTTCCTTGCACATTTAATAAAAACACTTTACAAAGAAAATAGCAGTAACATTTACTACCTGTATAATAATAATAATAATAATAATAATAATAATAATAATAATAGTAATAATAATAATAATATTAATAATAATAATAATAATAATAATAAAATGATTATTAAATGAGCATCGTTAAAACAGGTGCTTTTCTCTCACCTTGAACAGAGTTTGCCCAAGAAGAGGCCACCAATCCAGAGGTGAGTCCAAGCAGAAGAATCCACATGCTGACTGAAGTGAGACTGTAGCAGATCCCTGTACCTCCTTTCTGACAAGTGAAGCTGCTGAGAATTTGACTTGATTGAATGATAAGTGAGTGAGGTAACGAGTGACAGAGAGAGGGAGAGAGAGAGAGAGGGAGGGTGCAGGGGTCCAGCGTCCTCAGGGGAGCGTTCAGTGCGCGGTTGCTAGCCTGTCGGAGACAAGAGACTTTGCTCTAACTTTTCAATGGTGTGTGTGTGTGTGTGTATGTGAGAGCAACAGAGAGAGAGAGAGAGAGAGAGAGAGAGAGAGAGAGAGAGAGAGTGAGAAGGTCTCACTATCACTGCTGTGATGGAAGAGGGTGGTGCGTATATGAACACACCCTTCTGCCCCTCCTTCTACTACTCCCTCCCTACCTTCTTTCCTCTCACCCTCTCTCTTACCCTCAGCTTTGGTTTGTATGGTTTTATTGCTTCAGTTAAGGTCTCCTGTTGCTCCATGTCAAAGCCTCTCACACTGCTCAGCCGCTTCTCTTTCACTCTTCGGTGTGCCAAGGTCCTCAACATCCACACAGCACACATCTGCTCCTTTGTAATTGCCTGCTTCTGAACTGGCGCTCGATTCACTACCTTTTCTTTCAGCCAGACATCCCCACCACCCCACCCCCCACTCCTCCTCACTCCTCCTCACTCCTCTTCCTGCAGAGTGCAAGAAGAAGTGTAACTGTCACCCTGAACATAAAAATACCTTTCTAACCAATAATTACACAGTGTTTCTAACTGTTACCTATTCATTTAATGTATATATATAGTATAAAGATCACAGCATTGTTTAAACTCAACCTCATGCAGCAGTCGAGCACAAGTTGAACTAGTGAGAGCAATGAGGCTGAATTTCGGTCGATTTTGTATGAATTACGATAAGACAGAGACGCTACTCAAAATTGTCTGATGGATTTCTACTTAGGAACTTTTCCAAGGGAAAAGAAAAAAAACCCACAAAATTAATGATCTGTGACCTTAATCCATGACCAACCTACTCTTTTTTAAATTCCAGGGCTGCTATAGCATTTAAACATTTTATTATATTAGTGGCATATATTTCAGACCAAAGGAATATTCATCACATCTATTTACCACTTTAGAGAGGTGAGTGTATGGGCTTCTTTTTAAGCCAAGAGGTGTGTTTGAATGTATATGTAAAAAATAGAACACTTGAAAATATAGAAAACCATTCCATGCCTGGGTGGTGTGATGCGGATGAAGTCGATGCAGACTGGCCAGGTTTATACTTGAGGCATTCACTGAAGTACCAGGAAAACTGGTACAGACTGTAAAACAAACTGGGTGGTGGGTCCATAATGATATGAGGTTTGTTTAGCAGGCATTACATGGAACCTTTCTGACGAATTAAACCTGTCAATGTCCGGCATTTACTCTGATAGGTTTGGCCTCATCCGACAGGAAGATGTACCGAACCACATGTCTGAAAAGGTGAAATTATGGTTAAAGGAACATTTGTGTGAGTTTTGCCATTGCCACTTAATCACCATATCTCAACATTATCGAACAGATCTGAGATGACATACAACATGTTGTGGAACACAGAAATCCTACACCTGGAATACAACAGAATTGTGGACCACTCTAAAGGAAGTATGGTGTTCCTTGTTTCTTGTTCCAAGCTTGTGGAGTCCATGCCCCATGGGGAACCTACCAAGTATTAGACAGGTGTACCAGTTTTTCCGGTACTTCGGCGTATACTTGACTTTGTGTGCACTTCCTCTTCCAAAGCGTTTAGTGATTTAATGCACAGCAGTTAACCACTTCTTTGAGGGTTCACACAGATGACTAAGTTCTCAGAGGAAACCTTTTTATCCCCTCAATAAGACTTCAAATGCGAATTCAAAATTACAAGCATGATTCATTGACACTATGTCTAACAATTCAGGAACAGAGAGGAAGTGCTTTAATGTCTTTAACAGCCAACGCCCATCAAAATGCTCTGGAGAAATCCAAACAGCTAAACCAATATGGTGGACAGCAGCATGGTGATTCAGAAACACTAATCCCTCAAGGTGTTATTACTCATACTCTGGCATTGGCAAAAACCCATCCTTCTTGTGTTTAATGAACACAATGGCTCATGATCGATCATGCTTCTGGATGAGTAATGTGTATGCATTGTAAATGCTTTGAACTCTTGGGTCTGCATATCCTGAACAGGTGACAGATGTGGACTAGAGTCTGTGTCCGTTGCCTCATCTGTGAGAATTATCCATGCACTAAAGACAAATTACACCAATAAAAAGGGTAATAATATCTTAACAGTTGTTAAAGGCCGCAATTTAACATATAATCTACCCTGTCCTACACACAGAGATGCTGTGAGGAACATTTCTTAGGTTGCAGAAGATCCATGTGATGTAAAGTGGCACTCAGTATCAGCAACAGGCAAAAAGAGAAAGTTGCTCTTTAAAAGACTTTATTATTTCAATAGGATTATTACTGATTACTCACATCACTTCATCTGTTTATTCTTTAAAGCACCACCATTGTCTCTCAGGATTGACTACATTTGTTTTGATTAATCTGGTGTAAACCTCAGAAGCACATTAAAGCCTGATGACAGTTCACTATAGACTCAGGGATTCATTTAATTAGGAAAATTCCCAACTTGTGAAACAGTGGTGAGTTGGGCATTGACCAATAGTCTCTAGAGTGATGTAAGGCCATGTGCGAATGGAGTGTAAAAATACGGCTTTATAAGTATCCACAAGGCAACATGTCACTTACATAAGACTGTCATGACAACTGAATCATGGCAACAAGGTACAATACAATAACATTTACGAAGACTGATTTGAACATACGTCATATGTCAATCCTGATGTCAAGCTGATGAGGACACTAGAGTCAAGTGAAATTTTTTTGCTGATACAAGGAGAAAAATTTTCCATGCTGGTTCACATTAGAACAGTGGTGTCAAATCTTATCCATAAAGTTCCCATGTGGGTGTAATTTTCCATTCCAGCCAAAAGGGAGCCACACCTAATTCCACTTGTTCAGTCAATTTGTCTCAGTGTTTAAATGCATCGTGAGTATCAGGTGTGGTTTCAGCTGGGCATGAAATGAAAAGCTGCAGCCAGACAGACACTTTGTGGGTAAGATTGTATCCCTGAATTTGTAGTTCATTTCAGAGTGGATTCTGTATGTTGCAGGTCAAATATTCAAATCAAACATAACCACTAGGCCACGAGCAGGATTCAACACCGGATCGCCCATATGTTTTTCAACATGCTATTTGGTGCATTAACATCTTGATGTCAGTGTCAAAGACTAGCACAAAGCTAGTGTGCCAATTCATTCCAAAGGTGTTCAGTAGGGTTCGACCTCTATCTTAGAGCTCTGTGTAAGCCACTTGAGTTTTTCCATACCAACAAACCATGTTTTCATGGAAGTCACATGCTGGAACAGGTTTGGCCTGCTTGTTTCCAGTGAGAGGAGATGACCACACATTATAAACTGTTTTATTCTATTGATACCACATCAATTTGCCATTGACTGCATTTTTAATTTAGTAAGAAGGGTGGAGAGGGGTGCTATGTGGGTTTCCTCAAGGACCTCCAGTTTCTCCAGTCTCCCAGTCTAAAAGTGTGCATTCAGGTGAACTGGAAATACCAAACTGCCCCTAGGTTTGATAGAGTGGTGACCTGTCCACAGTGTTTTGCTGCCTTCTGCCCAATGAGTGCCGGAATAGACTCTAGCATCTTCTTGTGACCCAGTAAAAGACAGAGATAGAGATCGACAAAGGTAATGCAGTGTCACTCCAATAAACTCAGTCATTCATTCATTCCTTCCCTGTGCTGTATTTTCTGTCTATCATATTAATCTTATGGAAAAAGCTATTCTTAACATTAACGTAGGTGTATGTAAATTGCCATGAAGAGTTTATTCAGCTTTTATGTCCAAATTTCACTACTGATTACATTACTGATTAGTTTATAGGTGAGGCAGCAGCACTTGGCACTAAAGGGCAAGAAAACCAAAGAATCATGCTGAAACTTACAGCCATTGATTAACTGTGCACTTGAATTTGACCAGACTTAAGCCATAGTTATATTTTAGGGCTGTTTATGGAAGTGGCTAAGCAGAGCATGGGGTAATGAGTAACTCTGCTGCCTACATTAACTGATTCAACACCTCCTCTGCTCACTTCCCGTTTTCTTACCCTAGCAACGTCTATTTATTTTCATGGCCAGAAACATGTTGACACTTGTGATAAGATACTGATAGCAGTATTTCTCACATATGCCACTATAAGTAAAAGTTGCCATCTGTGTCTGTTTACTTGTAAACATTTGGTCTCAATAGATCAAATGAAATATTTTTGGATTCCGAAAACCTGTACTTATTTACACTATATTGTGGATTGTAAAGAAAGCAAAGACCTGTCTTTCAGACACAGCAGTGTATAAAGAAGAAGCCCATTTTCATAGCACCTCTGAGAATGAGTACTGTCCCACTTTTCCTCTCCAGGGGAAATAACAGTGTCTGATACATCACTGCCAAACTGTTCTGTAGGTGCCCAGGAATTGTGAAATGTTTGCTGATTCCTTTTTTGAAATATTTTAATAAGAGCTCTGTTTGCACATGAATTCATAATGATGAGAGAAAACTGCATATATGCAACTTTGGAGTATCCGAGGTTTACTCAAGAGATTTCATTTAAACTTAGTTTATTTAAAGCCCAAGTTAATAATATTCATCAGACTGTATTTATTTAAGGATGCATTCAACAAATTAGGCTGAACCACAAAATCTGAAGATGAACATCTGCTATGTTCAATAAAAACGAAACCAAAACGTTTCCATTTCACAACCCATCAACTCATGAGAACCTTGAATAAGTCCAGTGCAGGGCAAGTTAAAAACCAATATGAATGACTCACTGTGTTAAGAGCACTCTCATTTCATGTGAAATGGTAACAAGGTAGAGTAACTGCACATGTTTTTAAAATGCAGACTATAAACAATATATATATACACACACACACACATTTTAT
>JAOVVF010000010.1:9714380-9747242 GCA_028565595.1 Duopalatinus emarginatus | reverse complement strand
GTGTGTGTGTGTGTATAAACAACAAAAATAATAATAATAATACTTATTAATATTAATAATACAGGTTTCCAATCAGATTACTGATGAAACATCATGGTAAGGTAAGAATGTGGAAAATGGGCATGTAGGCGTCGAGAACTGCTTTCTGACTAACATATATGTCATTATATAAAAAATTTCCAGTCCAGTAGCTTTTTAATATTTGGAACACAGAAAACATGAATGCAGTGATTTTGACCGATTGGAGGGCTGAAGCCATGTAAAATTGTAGAATCTCAATCCTAAAAAAAATATGCACATTTGGATTGATGGTTTAACATTTACAGACCTTCTAGAGA
The DNA here is from genome assembly GCA_028565595.1 of Duopalatinus emarginatus. Classification (NCBI taxonomy): domain Eukaryota; kingdom Metazoa; phylum Chordata; class Actinopteri; order Siluriformes; family Pimelodidae; genus Duopalatinus; species Duopalatinus emarginatus. The sequence continues at coordinate 9,746,904 of JAOVVF010000010.1, read as the reverse complement.
ATCACGAGCAAACAGGTCATTACTGACTAGAGTTAAGGTGGAGAAGTCATATCAATCTTCATCACTGAAGACAGGCACAATTGCTTTTTGTAGGAGAAACTAAAGACACGTCTTACTCGATTATATGAATGCTATGCCAAAACCGTCAATTATAAAACTGAATTTTCTACTAAGACATCATGAGTCCAGAAAGGTTAAAAGTGGAAAAAATCAAGACAGTTTGAGAAAACTGCCAGTATTAGAGTCAAAGATATTTCTATATACAACATTTCCAAAATGCGATTCTAATTTGAAAGCAGATACACAGGCACAAATACGGAGTACCAGAAATGGTCGGTTTATAAGAACACTAATAAGGATGTAATAATGCTGCCCAGTAATGTCAGGGAAAAAAACATTACATAATGGAAAAAAGGGAAAGCAGACAATCCTGAATGAGTTATAATAGCACACAGAAGGTTTATCCGTGTTGCCAAACGTTTTATCCAAAAATTACATCTTAGGCTATTCACTCATCAGCAAGTCATCCAGTAGGACTTTCCATCAGTGCGGTCTTTGGCATGACTCAGGCCATATGAACTCTTAATATCATCTGGAGGTTGGTTCGTCCTGTGGTAACGTTCTTACAGACTAATGGAACTTCCTCTGCATTCCGGCAAAGCAATGTGCTTTTTCCATTTTAAGACCAAGCACAGCTACTTGGTGAGGCCTTGTGAAAGTCAAATGCTGTGAAAAATCTGAATTGCACTTTTTGACAGATGTTAAACTCTTTGAGAGACCCTGGTGAAATGGCCATTAAAATCAAAAGCAACATAAGGGTGAAAAATATCAACATAAAAGAGAAAGTTATGAAATGACTGGTAGCAGGATGAGTAGTGAGGTGGCAGATCGCGGCTAGTGGCAGAAACTAGAGGGTTTTTCTGTGGTATGAAACATCACCACGGAAACATGTGCACGGTTCAAGCCTTCACTTTATGACCTTTTTTTTGAAAACCAGATATACCATAACGACCAAAATCATGATTTGAGAGTGAATAGTGAACAAAATAGACAAATGTGGTACGATATTTACAGTTAAGGATACATAATCATTACATTAACATTCTTAAAGGGGATTTCTAATGATTGTCTTAGATTAAATAAAAAAAGGTTGCATTATAACACACTGACTTTTCCCATGGACTCTTTCTCGTAATATCTGACTCACATGTACCTCAAGCCAAAGTCAAGTGGAGGCGTGTAAAATACAAAAAATAGTCATTCAGTATGTCTACCGAGACCCAGTCATAGAACATAAACCGAGCCTCTCACCTATTCACTCCATGGATGATTATCATAGCTGAGTGGGCTGATGGACAGCCAGGATCAGAGGGCCATGATTATGCCTGGTTAAAAAGACCAGGGCTTTGTGCTGTACAAACACTGAGAGAGCCCAGCTTGTGTTTGTATGCGCTGGAAAGGAAGACAAGTCCTATTTGGATTAAAATCCCAGGCGTCACCGTCTGTACAGTCAGCTGGATTCCTGCATGTCATATGCCTGACTAATGGAAAGTTGCGGCACAGATACTTAATGGAGACCCAGATATAGACTCAACATGAGGGAAATGCTGTTACAACACTACACACCTCCTTAAACACCACTCACTTTATGAGAAAGGCTACAAGGTCAGGTTGGGTGAGTGGGTTGTGAAATGTGCCTATATGCTTGCCTTGATCTACAGGAAAACAGCAAAAGCAGACTGCAGCAAAAAAGCAATAGAGAGGAAATCCTGTCAACAATTCTGCTACAAGCCCAGGCGTGGCATGGTGCAGTCAGGAGAGGGTCACATCACTGTGGTAATCACAAAACTACATACACAGTCCAAATCTTTTAACATCACATGTCCAGTACAGCTTACAGTACATGCAGCTCTAGACCATCTCCACCTCTGCTTTAGTTTTATAGATACAGGTCATGAATGCTTGCTCTCTTCTGGATACAGATTTAGGTTCTTGATATGCAAGTCCCAGTGTCAGTCTAGGGACAAGAACCAACCTAACAAGCACTTTCCTTAGAAAAGTACACTAAGCACTATATTTCTCTTGGCATATTATCTAGTAAACATAAGTTTATACTAGTGGTGTGAGTTTACCAAAACTCAAATGTGTGGCAAGTTGGAAGACATCAACCTGGACATCATGTAATGATCTAAATCACAAATGTTTCATTCAACACCATGAAACATATGGAATCCTATTTAAACAGTCTTATACAACCCAGGTTCAGCATGTTTTCTTTACAAATAGCTGAATTGCCATGACTAGTCTCCTTAATCATTCTTTCATCTTCAGTAACCGCTTTATCCTGGTTAAGGTTATGGTGGATCCAGTGACTTCCCCAGGAACAATAAGTGTGAGGTGGAACATCTGACCATTGCAGCACTAATTTTTCTGTTAACTGAAATAAATTACAGCAACCAATATGCTAGAAATATTATCTGAGTATAACTTCTCAACATAATCATAATTCATAAATTAACACAAGGCCTAAGCCTTGTTCAGTGGTGTTATCAAATCATTGGCCTCATGAAAGGACTGCATCAGGTGGAAGCCTGTGGTTTTCACCCCCTATACAGCATTAATAGCAGACAAATGGCTTGACAAAAAAGCAAAAGCAATAATATTCAGTTCCAGAAAATATAACAGTTAATAAACCATTCATACCAACTACCAGAGTTCTAGTATATTTCCTAAACACTTAAAGTGGTATATAGTTATTTTAATCCACAGATCAGATGATCCATCTTCCTAAAGTTTGGCGGGGGGTGGGTTCTATATCAAAACATATGGATTAACTTAAATATATAAATAAATACATAAATAAATTAAATTAAAATAAATACATTAATAAATGAATTTATAAACTACTGTAACAAAACTAATTTGGATTTAGGGATAAATATTCCACATCCATGCCTTTAATCAAACTAATTGAAAGATTTTATAATAAAATAACCATAGGTTATTTGTTACCATTGTTATTGATCTATACAAACCATTGGAGTTAACACAATGCTATTACAGAAACTTCATTGCTCAGGCATCCACAACAATTAATTAATTCTGTGTATGGTTTACTTGAGTTACTTAACATATAGAATTATCTGTCCATATCATATTATCATCATTATCTGGGCTACTTTTATAGTTATATATTTTTAAGTAACCTCTGTGGCTTATATATTCTTAAAAGCCATTTGTCAAAATGGTCATCTCATCTCTGCATTATGTTTAGCTCAACCCATACATTTTCAACTTATATGTTCTAAATGTATAAGAACTAATCAGCATTTCACCAGATCCTGTAACACCTTACATTCTGCTTTCTTCAGAATTTCATTAAAGCAATTTACAATTTCACAGAAAACCCATGTCACAATCAGCAGTCAAAATGTATATGTTTACATAATTTCCTGCACTGTTTGTTCTTTATTTTCCAACCTTTCGCCATGTTTGGTCTATTACAATTAAAAATAATTTAAAATTAATTAAAAATGCAAATAAAAATACACAGACATGCGTAGCTTCAGAACTTTGTATTCACTTTTATCCAGCTGCCAAGGTGTAGAAGGTGCCACACCTCGCCCAGAATAAATTATGGTTCATAATTATATAACAGTGATTAAATTGGAGACATTTCAGTTTTGATTTAATTGCTGGGGCTTTTTCGGACATGTTGCAATGTGTTAAAATGAAAGGCATATCCAGACAGGAAAGATAAAACAAATATGACCCAGTACTCGGATACTATCCACACCTAGCCCAGCTGTCGAGGCTATCCTGATTTAATGTCCTAAAAACAACAAATGTGCTCGTCAGAAACAACATAGCAGGCTCTCTTTTTATCACCATTAAACTTAATCTATTTTAGTCAAATTTTAATTATTAATGAAATCACATTTGTATAGATCGAAAAAGGATCCAAACACTGGGAATGATCTAACAAGGGCTAGTGCAAATGTTCTTTGAAGTAACAGACAAGCTGGGAAATCTCTCTAGGGTCTCGTTCTGATGAAACATGAGGCTCAGTACCTCGATCTAACCTTCTTGAAGTGAGCTCATTGAGACAGCAGACTCAGGCCCTGCACAGACAGGGGAAGTTTATTTTCCTTTTTTATTCTCAGCACGATCTGTTAGCTTTGCTCACGTGATACTGGTGTGGATCCAAGCTGGAGACAGTGGTCCATTTCAACCTTACTCTGCTTGAATCTTAAACAATGAATGCAGAATGATTTTTGACAACAGCCTGCTTCCTGTGAGTATATGAGAAAAAATCAGAAAGTGACACTATAGCCCTTCTTTCTTTCTTTAACTATAAATCACATTGGCAGTGAGCATTTGGGTCAGTAGTTTAATGCAATGCTTAAAGGCCGCAAAACAAGGAGGGATTTTATCCTAAAGACTTATAAGAGTCTTTTGGTGGCAAATTTGATTTTCCACCAGCCTTACCTCCAACTGTTTTATTTAATGAGATATCCATATCCCACTATGCTTTTCTACCAAAGGCAAGAATGTCAAACTGCAGCTAGGGGCAGGTAAAATGTCAAATGTTGCTTTGCTTTGCTGTGCTAATGTGGCTTTTATGCCTGGAAGCGTTCCACAAGACTTTCCCCGACTTCATTCGAATAGAATTAGCGCTGACTTGAAGGTGCTTGTAAAGCCTCATATTAGTGGCTACACTACAGGGAAGCTAAACAAGGTCTTTAATGAGTCTCCTCCCTCTCTGACTTGACACAGCTCTTTAACATTACTCTCTAATTCCATTATCACACCCCTGTTAGTAATTAACAAGGTTGGTCTTAACCACAGGCTAAACACATGATATTGTGAGCAAAAACAACCAAAGTCAGATCACCACAACTGGTTTGGTGCTGAAGATTTTTATACTCAGTCTAAGGCTGTTGTTCCACGTCTGGCATCAGTGCACACTGCATGTATCCACCTATCCTCTGACATCAGTTTGGGGTTTTAGATCTTAATCTGAGAGAAACGTCTGAGTTTCTTTCACACGGAGAGCTCATCACCCACTACCATGCTGCTATCCCATCTACATACCAATTAGTCCTGAAACTGCAACAAAGAACATGGGCCATGAACACAGAATATGGTAGTACACATCTTCTTGAAGGTAGAAATGCACAAGTCTACATTTTTGGACATTCAAATTATCTTATTTGCTATTAACCAACTGCCTGAAGTGGATCGATTTCTGTAGATCCAATAATTTGGTCACATGAGGAGGGTTACGCCTTATTTCAAAAGACCCATGAAACCAGCCAATGGCATTCTGCATCTCAGAGAAAAATGCTATCTGCCTTCTTCTGCATACTTCTACCTGCATGATCCCACAGAGAACAAGCTGAAGGCCACCGATGCCTGTGGCACTGCCCAATTTATTTCAGCCTGAATTGCAGACACATCCAGTTCCACACTGACGAGCCACATGACCTATGGTATAGACACAATAGTGCGTGTAAAAAGCATAAGCAAAGTGGTGTAACAGTCTTGATTACTGACTTCTCAAAAAGCCCTCAGAGAGAAAGCAGCAGTAAAGAGACTAAGCCAACATTATCCAGTCAAGGTACAAATTACATATGGTTTAAAAAACAGAGCTGACTAACAAGTATAACTGTTCTGTATACCATGTTGCTACTGTCTGCTGAAGCACAGCTTTGTTTCCTTTTTGCTGGTGTGAAATGCAAGCACATTGCAGTGTTTCGAATTATACATCTTTCCGATTTGTCAAGAGGAGACATAAAAGCAGAATACTGATCGTGTTTTTATAGTTTGGCTATATTCTACAGGGGAAATGGGTGAATGTTGTGAATGAGAAGGTGAGCAAAAGCAATGACAACGCCTACAATCCTGCCCATTGTCAATCTGTGGTTATAAAACCAGTCCTTTTGTCAAAACAGGGATTTGTGTTTTGCTTTTCTTCTGCTGTGCACCTTCCATCCCTGTGGTTACTAGGAGACAGTGAAGGGGTGCACGGGGAAATGGAGAAACAGTAGGTACACTGAAGCAGGCAGCTGTGAGGAGCGGGCACAAGCAAATGTGCGCGCACACACACACACGCACACACCCTCGCCTCAGTGTTTCTTTCACACTCCCACGCCCATTTTGTGCACCCTGACATACATGCACACTTTTAAAGTGACGCAATGGTAGAGAGTTTAAAAAACAGCACACAATGTTCAGAGCACTATTGCTCTGTGCAACGTGCACGGCCACCAAATCTCACTTTCACAGCAATTATCTGCTGAGACATCTTTAGTATCCATATCTTTACATCATAAAAATAAAGCATACACACAACAATCTTGGTTCAGTAAACAATTTTATTGTTTTACTTTTTGGTGTATGAAACCACAAGAGTTGCATTTTTTGTTCCTCATTTAGAGTGTTATTTGTTGCTAATTTCCAGTGGATATTTAAATCTCTTGCCTCTCCATCATACAGCACCATGCAGTATGAGGTAAGCAACAAGATAAGTGAAGGCAGCAACCACGGGTTTAACTGCTGCTCATGTAATGTTTTAGGACAGCTGAAGGAATATGCTAAGTGCTGAGTGACTGCCCACTTCTGTGAACATGAGCCTGCAAGCCAGTTGTGCCACTCAGAGATTTCACTCTATTTCCTCCGAGATTACTTTTTGTAAAAGTATTTTTGTAATAGTTTCTTTTAAATAACTTTCAATAACCCAGCAATACTAGATCATTGGCAAGCTTCAGTCTGCTACACTCTTTTGTCTACTTCTCTGTTCTTCTGTCCTCATGTCTAAACAAGAGCCATTTGCTGGGGCTTCTCCAAATTGTTGCGAAATTTTTCAAGAAAGCGTGAGGCAAGCTCATCGTCTACTAGACGCCCATCGCTGGACAGAGTGACGGTCATTAGCTGCTGTGTGGAGAGGCCCTCTGCTGTCGGTGTCAGCTCAGCCCTGGAGCGCCCCACTGCCAGGATACACGCCTGAGGAGGGTTAATCACCGCGCTGAAGCCGCTGATGCCAAACATTCCCAGGTTTGAGATACTAAAGGAAACGAGAAGATATAAAATAAAACCTAAGATGTTTAAAAACGTATTAGCATTCGTCCCACAAGAGACATCACACTATTTCTCAGTTGTTTTAATAAACATAAGCCTAACCAATATACTTTGGAACGAGACACCGGCTGTCAAAATGTCAGCTCCTACACAACCATCATCAAAACAAAGTAGAGTGCTTTTTTGTTTCAGGTTTGTGATGACTTTATACTAATATGAAGAGATTTAGCCAACAGATCAGAACTCACTAATTTAGTCAGTGACTATTTTAGAACTGATATTGAACAGAAATCATTTGCGAGTGACCTTTAGCTCAGGTCCTATGGCAGAAACTGGTGTGGATGATAATTAAAATGATCACTCGTTTGCCACTGAAAACCCTTTTTTTTTTCATAAGTACACTAGCAGGGTGTTTTTTTTTTATTTATTATTATTTTTTTTTACTGCCCAATTTCAAGAGAAAAAGAGAAGCCTATTTCACTTCATATATCCCATATGCTATTATAATGTACATAGCAGAAACAACTTTTTTCCACTAGTAATACATTTCTCAGAGAGAAAAAAGAGAAAGAGAAAGACAGGGAGCAAGAGACAGAGCTTTTTTGCACATACAAAATCGGAAATAATTGCAAAACCTTTAGGTCATGTGGAGGGTGGAGGAAACCTCAGTTAGTGTCATTTAAAGGCCAGCTTCTCAGTAACTCTACCCTTACACCAATGCCAGTGAAATCTACTGTCAATTCTCGTTTTTCTGTTAACCAACTTGATTTTGTTTGGCAAAACAAACTAACAAACTCTGCTTAGCTAATGTGGCTCAGTATGACAGTAAGACCAAAAGAAGAAATGCAAAAGCTCAGTAATAAGACAATGAGTTATGTCTTACTACTGGGATTTCTGTTCTATCTTTATCACAGAGAGCCCATTTATTTTGAATCGACCCCATTAAGTCTCAAATTATTAAAAAAAAAAAAAAAAGTCAGCCTAAGCCTTGGGTGGAAAGGAGTAAATTGATGACCATAATTTATTATGCTCATTGATTTTACACACAGCATTCACTGTCATAAGCAAGGAGGAATAAAATATGGAGGGGCTTTATAGGTCTTCTAAGCCAGGGCAGTGCTTTGACTTCATGAACTTAATGGTGTGTTTGATGGCTTTTTTATAAGGGAAGTTTCAGACAGGAAGTAAAGAGAGGAGAACGGATGACATGCTGTCTTCAATTTGTGGTGAAGGCATGCCTTTCTTATAAATCTTAAATACAGAACCATAAAAAAAGAAAGAAAGTGCATAACATAACATTTCATTTAAAGATTTTTACCTGAAGGATCCTCCCTGGTATTCTTCTGGTAACAGTTTCCCTGCTCTTGCTTTCTGAGCCAGCACCTGGCAGTGAAAAAAAAAGAAAAGAAAAAAAGACGATGTCGTCAAAGGAAGTGTGATAATCACTGTCTATGACAAAGCAACATTTCAAGAGACATATGCCTTATCGTCATAACCTACTGACTGCAACCCCATGCTGATGCATCAGCTGCGCCTCACTCTCTCAACCCTGTCTCACCTTGCACAATAGCTTTGTGTGCTCCTTTCTCATCACACACAACAATTCGCTTTTCAGCATAGAAATAAGAACAAAATTGCCTGTTACCAAAGCAAACCTGGGCAAAAAGGAAAAAAAAAAAAAAAGAACATCAGCACAGCTCCCATGCTTTTGTCTACTAGTAATACAGCAATGTTCAGCATTTAGGGGAACTGTATTACTCATAATAAGCATGAAAACACCATAGTGCTTCAGTGAAGTGCTTCTAAATAATAAATCTGACAGGTCAGCCAACAAACTGATGTAGACTCGGTATGGAGCACAGCAAACTCGTGCCCTTTTCGTTACCATGGCAGCAAATTCAAGCACAGAAAGAGTGACTTGCAAATCAATCCGATTCCACTGATTACACGAGTGTGTGCTAGGGCTGTCAGAGCCCATCAAAACTGCATCTGACATGTTAATTACTAGACAGAATCAATAATCAAATGCATTCAAATACTAACTAGCCTATAATTTTACAATGCCACAGACTATACTATGCTACACTATACATCTGGATCACATACACCACATGTTATTTTTTCTTACACACATAATGACAAGGAGCAATATTTATCCTAGACGTAAATGCTTCTCATTCATTTCTGTTTCTTCAGACTTTTTACCTTCTTACTAATGTATAGATTGTATATTGCTCAAGCAGGACCACAGATGCATGATTTCAATTGGACTTGGAGTCAAGTTACAAATGTGCTCACTTTTAACTCAATAAGATCATAAATGACTTGCAACAAGACTTTCCTTACTTATAGCCTTATTTTAACTGGGCTTTTGCCTCAAAGACCAATGATAAAAATAATAATAAGAAGAATTCAGACTTGTATGGTGCCATTCACAAACCCAAGGTCACTTTACAATGGCATGAAAACGGATTAAAATGATAAAATATAAAAGTGTGGCTTGAATCTAATTATTTCCCAAAACAAAACAAAAAAAAAATCTTAACTTTCCATATTCCTGGTTAATCAAAGAATAGGCCCATCGGGGTGTATGTGACAACAGCAAGAACAGCATAACAATAATGGTTACTTTATTTATAGGGATATAACCAAAAATATAATAGCACAACATAAAGAAAGAAACAATGAATCTGAATGTTTAATCTGAAGCTGGACAAAGACATAGGTAAGGTGAGGCTAATAAGGTTATAGTTAGTATTTAACAGTCCTGCCCTGGATAGATTCAGCAACAGAAAAGCCTGCATCCAGAAAGAGCCTGCTGAAATTGTTGACTGTTTAAATACAATATCACTAAAGTCACCAGGAATCGATTATTATAGGAAAAAAAAGGAAAAAGAAAAAAAAAAAACAAATCACCACTCCAGATGGCATCAGAATCCTCCAAGATCTAACGTGTACAATGTACAAATGACCCTGTAGCATCACATAAAATAAGAGAGACAAGGAACCTCAGGCTTTATCACAGCTAAATGAGTCACATTAGTCAGGGAACACAGCAGGTCATTTGCCCCAGCAGCCGGAAGGTTTTCTCTCAGGTGTTTTAAACATCAGTGTGTGGTCAGACCTGCCCTTTCACTTTGTCTCATTAATGTTAGAGACTGCACTGCTGCCATGGTTACTGTTACCTTGGCGTTGGCGGCGATCTCCTGCACACCTTTGTCTGCCGCATCTTTGATGATGGGGGTGATGAGGCCACGTTCGGTCGCCACGGCAATGGAAATATCGATGGAGTCCAGCGCTTGTGGTCCCTCTCCCGACCATGTCACATTGACTTCTGGCATTTCCTGTTCGGGAGGTCAACGGTCAGACATGAAGCACTGTGGACAATGTCTGTAGACCACGCAAGGAGGTCTGTGGTGATGGTGTATGCAACAAACAGTAAGTTTCAGTTTCCTAGTACAGTATCATTTTGCTTTATAGTTTCTGAACAAACCAAAGCACACCTGTTCAGCTCTTTTAGTTTTAACTGTTTTTTTTTTGAGGCTTCACTTAATCATTTTGTACTACAGCACTGACAGCATGACTCAGACAGTAGTGCTGTCTGCAAGTTAAATCATAGGTTTATATTAATGTGCATCATAATTTAGTAATAACTCGTACATATAAACATGCATGGTAAAAAACACCATAACCGTATGTTAAAAAAATAAATGAGGAACAAGCTGCAACAGAATTTACAGTACACTGTGTACTTGCTTTACTATGGAGTACAGAGCAACATTCAGACAGTTTTGTGCTTTCTGGTTTCTCAGAAATCACCCCAGTGAGTGAATCACTTTTAACAGGCAGATAATACGGCAGATGTTTCATTTTAAATATAACTATAAACAATTACAAGTGCTTTTTTATTCTTTATTACTAAATTTTGAAAAGTAATGGCTATGGTATCAGTTCAGTATGTTCTGTTATTAAAAAATACCTTTGGGCCAGTAAAGCATAACATAACCCTGTTGTGTATTTTCCTAGAACACCTTATTGTGTTTTATTCCTTGTGTAACAGCCTATTTATTGACTTGTTTTTGTTCTGCAGTATGGTATTCTATTGTGAATTTTGAAGAAATATTAAACTAACTCGATCAATTGTTCAATTGCAGACATATCACTCTAAATCTCTACACTTCACACTGTACATCTTTTCACACCATCATACTGAACATGTGCCAGAGATTTAAAAAACATCTCATGTCAAATCTTTTACGATTTACTTGTGTTATTCATGTTCAAAACCTAAAATAGTGTGAAAAACACTTGTTCACTATCAGACAAAGCCTGCTTATTGCTGACAGAAAGTGAGTGGATTATTTATTTATAATTGAAAAAGAGAGCATGGATAAGCATGATTCCCTTTTTTTGTATAAAACTAGATTTTCTTTTGAAACAGTATTTAGGCTTAGAAAAACTATGGTTTGTACTTGGCCTAGTAAATGTCTAGGATGTACAGGGATGCAATCATAGCCCTTGCTAATGTTAATTCGAGTTGACCCGCCACATATATTTGAGAGGAAATAGGGGGAAAATGTAATGCAGAACAAAAATAAAATAAAATCCAGATCTTATTTAACAGCTAGAGGGCTAGTCTTTATAGTACCACATAACTGAGTCACCAAGACAAAAAGAAAAACATTAAACACCACATTCACAATCATATATACACATGCCTGTCCACGACTGAATATTTAAAGAGGAATAGGGTAATACTAATATCCGTCTATGCCTTCTGAAGCCTGAGTTCCCGAGGTCCATTAAGCTGAAGTGTCTGATCCTTGTGCTTAAGGCTACAGATTCCTCTTCCACTTCCACTAACCCGAGTTGAATGTCTGCCATCTCGGAGGAAGCAGCTGACAAGCTACGAGCTATTGTGCAGGAGAAAATATCGCTACTTTGAGCGACACGTTGGTGTTGTGACAGACATCAGCGAGTGTGCTGGCACAGGCAGGATGAGAGGGAACTCCAAACAATGGTGTGACAATCAGACATTAATAGTGATTTCCCCCCTCTTCACCCTCTTTCTTTCAAATTACAAAAGCCTAACTGTTACTGGTGGCATACATCTGGCTAATTTCCTTTTTACTCCTGCTAACAGATGGAGAAAAAGGGGAAGAGGCCTTACTTACTTAAAATGGGTTTTATTTTAAGGTTCGTCATCGCACTGTAGAAGACGACTAATGGGTCTACGTGAGGAAGCTCAGGGTAAAACCAAGAGGAAACTGTAACTAGGAAACCAGAGGATTTATTTTTGACTAACTGCTCTTCAAAAGATGAGGCGTTACTCCTTGCAGCAAACCAACGCCTTTCACTGTACATTCATCAGCAATCAATATAAATGGTGAGTGATTTGAGAAGATATAAACTTACTTTGAGTGCAACAGCAGCGGCTTTGATGATGAAATCATTGACTGACACCTTGATCTCCTCTAAATAAGAAAGAGAAAGAGATGAGTAATGAATAAACCTTGGTGAGGTTGAGTCTCCATGCTTGTGGTGTTTTGTCTTCACATAACTCATTTGACATAATATATAATCATCCTCATTATTTGAGGTACACATTTGTACACTTTCTGAAGATTTTGACTTTGATTTTAAAGACTTAGAGTGCATCAGAAATTAAGTTTTACTTTTACTTTAATCACTTTCAGGATTAGTAAGCAGAAAGATATGAATCTCTATGGACAAACAAACAAAAAAGACCAGAAGTCATCCTTGGTAACTGCCTGGTCAGAACAAGGGTCGTTTAGTTTGTTTACGAAACAGAACCTAAACTACCCCATAGGTGAGCATAAGTGTCGGCTGTGTGTGCATGGCATCTGGCAATGGACTGACAGACCATCCAGGGTGAATTCCCCAAACTTGGGCCCAGTGTCGAATGAATGAAATTTAGTAAATAGAAATTGTACAAACTAAAATAAAGTGCTGAAATGGGATTGAAAAGCAGTCCTTTATACAGGTCAAAATATAGATATGTGGATATAACTATGGAATACCATAGTTATATACCAGATACAAAGAATACCATTGTGTTCCACCTGTGATTTGTCAATCAGTCTAGACTTTTTTAAATTTCACACTTATCCACACATGTGCACACACAAGTGCAGCCCATACCCCCCCAAAAAAACACACACACACACCCACCCACAGAGAGAGAGAGAGAGAGAGAGAGAGAGAGAGAGAGACAGAGAGAAAGAGAGAGAGAGAGAGAGACAGAGAGAAAGAGAGAGAGAGAGAGACTGATTAGTCATGGTAAATTGAAATCATGGCACTTTCAATGTGTTTAAAACTTGCAAATGGAAAGTACACCAACTAAGAATGACATGAACTATTGCTAGTTAACATATCAAAAGATGATTCCAAACCTAAAAAACCTAAAAAACCCTAAAAAAAAACATAACCTAAAAAAACCTAATAATTATTCCTAAATAATTATTACGTATTATGTATAGTTCAGCAGATTAGATGCACAAACAAATTCATCAGAACTCATGAAGCTCTTGAAATGACTGGTCATTGTGTTACCTTATTAGATTTATATGTTTACCCTAGAAACAGGGTTTATCTAAGTGAATAAACGGAGCTGTGCACTCTTACCTTGGGCTAAGGTTTTTCGAAGCTTCATCACAGCACCCAGATCACAGTCTACCGAGGCATACGCATGGGGTATGGTGGTTTTGGACTGTGTTAGTCTCTGTGCGATCACTCGCCGCACATTAGAGGCTGGGATCTCTGTGAAAGTGCCCTGAAAATCAAAAAGTACATTAAAAAAAAAAAAAGTGTATTTAGCTCCAGAAAGATCTTAAATACCCTGAAGGTCTACAGTGGGCTACAGATTTGCATTAGTGGTCGATGGGAAATAAGATGAAATGGAATGAAACAGCTTGGTAATGTCAATTCTTTGGGATGAATGCCTTTCAATTGGCACTAAATTAAAATGCATTGATCACTTTGCTGTCTACTTCTGCATCATTTGGTGTGCACATTATTATTAAGATTGAATCAAATGAACAGTGGCATAATGATGCAGATTTAATAAGTAGAACGATGGTAAATTGTATATTGACAATAATATTGCATCATATTTTCATTCCACTGATCGTTCTAGTGAAATGTTATTAATAGCACAAGGCACCATTTTAATTTCAATGAAGAGAAAGCTATATTTCCTCTCTGCTTTTTCACCGTCCAGCCATACTGAGGCCTGTCAAAAGCAGAAATCAGAAGACATTCTGCTTTAAGTAAAAGGTTTCTGGGGGAATCATGCTTTAAAAAGTAGACACAAGGTTATGACCTGCTAGTAGTTAAATGAAAGTCCCTCTCACTTCCCTCTTAAATGCTTTTTCTAAACAAACACAACTAGGTACTTCAGTGAGAACTGTGGAGAGACAAATTGCAAAAAAGAAAATAAAATACAGGTTGGGTTTTTTCTGGTTCTATTGTTTCATGCACCATTAAAGTGTAATTTTTCAAACATCACTGAAGAGAACTCACACAGTGAAATGTCATTATTTAGTTGATCCCTACAAAGCCCTCTGCTAATTATCAAGTAACTGAACTACTGGAAATAAAATAAAAAATAGTTTTAAAGTCACTCTAAAGGGACTGTTTGAGATGTAAAAGGTTTTATACCATTATGCCATCTGTTCCATTTTAATGACTAATTAGTTAAATGGACAGTTTTAAAAATAGCCATCACCACAATGCAGCTTTTATAGAAATCCAGAGGGAGGTGATAAAGGAAAGAATGGACAAACAAAAATATATCAGGTTTGGTTAATTCAGATGAAGGCACTTACTGGAGCTCCGGGTTTTCCAGGGACTGAGATGGCTGGGTGAAGAGGCCGTCCTGAGACTGGAGCTGGTGGAGAAACATGAGGGGAGGAAGGAGGAGAAGGAGGATGTGGAGGAGCAGCAGGAGGCGCAGTCACTGGAGCTACTCGCTTGCCTACATCTCCTTTCTTCAGGAGGTTTAGAGCATCTCTGCACACAGGAGTGGCCAAAAGTTTTAAAAGGCAGAAAACTGCTGTTGACTAAAAAAAATGTATATTTACTTGCTACAAAGTACACTTCTAATTAAATACA
Organism: Duopalatinus emarginatus; assembly: GCA_028565595.1. NCBI lineage: Eukaryota > Metazoa > Chordata > Actinopteri > Siluriformes > Pimelodidae > Duopalatinus > Duopalatinus emarginatus. The sequence goes on along the minus strand of JAOVVF010000010.1, from coordinate 9,731,691 downwards.
ATAATGTCTAATGTTTGAAAATTCTTACCTCTGATCTTTTCTAACAACATGAAATTAGGCTTAATACAGGCTTATTAATAGTAAAAGCACTGCAACACTGACCGTCAGAACAGTACTTCACTTACAGACACTTAATTATAAAAGTGTTTATAACTTATAATAACTTTCTGATTTTGGAAGCGGACCAGTGGAACAAGAGCTTGATTATGATAAAGCAATATTGTACAGCAATAGTAATCCTAATCATAGAAAGTGTAAACAAAAAGATATTCACACCATCCATGCTTCACATGTGCTTGACTACATCTCCTTTGTGCTGTCATTTGTGCTAATGGGGAACTGGGGACCATTCTGCATTATTTTTTTGGTGGTGTCCAGCACTTTCAAAATTTTGGGAACAGCTTAATATTGTTATGTCAGTCCTAATAGGAAAGGATATACTTTTAACAATCGCCTTTTTAAAGTACATTTTTTTTAATTTGCCACCTGTAATTATGGCAGAGAAATTTACTGCTTTTATAGATGCAAAGTTTTTATAAGTAAAATTACTTCTCTCTTCCAGTTGAACCTCGTATCACATTTTCCAGCAGGAATAGCCTCTTTACACAATACAGAAATGTGCAAAAACATGTCAGCACATTGAAGGTCAACACAAGCAGTACAAGAAATGTTAAAAAATATATGTCTTAAATAAGGCTTTGGCTTGTATCTCAAAATATGATTGAAGATGCCAATGAGATGCCAATGTTTTCTTTATTATTACTGTATATAAACATGAGTCTGTGAGAGTTGTGAAGTTTTATCTGTTAGCTAAACAAGGAACTGTTTCAAACAAATGCACACCCTTTCACACACACAAAATTGTACACTGTATAGCCTGACAAATATAGGATTTTTTTTAAAGACTCTTTTTTAAAACTTTGTGCTATCAGCCAACATTCTCACACAAAAGGTTTCCCTACCATTTCTGTTTAGTTATTTGGGTGTCATCACCAAGGTAAATGACGAGGCAGTTGGTTGCTTGCCTTATTGCCAAAAATAGTAACTTTGAACAAAGCCATAACAATTATATTAACGTTTTGATAACTAAGAGTCAAATACTAGATAGATAGACAGACAGACATAATAAAATGGTTTATATTTTATTCTGGATTTTCTATATTGGTAGTTCTGCAAAGCACTAATCCTCATTAGGGGTTTATACCAATACACTTGATCTAATAGGTTATTGTTTCTATAATTGTTTCTTAGTAACAGCTCATTTACAGCAGCATGAATGCTGAAATTTCCACATAATCTATGCTTAAAAATAAACAGGTTTTAAAATGTTTTATTTAAAAAATTAAAACATCCATCCACTGATGATGATGATGCTGCTTATTAAACATTTGCAGCAGGAGTCTCCTGCATCAGAGCTTTGTAACAGTCGGTACACATTACAACACAAGATAGTCTTCAAGTTAAAGGGCTTTTCTTTTTTTTTGTTTTTTTGCTTTCTTGGTAAAACGACAAACTGGGTGTTGTTTACGTCTTATTAAATACAAGAGAAAAATAAAAAAGAGAAGCCATAGCCCAAGTGAGAACAGGAACTAAGCTTGTTTTGCAAATGCTCCAAAACATTAAATGTAACAATGGACTGTTAAAATGTAGTCCCTTTCATTTAATAATATAAAAATGACAGTTGATGGTACATTTCTGCTTTAACTCCTGAGCATGCATGGATATGCATGCAAAATCACCATGAGGACAGATAAACAAGGCAGCTGTCACCTTCACTCAGTCTCACAGGTAAATGCTTAAAAGAACACAATCATATTAATGAAACATGTGAACCTACACTGAGAGTAAATGAGTGACTAACATGTAAAACACATGACTGCACACAGATGAACTGGTTTCACCACCTCAGAAACAAATGATCCAACGTGGGAAAAGATGTTGCATAATATGAAAAGGTTGGATACGCAAACAAGGTTTTTAATTAACACTTTTGGGCAGGAATTTCCCAAGTGTAATAAAAATGGTGACATCTAATGGCTAATAATGATGAATAATGTAGCTGTTGACTATGATGGGGTTGAAAGGTGCACACACTCGCATCTAAACCCATGTTGGGCCCCCCCATATTCTATTGGCTGTATGGTGTCTAAATACTATCGCCATGTAAATACCTAACAGTTAGGTTAGACTTTGATTTAGGGTGCAGAGATTGAATAATTTGTAACTGATTTATCTTTTACTTTTATAGCATGCATTGAGAGTTTTCCACATGACCACTGGCTGTTGATGCCACATATTACTTTTTTTTTTTTTCTTTTTAATCATGAACAGCAGACTAGATATTTTTCACATTGTATTTTCCCCTGAACAAACATTTTTATAATGCCTTTACTATGAGCTGAGAATCTGCATTATGCATTTTTTTTAATATGACCACATGCTGTTTGTGGCACATAATATCACTGATTTTATATCATGAACACCAGACTTAATATACTTCCAGATTACACTTCCCCCTGAATGGAAATATTTAATATTGCTTAGTAAAATATTATGGATAAACATGTGTAAAAGCATGATTGTGGTTAAAGAGGAATATTTTATAAGAAAATCTTGCAAGCAGCAAGAAAGAGAAAGAGCATGGATTCATCACACATTCCTACCAAACCATCTTTTCTGACAACTGCCTGGCAATGCTTAATACCAAAGATGTACAGTTTGCTCCGCGGGCCAACATTTCTGCAATCTCTACAAAGTTAATTAAACCAGTTTTTTTTTTCACCTTAGGGAAGATATCCAGAAGATATTACTTCAGGAATATGACATGCTGTCCATGGGATTTGCACAGCAGAGAGAATAATCACTTTCCTGGTTTTTTTATTTATTTATTTGTTTTTGACAATAATCATGTACATAATGGCACAGTAGCATGCAAGTCACTTTAGATGGAAATGTTTGGGAGGGAAAGGGAAACGCAGTGGGTGTGGGGCTGCTGAAGGTTCACTGAGCACATGGTTTTAGGCGGCCATAATGACCTCTAGTTTTTCTCTTGTTAAAGCCCACTGTGAACTTTGCTTTCTCTACACACATTAGGCTTTTCAGTGTCAGCCAGGTGGCCTCACATTCTCAATTCACAAACACACACATACACGCTCCTCGTCCCTCAATTCCCTGTACTTGCTTGTTCTTTGTTGATATAATTGTCCACCATTGTTTGGAGATGGTGGGAATCCCCCAGCTGATGGAGAGAGCAATCAGATAGTACACATTCTCAAAAGCGTGTGCGCATACATGAACACGGACATTTAGTGAACAGCCTATACAATAGGGACTCATTATATACTATATATATAGAGCAAAACGGGAAAATCCCTCAGTAAGACTCAGTAAGAGTGCCAAAAAGCCAGAGAATTAGCCATCTTAAGCGTAATGACCAAATATAAAGAGAGAATAGATGATCATGTAATGTGAGTTTCCTGTACACCACAACTAATGGCATGTCACAAGCCATGAGTGCACTCACATAGAACCTGATCATGTTCTAGCATGATCAGCACCTAATAAGTGACCTGGAACCATGTGAGAAAGCTCTGATGCTACACCCACACAGCTCACTTGTAAGCTCAATAATATAATCATGAAAGAAATGACAATAACCACATTCGCTGGAGTCACTGGTTAGGTTACTGTGGGTCATTGTGGAGTTTGTACATGTTCACCCTTTGTCTGCATGAACATTTGCATGAACAGTCATGGAGTTACGAAACCATTTTCCTAAACACAAAATATGTTAAAGTTATAAAACTATCAGGACCATTATAAACTATAGAGTACTACTGTGTCTGTATCTGCAGCTTTGACAGTAGGTCCATCTGTAATTCTCATCGGCGGTTTATATTAATGCGCACGTCCTAACATGTTATTGTTTTGAATAGTTTCTATAGTAACAGCTCACCTACAGGAACTTGTACGCTGGACGTTCCAAATAATCTACACCTAATAATAAACCCACAGATTTTTTGAATGTCTTATTTAACAAAAGTTGTCATTTGCATAAACAGTTTTTGACTACACAAGTTATGCCAGAATCATCTTTCTGCTTGTTCTCCAGTTCTGTTCAAGTTCTTTGTCTACACTGATCACATGGTATGCGAACTTTAGCTGCAAATCAGCCGTGAATGAGGACATCATAAAACTTTGTTAAAAACTTTGTTATTTTGTTGAATTGACATAAACCCAGCCCTGTGCATAAGCCACCACTGTTGTAAGGAAAAATCTGCAGTTGCTCTAAATGTGAATATTCAATAATGGTGTTTGGGTTAATGATGGGTTGAGTTAACTCGAGTTAAGTTTCACTGGGTTTTTGTCAGCCAGCACAGCCTCAGAGCAATAAAAATTCAAGGTCATTAATTTGGGTCAATATTACCAACAATCTACTCGTTTAAAAAAAAAAAAAAAGTTGAAATTCCATTTTAAAATCCCTTGAATATTACGTCACATTCGGTGTTATTTCCACACAACAAGCCTACAAGTAGACATTTCAGAGATGTACTCGCTTGTGTGTCATACCCTGCTGACACTTCTGGGATTCTGTGAGAGACTTGTTATTTAATGCCTTGTGGGAAATCCCACAGATTTGCAGTCAGCTACTGAGAACAAGCACTGTACATATGCCTCAATTTGTTAAATTGAAAACATACAACAAACAGTACTATCGACTGGTACAATAACAAAATGCAGAATGTTGTGCTATTTTCCACGTAAGCAAAACTATCTGATTGCAACTAAAAATAAATTGGACTTCAACCTCATCCACATGCACTGTGCTATGCTGTGCCAGTGTGAAGACTTGGCGCAACAGAGCGACTGTGCTTCAGTAATAACATACCTTCAGAATACAGTGGAGGAACTTATTTAGCCTTGAATGCTAGGTCATAAAGATACAGACAGGAAAATGCTGTGTATGTGACAGTAAGCAATTGGCCATGTAAATACCAGCATCTACGATCTCTTTTCAGATGATAGGGAACCAAGCCACGGTCTTAAATAGAAGACTGAAGGCAATGTAATCTGTGATACAATGTGCAGAAAGGGAAAAAAAGAAAAAAAAAGATTTTCTCAAGGGCCTTGAGATTTCAAATGAACTAGTAAGGACCATGCAAAAATATTATTTAAGGCGAGATCATATAAGAAGCACCAAGTCCAGGAATGTTCTCTATATACATAAAATATAGCCCCAGCATGTCCATAAGCTGCTTTAAACAGCAGCAAGCAAAAGCATTATACAATGTCTAGTAAATTATCATAATGACCACAGCAAAATAAATGTGCACAGAATTTTTATTTTCACTAAAGGCTTCTCCCTCGGTATGTGGTTTTTATACTTCTCTGTTTGCCCAAAGCTACTTCCCGAAAACAGACATCATGCTGTACAGTATGTGCACGGTTGCCTAGCCTCTTTTGTACTTGAACACACAACATGGTCACTGTTTCTGTAAGAAAGTAGGGAGATAGAGTTGCCATGGTAACCCCTGTTGCTAATGAGGATGCTGGTCAATGTAGCAGGCGTTCATCTCGCCTCCAGTAGCTGAGTGAGTGCATTAGAAACACGTGCACAGATCCCAAAGCACACATCCCTGTCTCGCTCTCTTTCCCTTTGTCTCCTTTTTTTTTTTTTTTTTTTTAACTTCAGACGTTCTGCTAGTTCAAACAACCTCCTCTGAGACAAAGCCCACTACAACAACAGGATTAATACAGACCCCAGGATTAACACACAAACCCCACCTTTCTTGGTGTACAAGTGTGTGTTTTCACTCACTCTTTTGTTATAAGCCCTCGTGGTCCAGTGGCTGTAGCCAAGTGAGGATCCAAACCATGTGTGTCTAAAATGTGTCTGGCAGCAGGACTCAAGCGCAACCTGAGAAGAAAAACAAATATACACAAAACCTCACGCACAAAATCAATCATCACTTAGATTAGAGATGGGAAATGCATATTGATCTGGATTGTGATGATAAATGTATAAGCCATCACCAGAGCTGCAATGGGTATTGGATTATTCACATGGACACTGTATTAATTATTACCTTACAACAGTATCCTTTTGTGTTGTAACATCACATGTATTGGATTTTCATCCCTGAAGGTCATTATACATCCTAGATAATTCTCTGTTTAGTTTAATGTTACAGAGTGGCAGCATTTAGGGGCTTAAAAAAGCATTTACTGCAATGTGGTCATTTATCAATCTTACTTTTCATCCTTTGCTATAAAGGATGCTATACACTGAATCACAGTAAAGACCACACGTATGCTATATGCATTTCTATTATCGCCATCCTTATTATTCTTCTGATTATATTGTGAATGCTATAATGCTGTGCCACACTGGAGCCATTACATTTCTTATCTCATGCGACACAGAAAGAAAAAAAATAACTGCAAATATGACAAGGTTATATTTCTCCTGTTTCTTTTACCAGCAATGCAAAATGAAGCACATGAAAAAATAAAAAAATAAATAAGACAAATTCTCAATTTGTCATCAGTACTGAATTAACCATAGTGAAACCCAATGGAATTTCACAGACAGAAGTCTGTGAAATGCCATTGCAATGTCACAAATGTTAAAAAAAATGTGAATACGCTTTTTTTGTGCTGCATGATAGGCTATTATTCTGCAACAGCAGCCCAATTACTGCAGCCTCCCCTTTAAATGAGAAGATCTCCATTTCATTATAAAGCATTTTCTGCCTAGGCCACACTAGAGGATAATCAGGCCAATTACATGGTTGATATGTTGATATGACGTTTCTTTACTACTGCAAAATCCTTGTTTCAGACTCATCTCAATTATCCTCGAGTGGTGAAGATAATGTGATGTTGGGTGTGGGGTGTGCAAAACTAATCTAAACTCCACTGATCTAATCATAGTCCAGTCATGTCTGCCCCAATTTTAAACAGGAATTATGTAATATTATGACAAAGCACTGTAATGTGGGGGAATGTTGACTGTCTTTTGGGAAAACTCCCGAGTGATCTATAACCACCATGTGCTTAACTGTACTGCTTCATGATCATGTGTTCTTCTTCTTCTGTACAAATCTTGTAGCATGGAGCAGTTTGGTAACTTTGGTAACTCTGTGTTTTTTTTAAACATTTCTTGGCATTGTAGAAATCTAAATGCGACACAGCTATTAACAGCAGCATTGTCATTTTTACATACGGCCCAACAGCAGAGGCAGGTCTGGAGGGCGGGGCTACAGGTGCTGGAGATGGCGGTGCAGCTGCAGGTGGGGGAGGAGCTGGAGTAGACTGGGGTGAGACAAGAGGAGGGATATCCACTTGTTTCCAGTCTTCCCCTTCGGCCACCATCAAAGCAATGAGAGTCCCTAAACGTACACTCTTACTACCTTCCTCCATCTGAGAATATATGTGAGAGAGAGAGAGAGAGGAGTCAGAAGTTATAGAAATATATTCATTTGAAAACAAATAAACAAGTGTAAATACATCCCTCACACCCAAACCCTCCCCAGTAAATTTTAATACATTTAACACACACAGTCTTTAATGTCCATTAACAGCATACAATAATGCATACAATAATGTAGTTGGTGTACATAAGCAGGAAATTACACCCCCACTGATCTGCAGACAGCCTTTGAGTTTAGGTAAATTGCACTATGCAAACCTGAGATTTTCAATCTGGAAATCTTTTGCATATAACATCTGGAAATAAGCGCCATGCAGGAAGTTGGGTGGCAAGAGTTACGACAGCATTTGAGGCAATAATTTCTTTGACTAACTGAAAAGACTTCCTACCAAGTATAAATGAATATAGTGAACAATTTCTTATATGCATATAATTAAAAACGGGTATTAATTATGTATATACTTTTTTCATCCTGCACAGACACTGCCCTTGATCGTTTTGCTCAAACGTGAAAAACCATTTCTGCGTTATTATTTCAGACACACCCTGTATATAAATGAGGACAAATATTATTCAGTGATGACACCGAGCCAATATAACAGCCAGACTCTAGCATCCTGTACTGTCTATTCAACAGCTTGTGATGAAGCCAGTGAAAGTAAGAAAGTGGGAATAAAAGAAGGCATAAGAGAGATGAATTAGAAAAGGGCTGAATGGCAACTGAGTCATCATTCCTCCACAGGGCGCAGTTCTTACAAAGAAAAAAAAAACAAGTCATGACTAAGAACAAAAGGAATAATTCTTAAATTTAATCACAACCTTAAAGGTGCAGTTTGGCTAAAAATAAAATATACCCATTTTTGCATAAATCAAAATCAGCAAATACTTGGGTGGTGCTCATAATGTGCTTGTTTAGTTTTGTACCAGAGGTTAAATGCAGCCAGTAAACACTTAAGTGTCATATATAAAGTGCGAACCGTCATACACATGGTACGTGACATTACAAATACACAAACACACATAATCTAAACTTAAACAAAACATCTTTGTACCATTTTATATTTTTTATGTAATCCAAATACCTAGCGAATAAAACTCAAAGTCGCATTCATATTCGATGCTGCAAAAAATTCTACACACTGGGGAAATTAAACAGACAAGTCTTTTAGTCAAACTGACTTGTGCTCAGACAAGTAGAAGATATAAAAGGCACTTGTTATGCTGTCACTGCTGTACTATACAGCATGAATACATGTCAGTAATATGTCCTATATTATACACATGCTCTGACGATGTGGAGGATGGGTCAAGGGAACTCAGACAATGCTTAACACACTTCATGTCTCTGATTTTAGAGGAATTCTGTTGTCAGTTGAGAGTGCTGCGTATTTGCTTAGAAAGTGACAATGGAAAAGCCTAATAAAAGCCCCATTTTCAGGGGTTCTCTTTTGTTCATTTCTAGCCATGTGCTCTTGCAACTTATACAAGCACTTAGAATAAACAAGTTGGAAATTGTGCAAACAGAACCCAAAAAAGCTGATGCACAGTAAGTAGAAAATCCATGGATTTCTGGGAGGTTGGTAATCGCATAAATATATACCACCCACAAAATACACCATCAACAAACATCAATTACCCTGGCACATTTACAGAGGGAGTTAGCAAGGCATTTCATCTGCAGCACTTAAGACTAGTAGGTGTATAAACTTGTTAAGAATGTGACATTTGCGTAATAAACTTGGGCGTCTGTTTTCAATATTTAGATCAGTGTTTTACATTTGACAATCCGCTGTTAAATTGAACAGCAGCACCATATCTTTGAGTGACTACTTCCTTGAAAAAGGTTTGGAAGCACAGGGTGTAAAAGTTTACTAAAGCCAGGCTTAGCCTTGGAGATTATACACTATATGGCCATATGTTTGTGGACACCTGACCACCACATCTATATGTGAGCATTTACTCAAACTGCTGCCAAGTGACCCAAACCACTATGCTCCTAATAAGGCTCATAAAGACATGGTTTGCAAACACTTGGGTGGCATTCACAGAGCACAGATTTCAGCCCCACTGAAATACCCATGGGATGAATTGGAAGAAATGACCTCTGTAATGTTCCCACAGCCAATCTCCAAAATCTAATAAAAATCTTTCCAAGAAAAGTGGAGGTCATTACAACAGCATTAGATTATAACAGATCTGAAATGGCATATTTAGCAAGCACATATAGTTGTGATTAGGCAGGTGTCCTCAAACCTTTGGCCATATAGTGTATGTGTGTTGTGGCTTCTGGACACATCATCAGTGATGTTCCTGGTGTTTCAGCTTTTTTAACATCCTCTTCCAGGTAAGCAAGCTGAAGCTGATCAGACACCAGCTTGTGTCCAGATGGCTTAGCTCACTAGTGTCCCCATCGCTCTTTTGTCTTGAGCCACAGCCATCCTGGGCTTCTCTGTGCCATTTCAGTGGTATTACGGATGACTCTTTGTTTTTCCAATTCCACAAAAGCCATCATGCCAAGAGCTTTGGACAGAGATCTAGAGGCATAACTTTAGCTTCCGACCTCTACACGCAAGCACCCTGCCCTCCAGCCAGCCTACTGGCAGTCGCTCAGCATAATCTCCTGTTTGGCCAGATTTTTTTCCCCCAAATACCTCTTTTGAGAGATCATCCCAAGAGACTGTGAAATCCCACAGGACTATCGTTTGACTTGACAATATTTGCTATCATGGTGGAGGTTACAGTGTGACTAGGAATACACAATGTGGATTGTCTACAAACCTAAATCCTAAATGTCTACAATCCTAAATTTTTCTTTGTCTACCTGGAATAACTCTTAAAGGTTTTATGAAAAACCCAACAGAGGGTTTCCCTTTCAGCACAAGAAAACCTTTTAGCTAGAATTAAGCATCCAAAGAACCCATAGGAAAGCTCTGAAGGCTAAGCTTAGGTAACTAGCTGGGTGTTTGGTAATGCCACCACAAAGTGTGTGTATGTATATTCATAGATCCTGAGGATAAAGTATCTAAGCATTTTCTATGGACATGAAATAACATTTTTTTTTTTTTTTACATTGATTATTAATTATTAAAGTTGTGTTTGACAGATCTGTCAGTTCTACAGACCACCATACTTCCAGTTGTCACAGATGACCAAACTTAAGTGGAATTAGGCTGAAATGAAGAGTTCAACACTGCCATCACTTGGATGGACTTGGAAACTGCAAACCAGTACCTGCCTTTTTGCTTTTTTGTTTCATCACACATAGATCTGTGACTTGACAGAGACTTGCTTTAAAGCATTAACAGAAAAGGTATGCTTTCAGTTGCACCAGCTAAAAATAATGTCAAACTAAGAGAAGTGCTGCTATAACAAACTAAGATCTGTGTGTATTCATAGCACACAAACAACCTTTACACACAATTAACACATATGAGATCATGGGGGAAGGTGGTCTGTTCTTACTTTCTTAAAATACACCATGCACATTGATCGGATCAGAGGAGTGTCAAAGACTGCCATGATCATCCCCAACACCACAGTGCTTGTTACTAGGCAGAGTAGTAGCAGTCTTCAGGAAGATTTACAGCGAGACTGATTTAGATTTTTGTAAATAATTCACAAACAAATTATGTGTGAGAGGTGCTAATCACCTCAGGGCTGCTCTTCAGAAAGAGAAGTCATTCTTCAATCTGTTTTATGAGAATCATAAGCAATGAATTAGAAAATCTCAGTGGACTTGAGCTTGGAAAAAAATGTGTGCAGGAATGTTGAGCTCTGTGAGTGTCTGGGAGATACTGGTAGGAGATATCCTGTAAATGCTTACAGTCCATTGGTAAGACCTCTTACAGAGGTCTTTGGAATATAGCGGGCCAAATATTATGCTAAGCAGCTGTCAGTAGGGTGGTTGGAGGGCAGGGTGCTTGTAAATAGAGGTCGGAAATCAGGGTTTGCCACTGGATCTCTGTCCAAAGGCCTTTGTGTAATGGGTTTTGAGTGAGTGAAGAAACAAGGCACCATCTGTAATATCACAGTAATGGTAAAATATTGCATGGGTCCCCATGTGCGAACAAATTATGGAGTCACAAGTCCTCAGAAGGTGTGTTTTAGTATATGGCTAAAACACATTAGCAGGAGATCCTTTAAGAACCTGCAAGTTGCCAATTGGGACCTTGTGGATCAGAAATCATTGATTGTGCAACACATCCTACAGATGGTCGAATAGATTCGAAACTGGGGTATTGGGACACCCGTTTGGACTCATTTTCTTGGGCAGGGTTTTGGGACCCTGGTACCAGTTTACTGGTTGTCCTTTCTAGGGTCACTTTTGGAAGGTACTAACCACTGCTTAATCTCCACACTTTGGCCTTGTCAAAGTAACTCAGATCTTTAGACCATCTTTTCTGCTTCTACCACATCAACTTCGAGAAATGACACTTGCTGTCTATTACATCCCACCCAGGTGCTATTGTAACAATATAATCAAATGTTATTCAGTGATTTGTTACAGCTGACTGGTGTAATAGTAACACATTTTAAAGATTTTTTTTAGAAAGAATGGGGTTAAAATAGCAGCAAGGTGAAGTCCCACAGAAATGGAGCTGCAGATGGTGGATGGCACTGGGGCACAGGGTACACAGCTGGCACATGCAGTGAAGACAGAAAGCACCAAATGGGGCGTCATACTAAGCTAAAGCAATGACAGCAGCAATGTGCAGCAGCAAGTGTTCACTGACCCAAACAGTCTCAATATTGTTTTAATTATTTGTGGACTGTAGACACATAAGCATATAAACTGTGAGGTGTGTTTGATGTGGGAGATTATCTATGAATTCAAGCCCAAACTGCTGCTTCCCAGGACATTTTTAAAGATATAAGTGTTCGATGCCACTGCTCAATGCCACTGCATAAACAACTACTTCAGAGAGAGAAAGAGAAAGAGAGAGAAAGAGAAAGAGAAAGAGAGAGAGAGAGAGAGAGAAAGAGAGAGAGAGAGAGAGAGAGAGAGAGGGATGCTTTGGGAATCACAGGAACACATTTATTTTATTTAGCATCACATAGCAATAAACACTAGGATGTGACGTTTGTGGTGCTTTGCAGGATGGAGGAGTTTAACTAATTTAGACCGTTTTCATTCTGCTCATACTTTAAGCCCCCAACCCCCATTCCCATGGCCTGTTGCCATGGAAACTCTTTTGCAGAGGAAGCTGAGGTGTGTATCTGTATGTCTAAAGGTCAGCTTTTTATTGCGATATAGTAATGGAACTATAACAGACTTGGTCATCTGCACACACATCTACAGACTGCACCAGTGATTTTACTCCAAAATTAGTTAGGCTATTAGTCTAAATATCAAGAAATGCATTTTTTTTTATTCTATACTTTACATCAGGACCACCAAGAAGAAGAAAAACACATCAGGATGAAGTCCATCCTGCCAGACAGACACACCACCCCCTACTTCTCATTATCACTCTCAGCTGGATACCAGTCAGAAAAATGAGAAAGCGTGGAAATAACCAAACCCTCATTAGCTATGTTTATCCTAATGGTCTGATAATTCACTAATATCGTCTTTCGTCTAACTGGCATGTCAGTTGAAATAATAATAATTTTAAAAAATCCACGGCATATAAAATTGATTAATTCCTCTCCACTAGAAATACTGTACACTGTTTCACAATGGGAAATAATGCATAGCTCAAATGCCATGAAAAATCTTTTCCTAATACATAAACAAAAAGCATGTAAATAACTGACCAGGTGGATAAAAGACAGATGTGTCAAATTAATTTAAAATAGGAACAGGAATAGGACACATTTTTTTCCTCTGTTTTTGTCGAGCATGTACACTGGGAGTCTTTATTATTAACACAAGTGAGCTGATTAAAAACCTGAACTAATGTTAAACTAACTTGTCCTGAATTTTTTTTTTTTACTATACTTATTCTTGTTTTGTAATAATGACAAGAACCCTAGTCATGAACAGGTTACTTTACATGCATTCTCAGACTCACACATCTTTTCTCCTTCTGCATTTTTCAGGAGGTTTGTTTTAAGGCCATTACACTGGGTGATATATTTCCGAGTCAATCGTCTCAGAAGCCAGTCAATGTCAGACACACGTTTAGTGTCAGACAAGGTACATACAGTACATTCCATTTTGACCAGTATCAATAACAGTTTCTTGATAATTGTCAACACCATCCATATCATCCAAAGATACTGAAACACAGACTACTTTAACATGTGACATTATCACAATATAACATTATGTCTTTTAAAGTGACTGAATTGGCCAAATTGTTGGCGGTCTCCATTACTGATGTTGGACCGTTGCTTCAATGGGGCAGACGAAACATGGACTGGATTGACAGCATGTATGGTGCAAACTATAGGTCATACGAAATCTTTTGCAAGTTTGTACAGGCTGAGTGAAAAGAACTTGAAATGAACAAAGGCACTACATTTACTGACATGTGTCATATGCCTGTTATCAAAACATGGCTTTTCAAACTCATATGCATCAGTCTGGATTACATTTAACGTACATGCAAATTCATTAAGACTGACAAAAACTACTGAATGTAAACATGGACACTAAGACGGTTTAACCATGGGAAGCTGCTTAAGCTATACGGAGATGACTGGATTATGGAAATGAGTCTATGACTGACAATCCCTTTATATACTGATGGAAGGCTTTTGCTATAAAGAGGCAAATAGGAGGCATTCACAGCAAACAGGCAAATCCCTAACATTTTCTGTTTAAGAAATCCTGCATCTCTCCTCGACACATTTAATGTGATAGGCAGGGAATGAGGATGACCTGCTATTGCATTAATACAGAGACAAAACCAGGAAAATGAGCCAGAGGCTTATTAAGGCCTAATTTTGCTCCTCCAGTCTATAGCAGGCTTAACGAGGAGCTCTGATTGGACAGGCAATGCTCTCTCTCTCTCTCTCTCACACACACGCACGCACACGCACGCACGCACGCGCACGCACGCACGCGCACGCACGCACGCGCACGCACACACACGCACACACACGCACACACACGCACACACACGCACACACACGCACACACACGCACACACACACTTTAAATGAGATTAGGTAGAAAGCTTATGGTGAGAGGACTCATGGGATTTGATCTAATATAGTGAATTCGGTTTCATTTTCACTCAATACCCATTTCATTTCTGCTACCAACCCACCACACATGCACACGCACACACACACGCACACGCACACACACACACGCACACTCACCAGGATTTTAGCTAGTACGCCATCGTCATTGGATTCCATGGTAACCACAGCCTTGTCTGTCTCAATTTCGCAGAGAGCATCGCCAGCTGCCACTGCCTCACCTTGTCACATACACACAGACACAAAAGACACAATTTAATATAATAAATAAACAATTTCTCTGAGTCAAGCATTTTTAATTGATTTTTTTCATTGTCAAAGGCTTAAAAGTAAAAACACCAATGAAAATAAATATCCTCCTGTATAAGTCTAAAGGATCTCAGACAATCCCAGACTACTGATATACATCAGGTAAAATAAAAATCATTCTCATTTTCTAAAAAGCTGAGGAGAGAATCGGCATATTGTAATAACTGTGAAATATAATGCTGCATATTAAAAATATAGAATGTTTGATGCTTGCTGAAACAAATGTACTACTAAATATTCAACAATAAACTAAAGGAGCAATGGGGATCCTTTATGTGTGTTACATCTCCATGAACCTCATTCATCTGTGCTGCTCAGCAGGCCATCCAACACGGCAGCACATGATAATGTACAGTCATTCCTACTCGCATCCAGACATGGGAGTGCTTATGAATACATTTGCATTTAATTATCCATGAAAAATTACTGCAATTAGAAGACAAAGGGCTCTCGCAAGCGCAATCTGAATAGCGCAAATTTATAACAGACCAAAAATGGGGCTAGGAAGAATGAAAAAATGTATACAAAACAACGTGGATCCTGAAACCTGCGGCCCAGAGGGACTGGCAATAATATTAGACAAAATGGTCCCCTACAGTGTAATCAGAAATCTGCTATTACTGTCAGACATGGGTCATATGACAAACCCTTCATACAGTTAATAATACAGCTCAGGGTGATTGATGATAAGGAAAAATAACGGGGTGTGGGGGGGTTATAAATGTGAATAATCAGAGCAGGATGCCAATTCAGTCATGCACATACTTCCCACACTCACTTCTGGAAACTGAGGCTGAAATACTCACTGCTACCTACTGTTCATCATGTTTTCTTTTCACACCACAAGTGTGCTGGAATCTAATATCAGGCCAAGAAGCCCCGAGGTACTGTGTAGTGAATATATGAAAGATGGATAAGAAAAATAGGGACACACAGTGTCAATCATGCAAAGCACCTTAGCATTATTTAAGCCTGTTATGAGCCATAATACCAAGCTTATCGTGCCACTTGAATATGAGCAATAAATACGACTTTCAGGCAATAACCTACATACATAATACACAAACACACAAATACACACCAAACAGCCAGAACATTAACACCTCCTGCCTAATATTGTGTATTATGTTTTGCCTCTGAAGGTGTGCTCTGATTTCTGGCACCAAGACCAAATCCTGTAAATTGTGAGGTGGAGCCTCCATGGATTAGACTTGTTTTTTTAAGCACATCCCATAAATGCTAAATCAGACTGAGATCTGGGGGATTTGGAGGCGTCTTTAAACTTTGCCATGTTTCTCAAACCATTCCTTAAGAATTTTTGCAGAGAGCGGCATCCTCTGAAATAGACCACTTCCACTCAGGGCTGCCTTTGCTGTAAAGGGGTATACCTGGTTTGATACAATATTAAAGTAGGTGCTAGGCGACAATGTTACATCCACATGCCAAAAGTTTTCTCTCAAAACGTTGGCCAGAGCATCACACTGCCTCCGCCAACTTGCCTTCTTCCCATAGTGCTTTCTGGTGCCATCTTTTCCCCAGGCATAGGCAGTCAGCCATCCACATATTACACAAGAAAATGTGATTCATTAGACCACACATACTTGTTCCATTGCTCCACAGTCCAGTTCTGATGCCAATTCTAGGCACAAAACAAACAGGGGTCAGCATGGTCACTTTGACTGGTCTGCACCTACGCACAGCCCCATAAACCAAAATAAAATGTGATGCACTGTGTGTCTGACAGCTTCCTATCCTTTACCAGTACTCACAGTTTTAACTATCTGTGCTGCAGTAGCTCCTCTGTGGTATTGGAACAGACAGGTTAGTCTTCGTTTCTTACACGTATCAGTGAGCTATGGGCACCCAAGACCATGTGCCGGTTCACTTTTGGTAGGTACTAGCTACTGCATACTGATAAGCCCATGAGTCCTGCTGTTTTGGAGATGCTCTGACCCAGTTGTCCAGACATCACAATGTGGTCCTTGTCAAAATCGTTCAGATGCTTTCACTTCCCTATTTTCAGCACATCAGCTGCTTGTTCACTGGCTACATAATACATCTTACTCCGTGACATGTTTCAGTGTAATTAGATAATCAATGTTGACCTGTCAATGCCTTTAACGTTATGCATTACTGGAGGAAAAGTAACACATTTCAAGGTATTTTCAAGGTTAAAAAATACAAATAAAGTATTTGTTGGAAGCTGGGAAAGTCCCACATAAACAGAGCTGCAGATGGTGGATGGTATGGTGGCACAGGGCATGGAGTTGGCACTGTAGTGAAGACAGGAAGCACCAAACTGGGTGTAGTGGTTGAAAGGGAGTCGTACTGAGTTAATAAAATCAAAGCAGCAGCATGCAGCCAGTGTTCACTGACCCAAACCATGCCTTTACTGTTTTTTACTAATGATTAGTTGTA
>JAOVVF010000010.1:9668492-9699016 GCA_028565595.1 Duopalatinus emarginatus | reverse complement strand
TATATACGTGTATATGTAGGTTGGTGGGAATACCACCTTGACAGGGTGCCAATCCATCACGGGGTACAACACACACACCCACTCACTCACACCTAGAGCAATTTAGCACATCCATATAGCCTATATGTTTTTCTGAAGACTCAGTCAAACAAAGGAGGACTCAGGGAGAACACACCAGTTAACCAAAAAAACCAAATGTTGAAAATTTTACCCATGTTTCTCTAGTGTAGCCAAATAATCATGTCATGACATTTTTGTTTTAAACATTTGCTTCTTTAGCTCTGCTCTGATGAAACATGCACTATTACTAACAACATTATATCACCAAATAAAGATGATAAACATCAAACATTAAATGTCCTTGATAAGTGATCAACAGCATTCCATTGATTTGCTGTGCTGGTGACCCTGATGTTTGTGAGGACTGTCTCTCAAATAAGAGCCCTAATCTTTAGGTGCTCTGGATACACATATCCATAGAGCACCACTAACTGCAGTTCAATTACATTCAAATAAAGATGTATGTTAGGTGTAACCCTAATCAAAAGTGTGGATTCAGCCTTGACACCACCACACGCTGCTCATTTACACACTAGCTTCTTCAACACATCACCACGTACCAGGAGTCTGCAGAACGCTCACCTTTTTTATTCTTTAGGCTGTCAGCATTAATATTTTATACACTCATTAGTAGAAAGCGGTAGAGAGTCGTAAAGAAGATTACAGAATGAGCAGGAGGGAGTCTGGAGGGGTGAGACTTTATTAGGGGGACGTACAGCTACAAATGACAATTTCTTCGGCTAAATTACAATTTTACATTTGTTTTCAAAGAGAACAATGGCTATGTAATTATTCTAATGAGCACAGCAGTGTAGGAATTATTTATGCCAAGTGAGGAATTTTCTCTCCCTCTCTCTCTCTCAGTGTGTGTGTGTGTGTGTGTGTGTGGATCCATGTTTGAGTGTGTACGCTACGGCTGTCCACTTGTTGAATATTGCAGCCGACAGTTCTATGTAATTACATGATAATATCTAATTATAAGAGTCGAACTGGGAGGTCATATGCTACAGTGTGTTATGACTCTCTGTGCCTGATTTCCTGCTCCGTCTCCCCCTGGTTACGTCTACTCCACACACACAAACACACACAAACACACACACACAGACAAGCACAGACAGCATTGCAATCTACTTGAGCCCTCTTGGTGGCGCAGTTGTCCCACTAAACTTACAAGACATCACCAGAACCAAAACTAAGCAATTGCTTTTACGAGAGTACTGCGGTTTTTTTTTTTCTTTTTTGTGGTTTACATATGTGAATGTTGGAGTAAGTGTAAATGAGAGGTGTGAATTAGCTGATAATTTGATCAGGATAATGATAACCAACAGAAGTGTTTGTCTTGGGGGAGCACATGTGTGGGTGTGGAGACAGAAAAGAAAGAGATAAAAGAAGACTGTTGAGAGCATATGTAAAGAATGAGTCGAAGAAAGAACGAAGAAGCATGAGAGGCACTAGACAGGAGCTAAAGACTCCTAATTAAAGCGAGGCCACAGCCTCAGTGGACTGTGAATGCGGTTTTATGAGGTCGGGCTCTTCGCAGCTGCCTCCGTCCCTGTGTGTTTAAATGAACAAAGCTCTCTGTAGAGCAATAAGTCTTTTCACTGGTAGTAGTCCAGCAGCCTTCAGGCGCCATTTCTAACCGATCGCCCTCATGCCTTCAAGTAGCAACCATCACGCTGCTCTGCGCATGTAGTACAAACACAGAGCTGTGGACAAGAATTAAAATAATAATGGGGGAGGTTTTTTTTTTTTTTTTTTTAAATGCTAACCTGCCTGGAATCCTTGCAGGGAGTATTATAGGCTCACAACATTGACAGATACACAAGCACATGTTCAGAGAATTTCTAGACTTTTTTTTCATCTTTCAAAAGGAAAGATGTTCAAATGATTCCCATTGATGTTCTCATCTAGGGAGGTGGGATGGAGTAATTCTGAAAGCCTCCGTGGTTGAAAACGCAACAGTGCTCAGTTAGAAAACATGCTCCCGGTATCTACTTCGCCTGGAAGGATGAGGAAATGACAGGAAAACAAAGGCAGATTAAAACAAGCAAACAAATGAGCTAAATCACTCATTTGAGCTGATAAAAGTATACATTTGATGAAAATTCTGCCTCCACACACTCACTGATCTAACTGCGTTTAGAAGAAAAATGTAATTACACAGAGAATATATCTGTCCCTTTTCAGATGTTTTCTCATTTCCTTTTTGTAATAAAGTGTAAAGGTCTGCAAGGCTGCGGTACAGCAGTGTGTCCAGTAGGCCGGTACAGGGGCCCGGGACCATGCTCAGTATCTTTATTCATGCGTTTCATCTAAAGTCTTTCTGAAATCCTTCCCTTCTTACTTCGCCTCAGGAGGGCTTTCTGCATAGACCTGAAGGGACCTTGCGAGGCACATGTGTTTTGTGTCATTGTAATGCAGGACTACTTTTAAAGCTGCTGAATGCAGACACATATGGCATTGTTGGTGGTTCAAAGGTTTGTTCAGAGATGCAGTGAGTCTCCATCTCTCTCTTTCTCTCTCACACACAAGGAACATAAGTACATTATACACAAGGACACTGAGCTCTGTGCACACAAGGACAACTGAATGACAAGAAAATATTATAGTATAATCATAGTATGTCGTTGTGTGTGTGTGTGTGTGTGTGTGTGTGTGTGTGTGTGTGTGTGTGTGAAATGGCTAGAGAGCATGAGTAGGAGGGCAATTAGCTTTTTGTTGACTAATTATGTGTGAGGGATATGACAGAGAGGCTGGTGAGTGCTGTAATGGGATCCCTGCTGCTTAATGAACATGTCACAGTCTTTTGTGATGACCATCAGACTGCCAGCTGATCGTGTGCGTGAGTGAGCATGTCTCTGTGTGTGTTTGCATGCATATGAGTGTACTGGTTAGATCTGTGTGTCCTGAATAAGGAAATGTGCATCAGCTGCAGACTTTGATGTTACTTCCATTGACTCTTATTTGCTATTTGGAATTGCTGTTTGAGATTTTATTTGCTTAAGGTATTTAATTGTTTGTTGGATTTTAAGTAGAACAGCTGTAAAGTAATAACATATTGCAGTTCTGTCTCTTCTATTTATCTGCACTTTCAAAATATCACTAAATTACATGACCAAAAAGGTCAACACAATTATGGAATCAAACATGACATATGTAACATTGCAGGACAAAAATCAATAACAGGTGTAAATAATCCACAATCCAATGACTGTATTTCTGTAAAGCACATGGGAAATGTTGTATTCCTCTTATACCACAGCAATGTAGTGATCATTATAGGTGTGTTGATGGATGACATATTACCATTTCTTCTTAGATCATCTATAAACTGTTAGATGTGTGTAAGCACACACAAAAAGGACACAAGTGCATTTACTTTAATGATCCAAACAAGTCATAAACAAAACCAAAATCAAGGTAACACACTGACAGTAGGTCAGACGATCAGCAAACAGGCTTGACTAGGCAAGGCAAAGAACAAAGCCCAAAAATCATGGGTAATGATATGAAAGGAAATGAAAGTAAACCACTCATTGACCACTGTGGGCAACCCTATCCATGGTGCCTAGGGAGCAGTTGGGGATTTGGCACCTTGCTAAAGGCCATTTCAGTCATGTCTTGTGGACTGTAGAGATCAAACCGGTGATCTTCCTCAACCACAAGCCCACAGTTGCTGTATACTATTCTGACCAATCAGTCTGGATACACTTTAAAGCATTTTAACGTAATTGAATAGGACATGCTGAACTAAATAAATGCTCATTTTAATAGCATAAAAGACTTTGCTGATTAACAGGCCTGTTTTCTTTTCTATGCTGAATACAAGCAAATGATCAGGGAGTCATGTGTATTTAGAGATGTGAGTGATAAATGGAAAATCTTACACATTCTGCACTCCTACAGTGTGTGTAAAGAATTTTTTTGGAGGATTTTTCAATTTATGGGCATTCTGTAATATTCCCCCAGGCCATCTGCTTATACAGTTCATCACTTATGATATGTGTTTATAGTAATGATGGATTATGATAATTATTTTCTTCCTGTCACAAGAAGCTTCTGTTTTGGATGATTTTCTGCACAGCGTGTCTGGGAGCAGGAATTCTCCAGGCCTGGTGTTACAACCTGCTGAAGGTTTATGTTGATTAAAAAACACACACACAGGCACCTGGTTAATGTTCTCTGTCACAGTTCAGGACTTCGACTCCAGTTGACGGTGATGCACTCTCCTGACAAGGACACTCTCAGGCTGCCAGAAGTTCTCTTTCAGGTCCAGTAGCTTGGGAAAATGTCAAGCTGCATCAATTAAGAGCATGCTGCGGAAGGCTGGTCATGGCAGACTAATGGCACATCCGTGACTCTTAATGCTTTACAACATCTAGGTCATCCATGAAATCACTAACAATAGCTTCCTGCAGTATAGGACTAAAACATTTTACATGTTGGCTTGGCGTCATGCTTGAAATAACAGCCCCAATTCTGACTGTAGAGATGACAAAGACACAGGCAGATGATGATGTTAGACAAAGGCCAGATAACGAATATGAAAATTGACAGAAAGCTGTTAGCATTCTATTTATTTATTTATTTATTTCTGTTAGTCTCCACTTATCCACTCCACCATATCAAGTGCTGTTGATTGTAATGCGTGTGTAATGCAATGTGATTGAAATGTTAGTTCTATTTCATGGGCAACTGAATCAACACTGATCAACGATGCAGGGCATAAATGATATACCAAAAAAAAAAAGATAAAGATTCCGCTATCTTTAGTTATTGAAACCAAAGATAATTATCTAATATGTCCATATTAAGGATGTGACCTAATATAAATACTATGTTAAGAGCAGATGCAAATACTGCTATTCATATGAATAGGAAACATAATATTCTTTGAAATTAATCCAAAAATGTTTGGTTGATAGTGCATCTACTTAAGACTACAGATATTTATTGGGAATGAGATCTAATGCGATGCAACAACAAAGAAATATCATGGCAGAAGTCAAAAGGTTAGATATGAAGCTTGCAGGATGCACAAAACACATGATACAACTATACAGGTAGAGGTGAGGTGGTGTACATTTAGCTAGTATTTATTTAGAAATAGGACAGGCAGGTTAAAAAATAACTATTCCCATAAGCTTAAAGATTTTCATTTATTATGTTTAGCTGAAACTAGAATCACATTCATTTGAATGGAATGAGATTTGGGAGCAAATAAAAAAACTGCAGCAAAAATTTGGTGAACACGGCCATGCAGATTTGCATCCCCAAGCAATAGTGCTAACTCTTAGGCTGGAGTTAACCGAAGGGTGAGGCTTTGCATAGCAGTACTGTAGGTCCAAAATAGAGCAAATGTTAATTGCATGTGTAAGAATAGCATTTTATATAATTTTACAACACGATCCATTCAGAATATAAAATAATAGACAGGAATATTGAATATTGCACTACACCCCTAATGTTTACACTGATTGAGCTGTTCATATTTCGCAGATCATAATAAACTTTAATTTGCACTTGTCATTTACTATAACAGTACAGATATAAATATGATCAACTGTGAAATAAATGATGTATTCATAATTACAGTTATCTAACATATAAGAGCTTATTCATATGGACCTGTATGGTGGACATGCCACTTAACCTAAGCTTATAAAAGTAGTAGTGGAAGAGGTGTCAGTGCTTACAATGTGAACAGTTAGTGAGACTGACTCAGGACTCACATACTGACAATTTGTCACATTAGTCTTAATGTAGACTAAAACAAGGAACATTTAAAAAATGTGATATTTATTAATAAATAGCATAGAATTAATAAATAAATTAATAAATAAAATTAATAAATAACATAAATAGATTGTTGCTGTAGTAAAGGACAATAACAAAAAAAACCTACTCAAAATACCCAGCTTATTACTTTTCTTATGTAGATATAATAATAATAATAATAATAACAATAATAATAATAATAATAATAATAATAATAATAATTATTATAATTATTATTATTATTATTATTATTATTATTTGGCAGTTGCAGCTGTATTTGCACATTGCAAAACCCTTAGCACCAGCACTTTCAATGTCATGCCCCGAGGTCATGAAATTTAAAATAAGAGGCCACGGGTATTTCTCTCCTTCACTCCCCCACTCTACACTTTATCTCCCCTAGTCACTGTTTTTCTCCATTAGTGTTAAAGATGAGTATTCTGCATTATTGGAGCTAATCATAGCAAAATGGAGAAAGGCAGTGATGTGAGACGGCAGAAGTGATCAGTGCCGATCCCCTCCTCCTTCCTCTGCATTCGCCTCTCATCACACACTGCACAGGAGCTGAAAGCACAGAGCCTTTGCCCAGGACAAATAAAGGCAATGAACATGGTATGTACATGTGTGTGTGTGTGACATAGAGAGAGAGAGAGAGAGAGAGAGAGAGAGAGAGAAGCAGCAGCAAAGACAAAAAAATATCTAGAATTTCCCAATATTTACTTTACAGAAATGACTATTTTTTTTTTATCCTGGGAAGCTCGTCTCTGTGAAAGCATTGAATTTGAATTTATTTGTCTTATTCTTTAATCAAAGCTCTTTATTGATCTTGATTATAGGCAGCATGTGGAACCCACAGGGACAGTAGCCTCTGCACTCACCTCCACAGGGCTAGTGACTGACCACTCTGGGCTTGTTATACACTGTGCCTGCTGGAGTCTGGCTATTGAGGATCAAAGCTGAGGAATTGAGGGTAAAGGATTGGAGTCACCCACCTCTCTCTCTCTATCTCTCTCTCTCTCTCTCACACACACACACACACACACACACACTCTTTCTTTAGTGCACACTTCAACTTCCCAAGTCTGTGATCTAAAGGTTGGTTGTGCCACTTTGTTTTCTTTATTGTTCCCTGGATATGTGCCATGCCATGTTTGGCTATTTGGTATGGGCAATTTGGACATGCCAACATTGTGACTATGAGTTGTATTGTTATAGCAGAGGACAGCACTTAGGAAAGCCTGCGTTTAACCCTGCCCTGCAGCTGAATGCTCTATCACAATCCCAAAGTAAATAGTCTATATAGAACTTGAATGTGACATTTCTTTTTAACTATTTATTTATTTATTTATTTATTTTAATTTTAAATCACAAGTATTTACAGTTGTAGTTAAGTACTACATTGTCTGCTATGTGAAAGTCTTTGGCACACTTTTCTCTTTTTTCAGTTAATTTATATAAATGAAATAAGCAAATGGATACATTTATATTTATTAAGAATAATAATATAAATGTAAATAAACTGAATTCATTAATCAGATGGTATGTGATTTTTTTTTATTAGCATGTTGTTGATTTTACATTTATGTTCCTATTTTGGTGTGGTACAGCGGTAACATCATTGGCTCCCATGTGAGAGACTTGGGTTCGATTCCCAGTCTGGGCAGCCAGTCTGTGCTACACCAATAAGGGTCCTTGGGCAAGACTCCTAACACTATGTTGGCCTACCTGTAATACCAGTAACCTTGTAAGTCGCTTTGGATAAGAGCGTCTGCTAAATGCCGTAAATGTAAATGTAATGTAAATATATAACATACAATATTTGAGGCAGTTATGGGCTTGTGGTTAAGAAACCAGCCTTGTGACTGGAAGGGTGCCAGTTCTGTCCCTGAAGCTGACAAGACACAACTGAAGTGCACAACTTGAACAATTCACCTAACCCCTAGTGTGTATTAACTACCGTTTCACTGCATTGATGGGTTAAATGCAAATGTCTCTGTGTGCAAGCAGAGTGGTCAATGAGAGGTTAACATTCATTTTATTTCCAACCTGGGACTTAGAAATATGATCCAAAATATCTGGAGTAAACAAACAAAAACAGAAATAAATGTGCATGGCATAAGTTAAACAAAAGCACATATATTTAACTCAAAACAAAACAATGCAAACAAAGTGTTTTTTTTTTTTTTTGCTCTGGGTAACACGTCGCATGCTAAGAAGTGGAGTCTAATCTGAAATCATATATAAAATTACCTGCCTATGAACTGCACACATGCACAAAGACGTATATCAAGCTTCTTGTCAGGTAAGATTGCACATTCATTGTCAGTGGAACAAATCTACATCTTTAGTAAAACACTCTAAATGCCCTTGATTATGATACTTTGTGATGTCTTTAAAGTGATGCCTTAGAACCTTACATATCATCATGAATTCAAAAGGGGTGGTTATCCTCACTAACACAACTTTCCAGGATCACACACACAGGCTCTCTTTAACATCTGCCAGTTTCAAAGCTGATCACCAGCCTGGCAACGTCTCTTTTTCTCTCTCTTCATTTTAGCAGATCACTTATCTTCCTGTCATTGTGCATTAGATGTGACAGTGTCCCTCCGCTATAAGGATGTAGAAAGTTTAAGTTGTTAATTATCCTTTTTATTTTAGACCAGATTAAACAAGAGCCCACAGAGATACTTGGCCTGGAAGTCATAGCCACTTTCCCCTATCTGTATTACTGTTTAGTTCTAGTGACAGCTGTCATGAGTCCATTTAGAGCACATTGCCTTTGTTTGCATTTTGTGCACAGCTCTTGCACTTGCTGTGACATTGTTTGTTTTTTACTTCTTGGTCCTTTCTCTTTTACTTGTTTTGTCATAATTGTAACACAAAAAACTCTTATCTGTTTAGTTAATAATTTCCCTATTTATATAAGCCCTTACATACACTGAAGTTAGCCAAACGTTACACCAGGACAATCCACCACCACACACATCTAGAGACGCCAAATTATGGTTAGAGGAACACTTATCCGAGTTTGGGGTTTTGTCATTCCCACCTAAGTCACTAGATGACAAAACTGTGGACCGCTCTGCAGGAAGTATGGTATTTATTCCCTACAGAATATATACACAAACTCTGTTGTATTTCTCCAGCCCTATGCTCTGAGTACAAGTTTTTTTATGCTACAGTTTTTCTTGCACTTTAGTGTATTATTGTTTGATTGTGAAGGTTTGTGTTATCTATAAATGCATTTCTAAGCCTTATAGCCTATATTTAAGTTTCAAGATTTCACATTCTGTATTTAGTTATTGATTTATTTATTTTGGGCCCTCTTGTGTTTTGAATTATGGATTATCCCTTTTTAATGTTGCCTACCTGTGTACTGACCATAGCTCCAGACTTGACAACATTTTGTGAATAACATGTAATAATTACCAAGCTGAGAACATTTATATATATCCTGTTATCCTGTTTCACCACCTCATACATGCTTGGTACAGAAGACTTGGATGCAGTCACTGAGCATACAAGGCAGGAGACACCATTGGGAAATAACGAAATGTGGTTATTCTGCTGTCAAGATCTCTCTCTGCTTCTGTGGAAGTTGTCATTGCTTTGTGCCCCATGAGTAGCACTAGTGCCAAAGCAAAGATGTCTGGATAAGCCATGCCCCCCAAATCCCCTTTCCTGTCTTTTGATATCACAGAGTTCACACAAATAATGCAGATGAGTCTTTCAGCTCCCTAAGATGGCATCCAATTCTCCCCTAACAGATTGATCTTACATTGTGAACTTTACTTTCAAAGCCTCACGTATCTCAGACCTGATGAAAGAAAGTGTAAGGTTAACGCTATCATGGCTATCACAGTCAAAGTATTTTTTAGCACATGGGTGTACCTACCCATTTTTTGTGCATCCTACTGAAACTGTAAACAACAAAAAGGGAAAGCAGCCACTATCTTGAGGAAATTCCAGAGTATTTCTTTAAAAGTGAATTAAAATAGTTAATTTTTTTCTTTAACTATTTTAATTGTGCAAATGTCCATATATCAACATAAAAAACTTGTGGGGAAAACAAATGGTGGACCCCCAGATGGCCATACCATGATTATGCCCTTGTTCCAGCCTCCCGAAGGAGGGGTTGTCTTGCTCAAGGTCAGTGCTATAACGTCTGCGTCTATCAGTCCTACATGTGCTGAAGCATCTATGCTGCACGAGGACTCTGCCAAAGATGAGGATGAGGATGTTCCTTGATTAGTACTAAACTGACTAGGAAGAATATATATGATTAATCTTCTATAATTGTATATTTTAGAGTGAAGCAGTGCTGATTGTTTCAGTATAAGGCTAATATTTTTCTTCAATAGAGTTTTAGCTTTAAGTATATAATATCTGTGTCAAGAACATCCACAGGTTATGCATGTGGTAGCATCTACAGCAACCTTATGGCAAACTTTAAGTAATCCCCAGCAGCAGCGAGTGATTCTTGGGTGAAGGAGCTACGGTGCAGAATTGGAGTATCAGCATGCGCCAGGCAGGAGCTTGATACAGAGAGGGAGAGAGAGGGAGAGAATGCAAGTATCAGATAGTCCTTTAAAGAGCATGTACTGTTTATGCAAAGTTCAATCAGGGACTCTGGCAAGACTAGCTATGACAGCATAAGTAAAATGAAGTACCAAAAGATAACACAGGCATGTGGGCACACTGGGATATAAAGCAGCCAGCTATTACACGGTTAGCAAACCTGAGTGAACGTATGAGGGTTGGGGTGTTCGACAGCATCCAAAGATCCCAGTTAACCAAACACTGGTACTGTCGTGCGGGACAATTCAATGCTTTGGCGGCTCAGTTGTTTAGGCTCCAGGTAACTGCTCAGAAGGTCAGAAGCTTCAGCACAACCAAGCTGCCACTGTCGGGCTCTTAAGCAAGAGTTGGGATATGCGAGGATTATGCCTAGAACAGAGCTTTGAGGAACAACACATTCCATATTCATATTAGCGTGCAAACATATAGCAATGCTGTCAAATAAGACTTAGGCCAGAAGAGAGTCATTTCCTTAATTCCAGCAATATTTCCTAGTCTATGTAGAAGAGTATTATTATATATGATATCAAAATCTGCACAAACAGATTTTGCGCAACCAACACAACCACAGAGACACAACTCTGATCAGACCAGTAGTAGGTTATTTACCACATTAACCTATACTATCTCAAGGCTTCGATGTACTTTTTTCCCAGGACTATGTAGATAAGGAGAAGGGTTGATATAGGTTTTATAATTACACAGTTGACAAGCATCAAGGTCAGGTTTTAATCAAGGGTTATCTGCTAGTTTATAAGATTTAGTTACATAGCCAGTATTAAGTTAGAAAATATTTAAAAGGGGTCTGATTGCTACTGGTAATATCTGTTAGAGGACATGTGTAGGTAGAAGATCTAGTACACACATTGATGTATTAATGAGGAATTTAGGGATGTATTAAGGAGGAAATTGGGGAAATTAGTTTAGATTGGTGGAGTGGAGTAAAAGATGACAGTTTTCTTAGTAGTTAGTTATCAAGTCATCACAACAGCATGCTATTGATTTTGTGCTCTTGTGGGGGTGTTATTTATAGTTAATTTAGCTACTTTAATGAATTAAAATCTATGATTGTTTATCTTTTATTAGGGAGGATAGATAGGCTGGTCCAGCCTACTTAGGATTGTGCAACTATGATTTCTATATTTAAAGCAAATATCAGTGTTACATGTGCAGCTATTATTTTTCTTATTCTGTTCTGATTAACCGCTACTCATGCCAGTACTGAGTCCTGTGTAAACCTATGTTGATTTTTTTTTAATTTTGCAGTAGAATCTGATTTGACATTACAACTTGAAGTTCCTGGTTACTGTTCAGTGGTCCAATAGTAAAAATGTATTAGTTTAGTTTAGCTAGCACAATTACACGGTTAGCATTTTCAGTTAGTATTATATTTCACACTGTTTATTAAGTGAGGTATATGTAGTATGCTGTTGATGTGGATGAGTGCTTTGATTTTAAGATGTAAAAAAAAAGCCAAAAACAAAAAACAATAACTATATACACTAAATCACTGTAAGTCAGCATGTTATGCACTTGTTAAAAAAAACTGTCTTAGAGACACTGGACTGCAATTTCAGTTCATCAGTGTACTGGATTTAGGGTCAGCCACCCTGTGTAGAACAGGCTGTGCAATTTAGAAAAATTGCACATCACAAGATTTGCGTTTAAAAATTATATTCTTCTATGCCAAGCAGTGTACACAGTATCTTCTCAATTGGTACACAGTGAAATCACATGTGCAGCCATTCAAACAACTTGTAACCCCACTTTACTGGCTTATCCTTCATGTATTGCTTCATCCTGCTGGAGTGCTGGCTGTGAGTGACTTGTGCATTGGGAAAACAAGAAACAAAATGTAAGCTGAAGAACAAACACATTAAACAAAGCTAAGGTAACTCCTACCATACCATACAAATAGGGACATTTCACTAAAGCCATGACAATATATTTAGACATTCATGTTTCATGCTTCAAAATGCCACAAAATAGTGCATAACTGTTTTGATATGTATAAAAAAACTGCAGTCTGACTGAGCTGAATAAAGTAGTTTTCTTAGATTGTATCTTACATAACACAAACCTTGATATGCAAACATGACATGCATGTATGCACACAACTGCCTAAAAATATGCACAACAGTTTTGTTACATATGCATGTAGCATCAGTTCATAAATATTTGAGCAGCCTACGGTTGCATAACGTTTTGCCAATATACAAAACAATTCTAAACTAAACACAGAACAATGCATTCAAGACTTATAAAAGCTTTCCATACAAATCTAGGGTGACATCTAGGTCAAACCCATCCTGCTTAAACACATTCTGTTTCTTGGAGTTGACACTGTCAGCTTCAGATCCTCTAATGCACTCATGCTTGGAATCACTCTGAGATAGCTGCTCCAGAACTTTACTCAAGGTCATTTTCTGTTGTTTAAAATAATTTTGAGATGTTTTATTGAGCATAAATAGCTTATGACAGATTGTGACATTGACTGATCACTCACTTGTAGCACACAGACTCACTTTCTGTAGTTTATGTAGGTGAGTGACAGAAACCTTTAACCAGTCATGTTGTAACTTTTTGTAAATATTTGAATAAGTACACATGGCCTTTACAAATGTGAAATATGTTGTAAAATATGCTCTGAAATCAAATTATGTGCCATGCATATATCTACCAACAGTAGTAGAGGCATTGCTGCACAACCAGGGAATAGCAGTTTATTACAAAACCTGGTTTATTACAAAATAGGGAAATGGGATGCTCAGATTGCACATGTAGATAGACATTTTCTTACATTTAAAGCTCACATGCAACATTAATCTCATTGCTGTTTTCTGTACAAAGTGTATACACAATAGTCAGACTGTATACACTGTTGTTTACACCACAGGTTGGCGTGAACAATCAGGGGTGCATGGTGGTGCAGTGGGTAGTGCTGTCACCTCACAGCAAGAAGTGCCGGGTTTCGATTGTCAGCCATGGGCCAGAGTCCTTCCTGTGTCAAGGTTGAATGTGACTGAGTGAGGTTCCCTTGGGAGCTTTAGTTTTCTCCTATAGTCCAAAGCTTTGTGAGTCAGGAGAATTAGAGATACTAAATTGCCCCTACTGAGTGTTTCCTTGCCTTGTACCCAGTGAGTGTGGGGACAGACCTGTCTCTTGTGTTTTGTATTATACATTTTCCCCCTTTTTATGTTGCCTACCTGTGTACCAACAATTGCTCCGAAATTTGACCATGCATTACGGGGTTGCATGACTACTTATTTCCACTATTCACCCTGTAATTTAATGAAAAGTTTAAGCAAAATCAGATTCAGAGAAAAAAAACCTCTCACAGCCTTATAATTAAGGCTGAAAACATTTTCAACATTTTGCTCAGATTACCGCATACTTCTGTGGGCGATTCAGGCACCCTCAGGATGCGTTGCCTCATCTTCAGTCCATGTGTGAGTGTGAAATATGTAAAGTAGCGTAATCTGTTTATAATCCAGTTTGGGAGGTATGTTCATAAATGTTCAACTGCCTATTTATTCTAAACTATTGGTAGGGTGGGGTAGATTTAGCAAGCCTGGGGTGAACAGCAGGGCTGGGAGATGAGAGGATGGGAGAGGAACAAGTGGAGATAATGATGTTTACTTAATCATTTGCAGATTTTAGTTCATAAAATAGTAGAAGGAAAGTGAGAGAGAGAGAGAGAGAGAGAGAGAGATTTAGAAAGTAGAAGAGCGGGAGAGAGACAGCGATATTTCCTTAAACCCACTTCATCCATCAGATTAGTGCCGTGCTGCAGAGGGGTGCCCAGGGAGACGCCGTCCTCACACAAAGCACTTAAAATCAGACCCGGCAACAGGTGGGTTTAATTGAAAATGGGGCATGCTGAGGGTTTAAGCTCCAAGCTCTCCTCCCTTTATTCTAATCCACAGAGAATCTATTCTCAGACCACTTAAGCTTCCATTTCCTGTTTATGCGTTTTGATGAGCCTCTTAAAAGACAGGAATCAATAATAAGATTATATAGTGCTGAAGGAAGTACATCATGCCACTCGCAATGGTACTTAAAAAGGTGACATATTATGCACCGTTTCCACAAGTTAACAAGTTGCCTGGGGTCTTAATAAAATATCTTTGACTGCTGGAAACAATGACCACATTACCCTTCAAGCCCTGCCTGAAACAATTCTCTTTAAAATTAGTGGTTTGAATGCTTGTATTTTTAAATGATAATGAGCCTCCTCACTGACATTGGCCAATGGATCATATATAAATGGGTTTGCCATGTCCAAGAGTTTATGATCTAGTTGCCAAAGAAAAACATAGCACATTTAAAAAAATATATAAACATTTCCCTGCCTGCAGTTTTCCACAGACAGCTGGTACTGATCCCTCATAATATATCCCCCTTTAAATATCTATATATGCTCTATACCCATATAGGTGCTAACACTATTGTCACACTAAAAAGTAAAAAAGCAATCAGCGATTGGCAGCAGGGGTGTGGTTGAACCATCGGGTAACATTATTCTCACCCGGGTCTCATTACCAGCAGTCTATTTGATTCTGCCTCTTTGTGATTTCAGGAACATAACTGGCGAGAGAGTAGTTGTTGGAGCTCTTAAGACACAGACAGTTGAACTTCTGAATGCAAACATGATCTGTGAACTTGAGTGGTGCGTAAGCCATGAGCTTGTGCCATAATCCTTTTTGTTGAGGTTTTTGAACGTGCACTGAAAGACGCAGTGTCAAGTAAACAGCTCGGTAAAATTCCGCCTGCCTCCAGAGTCTTACTCTGCACCCTCACACACCAGGGTTCTACAACAACCATTCATTTTCTTTGGACATGCTTGAAGCAGAGCCACAATTTGAACAAAAGCAACAAGGGATAGCCTCTGAAATGAGCTTTTCTCAATTTTATTGAAAATTTAATTCAAGCACAGCAGAGTAACAAATCCAAGTATTTGGCTTGAATGATTTCTCTGAATTACCATGGACCCCTTTTCACGCTTTTGTGTTTACGAATTTGGAAGCATTGTGGTGAGATAGTGATCCAATTCACAGTCACTGCAGTGTCGAAGTTTGAAAAATGTAGATATGTTGTCACATTTTACTTCTTAAGTAATGTTGAAAGTGGCAACTAGAATATTACTGTTAATCATTGGATATGACTAGAATGTTATTGTAAGAATGGTTTATTCCTATGTGTGCTCTGACTTCTTAATGTCCTACTGTCATGGATGTTGCCATGCAACCCGGCGCTAGAGCTACAGAGTTCTAGCACCAGTTTACAGACTCTAATTGCCGAGCCAATCAGAATTTCCCAGATTTCCCACCAAATTCCATTTATAAAACCCAGACCTGTTTTGACCTTGTTTCTGCCTGACGTTTTGGACTTGTTTGAACTGTCTAAACCCAGTAATTGTGTCCATCCCTATCTAAGTGTGTGTGTTTACATTACAGGAATAGTTCGCCATCTCCATGCATACAGCAGGTATTTCCCAGTTCATGGAAGTCTGGGCTTCTCAGGACAAATTGGTGGGTGATCACCATCAAATGCTGACTCGGTTGTCCCATTAGGTCTAGCAGTTGACACTCGCAGCTTAGCCTGCACTATCAGATAGGCCCAGTAGAGCACACTCAGGGTTGTCAAGGCTTCCTGCACCAGTGCTCCCTGTACTTAGCTGATCAGAAATATCTTTCCAATCACCAGAAGGTCTCCCACATGGTCAGCTGCTCAAAGGGAGAGCACTGAAGTGGGCCATGGCCATCTAGAATCAGGGAGGAAAGGCTCTGCATGCTTACGACCAATTCTGTGGCCAGACCATGCTGGCCAAGGACAAGGGAGCAGCAAGTGTCTGCTGAGTCTGCTGAGTTCTACACCCTGATGTACCCATTGAACTCTTCTATCGAGATGATTCTATGTTCCTCGATGCTCTTATCACCATTGTGATCCTGCTGTGACTCAAGCGACTCAACCATCATCCCCATGAGTCCAGACAAACTTTTCACCCAACAGTCTCTAGTGGTCCCTATAAGCACCTATATTTCTTGTATATTTCTCTTGTAGACTCTGGGGCAGAGGAGAATGCAGACGTCATGAGGCAAATTGACATCAAGCTAGTTTCATCCAGACATTCAGCAGTGTCATTTGTGAATCTCAAAGCCATCTTTACTACCGCACCCATCCTCATCCACACCAATCCAGAAAAGCCCTTCACTGTGAATGCCTCAGACACTGGTGTGGGGGCACTTCTCTCTCAAAATGCAGGAGAGAGGCCTAAACTCCACCCAGTGACATTCTTTTCTAAGAAACTGACCCTGGCAGAAAGAAACTAAAGTATGGGGGACTGGGAACATCTGGCTGTCAATCTGGCCTTGGAGGAATGGAGGCACTAGTTAGACGTAAGCCCCGCACAGAATGTGCCCAGAGCAAGACTCCCAGAACTCTGCCATCAGGTAAACTACTACCACTTCCCCACCTCCTTGAATCCAAAAGCAAACCACAATCCTTGTAATTGTCATCTATTCTCCAAACCAGTCTGTTTCCTCCCACTACTGGGACTTCCTACAGCCTGGAGAACGGCCGAACTATTGTTTGAGCACATCTTTTGCTTCAGACACCCAGAAGACATTGTCAGTGACTGGGGACCCCAGTTTATCTCCAGAGTTTGGAAAGGCTTCATGGAGCACTTGGGCATCATAGTGAGGCTCACCTCCGGCTATCACCTCCAGTCGAACAAACAAGTTGAGTGGTGCAACCAGGAATTGAGGCAGTTCCTGCACACCTTCTGCCACAGTAACCCTCAAGACTGGTCCCAGTATGTCCCATGGGCTGAATATGCCCAGAACTCCCTCTGCCATTCTGCCACCAGAATTACACCATTCGACTGTGCTGAGCTTTTAACCACCTCTCTACCTCTGGGATGCCACACCCACCAAAATCCCCACAGTCTATGCTTGGTTCAGCTGTTGTGGAGAGACACCCCTGTTCCAGCCTGGTGATTGTGTCTATACTCTCTTGCCCTGGTTTACCTTGTGTGCATTCATACCAAGCCTTATTACTTTGTTGGATTATCTGTTGCCATTTCGTACTGCCTTTTGGATTTCTGCCTCTGCCCTGTCTCTGATACCCTGTTTGTTGATCGTGAACTCTGCCTGTGTTTTGACCCCCTGATGTTTTGGACTTGTTTCAACGGTCTTTAAATACCCAGCAATTGTGTTCCACCCCGTCTCAGTGTGTGTGTTTACACACCAGTACATACGGTGGCCATCGCCGCAAATTCTCAAAACACAAGCATCAGAATGACAACACCTGCACAACATTAACTTTCCCACACCTGAGAAACAAATGTAAGGTTATATGTATAACTTGTTTATCTGGTGCTTTTTTTTATTCAATGATAAAGAAAACATAAACATAAATAGTAAAAATTATTATTATTTTTTGCCAAAATCATGAAAACTGAAAAGAAAATTGAGAAACTAGACTCTTACTTATTTACTTAATTTTGGGTTTTCACAGTAATCACTTTTTAAAATGTTTTTGCTCATGTTTGATCACTGCAACATTTTACAATATTAAAAATACACTTTTGCATAGACATGGCTTAGAGTGGCCATAAAGTCTCGGTCAAAACTGTGGTGTGGCATTTCTTTGATTATGACAGAATGAAGGTTTAAATTGGAGCAAGTCAGCTCGCCAGCTGTCTTCATTTTTATTCTTAATTTTCAAATTTTTAGCTGTTTTGATAAAACAACTAATGGAAAATATATGTTATTATTGTCATGGTAAGAAGACAATAGTAAAATTGCATTTAGTTAGTAGTGGTTTATTAG
The DNA here is from genome assembly GCA_028565595.1 of Duopalatinus emarginatus. Taxonomy (NCBI): domain Eukaryota; kingdom Metazoa; phylum Chordata; class Actinopteri; order Siluriformes; family Pimelodidae; genus Duopalatinus; species Duopalatinus emarginatus. The sequence continues at coordinate 9,680,765 of JAOVVF010000010.1, read as the reverse complement.
TGTCTTATTTATGCATAGTTTATTAATTTTAATAATAATAATAATAATTCTAAAGCAATGACGAATTGACCCAAAAGACTAAAATAAAAATGTCTTGCAATTTTTGTTGAAGAGATAAAACTGTGATTAAAAGATTATAAAAAAAAACTAAAGCTATAAAGGAAGTTGTAGAGATGGTTGCTAGTTCTAGTAAGCCTAGAATGTAACACGTAACTACAGTATTGGTTGGTACATACCTATAAGAGAGAAACTATATGCAACACCAGTGACTTGTCGCTTGGTTGAACATGGGTTTAGGTAATGGTTACGGCTGAAGAAGATGGGCCTTGATACTGAGATATCCATCTGTTTGCCAGTGCTATCCTTCTGGAGATTTATAACCATAAGCTATGAAGAATGGCTTAAAAGTAACTTGACAGAAATGGCAGTATGTCTTTGTCTCCGAGCAGCATGACTTCACTTTTGTCACACACTGCAGTTTGTACAATTTCCATTATCCATTTTTCTTCCCATTAACTCGACTGGGGCTCTTATTATGGGTCTTTATTCCAGAAACTGGCCATACAAATGGAGGCTGCTGTTGGTTAAAGTCAGACAGTAAAACATATGAAACCCCTTTAAAGAGATATCCATGTAAAAAGAGATGTAGTGACTATGCCGCATTGCTTATTGAACTGCTTTGTGACAGTGTGTGTGTGTGTGTGTGTGTGTGTGGGTGGGTGTGTGTGTACTCTGTGTGTTCTGAGTATACACACAAGCCCAGATTCATAAAGAAGTGCTCATCTGTAGTGTATCTTTTCAGCTTGGCTGCCTGGCTAATCTGTCTCCTTGAAAGCCAGCTAAGAGTCTATTCAGGCATGTCGATAAAAGCTTCCTCATTGTGCCCGTGCGTATCATAGGAGCTGAGCGTGAGCAAAGCTGTGCTATCAGCCTCGTACCATCCCAGTGTGTACGATCCAGGTACTCACGTCTAAGCCGGAGATTATTTAGGTCGTGCTTATTGCTGAGGTTTCGCTTGTGTTAATTCACTGCATCTCCCAGAGGTAGAAGAGGGAAATTGAGCTATACACATTAAAAATGAAAGCGCTGGCGGCAGCAGGCTGTCTATGCCATTTCCTTTCCAACTCCGCAGCAAACATAAAATGTGCACAAGCAAGGCAGGCCAACAAACAGAAAGCTCAAACTAGGCTGTGCTGAGCTTTACACTTCTTGGCACACTGCTCCACAAATGAATAATTCCTTAGTGTGCATTCATAAATAGCAGGTTGCCGACTATTTATGAATGTGCAACGTTCCTCCATTTCCCCATAATCTGGCCATGTTTGGGAGGCTTTATGATCCAAATAGAACAGCCAGTATGAGTGTTGAGTTCTTCTTTTATTTATTTATTTATTTGTCTTTACACTTTCTTTACTTTGTGTAGTTGCATGTGTGTGGATGGTTGTGTTTTGTGTGTGCTTGTGTGTTTAATATTGCATAGCCAAAATTAGCAGCTTTCAACTATTCTTCTTTGGAAGGCAGTGAATGTTATATGTTACCCAACAACACTGATTGTTTTTTGTTTTGCTATTCAAGTCAAATACTCCTCTTTTTAAATTTTTATGACATCCTCTAACTGAGCACATTAAACTACTCATATTGTATGTTTCTCATAGCTGTGGTCTTGTTTGTCAGTGGATTGGCTGTTGCATTGAAAGATCTAACACAAAGTATACAAAGATGGCCGCTCCCATGTTGCTGTGGGAAATAAGCCGAGTAGAAACATTAACATATTAAAATGAGCACATTAATAGAAATATTGCAGCTGGAAAAACCACCAGAGCTTCTTTTAAAGAAATTAATCAGCAGCAGCTAATAAAATGAATAAACAGTGCTGCAGTATAAAATAGAATAAAAACTACTCAGAATTTATTCAGCAAAAAGAACTTACATGTAATATTTGTAGTACATTGCTGCGCTGAGCAGACTGCATTGAATAAGTCCCAGCGGGCAAACCTAAAGGAGCTGATTTCCATTTTAAATAGAATAATTTTCCATGATAAATAATTCTAGGGTATTTATTTATTTATTTTTTACGTTTTTAAGAAAAGGGTGCATAATTATCATCATTATCATAGTCTAGCTTTATGGTCAAAACCATGACAAGATCAAGAGGGGATAATGGTTAATGGTGCAACAGTCACAATATCAGTGTGAACACCGAAATGAACCTTTATAACTTAAAACCTTACCAATATGGAAATCTGTATTTGCCTAAAAATACTAGTTAATGTGCACTACAATAAGGTGCTAAAGTTCTAAAAATGTATAATAGTTGCCTTAACATTTTTTTAGGAAACAACACATCGAAAAACTAATATTAGGAAGTATCCTATAATTAATAATGATTAAGTAAAATAATAAATAAATAAATAATAATAATAAAAAAAACCCAGAAAACTAAAGCACTATTATCACAAAACCATTTTGTTAACCTAACACTGCTAGATGGATAGTGTTTTGTGTGTGTGTGTGTGTGTGTGTTCATAACGCATTTAAAAATGCACATTTCCATTGCCTGCTGCCAGTTCAGCCTCCCGGCTCTCTAAAGCCACTCTTAGGCCCAGAAAGAGGAAAGGTAATATTATTAGCGGCTATCTGGAAAGGTTAGCTCGTTAGGGAGAGGAATATTAATATAATTGGGGAAAGCTGTGTTATTAGTGTAATAGGCAGCAGCTAAAGGGCAAAGCTGAGTGTCCCTGTAGGCCTCTGCAATGCTGCAACCCTTTTATTGTGTCTTGAGGCGCAGAATTATCCAGCATTATCAAAGTTGTAGGGTTTGGAGTGTTTAACAGCCAAATGGGCTCAACAGGTAATGGGGTAGATGTCATGGGCTTGGCAGGAATTATGCAACTCCATCCTACTCAGACTGCTAGCAGAATCATATTTATAACATAATTTGACTGAGGTGTGCTAACTGGGGCAGCAGCACAGTGACTCGTGCCAGGCTGCAGGCCAGTACCAACCAGGACGCATGAGTCCCAAAACAGCCTGCAGCTAGTGCCCTTGGGCTGGTACACTACAACTGTGCTCTGACCTCAGCCTGAATATAGATGTGAGTGTTAACATATTTAGTGTCCTGTTTCCTTGAAAATATTGTCTCAGACTGCATTTCAGCTTCGGTTTTGTGGGCAAGGATGGACACTTTAACTGTGCAGGTTCATCAGCTTCCCCTCCAGTCCTAACTGAAGCAGATCCATGAGTTTAGTGCAGATATGGTGCCATTGTTGCAGAGGATGATGTTATCATGCTGGCGATGGCGTTATCTTAGGCACCCATCTCTCTCAGTGGCTCCAGTAATCTAATGAAAAATATGCACTTTGTGGCTCAGTGAGATTAGGCTTCAAATGAATGAACGGTTTTTGAGCAAGAGTGAGAGAGTTCCATAGATAGAATCATGGCCAAAGGCAAAAGTCCTGCAACCTGACCAGGTCCAACAATCAATCATCTAGACCTTGGGTAGACATGCACACATGACTAACCAGATCTAGTAACTGGAGCATGTTAATTGGATGTGTGCATTTTCATCATGCATTTCATGCACCATTCCAGAAATGACCTTCAATAAAATTATCATGAAGGACTCCAGCATCCTTTAAGACCTCTTCCTCCATTTCTCACACTGCCACACCCTACAGCAAATGTAGCACCATCAGTCCACAGAGCCATGATTTCTTATAAAGCAGAGAAGAGACGTGCGTTTATTTATTACTAGCATAAAGCATGCATCCCTCTTCCCGTCAGCTATTTATCTGCACTTCTGCCTCCACTTCAATTACATTAGGTGCTCTCTGTTCACTCAGACTCCTCTCTTTACGACATGCATAAACAAACTGATAGCCAATCGAATAATCAGTCCTAGCCAGCCCAGTAAACATAATGTTAAATGCATGGATTATATATGAATCCTTCCCATAATGCAATATATGGTTAAAAATGTTATGTTGAATTATGACCTTGCCATCAAGGTAAAGAGCAGGTTTGTGATAACCATCTTTGACATACCATCTTAAGGCTGACAACAGAGACATGACTTAGTAATGCACAAATCTGGCCTTAAACTTTTTTAGGACGACTACTGTAACCACTTATCCTAAATTAAAATGAATGTAACTGTAGGTTTGTGCCTTGTCTGTCTTATTCTTTAAAGCATGAGCGTTGCAGCAGAGCATTTCGATTTAACAGTCAACGTTATGTTATTATTTCAGCAACTAAAAAAAGAGTAGATTGAAAGTATGACAAAAGTAACTACATTGTCTACATGTTATAAGGATGCAATACTTTGTTTCCCACTCTTTCTTAGTCCCCAGAATTTAAGTTGTGTTTTCCCCACCTGTTTTATGTTATTGATTAGGCCCCCTGTTTTGAGTAAGCACTGTCATTGTGTCTTTTTTGGGTTCAGTTTAATGCGAAGTAGTTGGGTTTTTGCATTCTACATTGTACACTTCTTCTTGTTGTTTTTTGAGTTTGTGCTTTGTTATGGATCTTGCCCCTAACCTAGCCTCTTATCTAGCAGCGCCTAGACTGACCTAGTGCCTGTGTAACTGGCTTCAAGTATGGCAACTGAGACCACAGTGGTGGGGGAAAAAAGGAATTAGACAGAAAAAAAAAGAGAAGAAAGCCGAAGAGTGAAAAAATGGTGACACAGAGGAGGTGTGCCATGCAACTCCAGTGCATTATTAATGCCTGACAAATTAGACTATTTTCCAGCACTTCAATTCTCTCCACAAGCATTAAACTTGCATACTAAAAATGTGGGAAGATACTTATTCCCTTTTGACACCCTCTGGGCTGGCATAAGAAACAAAAGAGGACAAGTTAAAACACACACACACACACACACACACACACACACACACACACACAGGCTACAAGGTTACAATTTGTGCATTACCGTGCATTGCCATCTTGGTGGGTCTGAGAATACTGTTACAACATGGTGGTAAGCGTACTTTAGAACTCACAAATGGAGCAAAGGATGTAAGTGTGAGGGATATATTAATGAAAACAAACACACCAAAACAAACAGAAACTAAAACCAATTAAAATAAAACTAAAACTAAACATTAACAGGAACAGGGCAGGGTCAGAGTGCAGGTCAAGGTCATCAACAAAGCGCTGTAAAGGGAAACATCAAGCCTGTTTTCGAAATGGCATCCTACTATACTGCATATTGCATACTACAGTAGTATATACTGCATACTGCCTACCGACTGTAGTATTTAGTAGAGTCAGAAAAGTCAATGTACCTGTAGCATACTATACAGTCACATGAGCTGCAAGTTTGTCCGAGGGAATTTAAAGAGCCAGAACTTTAAAAATTCTGTTCTTATAACTAATCAGTGTGTGAGTGGGAGGAGGAGATCAACACTGCTTTTTAAAACAGCTGTAACTGCTTTCTTTTTGCACTTAGATGTAAGTACAGTAACAGCAGTGCTAACAACCAGTTAGCATTTTTTTACCTGGTAAAAGTAACTTTTTTACTAAGACTGTTTAAAATATATTTTAAAAAAATGACATTTACATTTACGGCATTTGGAAGACACTCTTATACAGAGCGACTTACAAGGTTTTTTTTGGTATTACAGGTAGGTCAATGTAGTGTTTGGAGTCTTGCCCAAGGACCCTTTTTGGTGTAGCACAGACTGGTTGCCCAGACCGGGAATCGAACCCAGGTCTCTCACATGGAAACCCAATGATGTTACCACTGTACCACACGACTAAAGATGGAACATTGTAGCGTTATGTAAAGTGAAGTGGGCGGAGCCAGTGAGGCCGCGGTTCATTCCGGGATTGCAGTACGCCACGAAGATAGCTCCCGCTGTATACTAGAAAATCTGTCTGGAGTAGTACGTCATCTGGGTACTTGTAATACACTACAGCGATCCAGGTTGGTCACATACTGCATACTACTTTCAGGCAGATTTATTATGCGAGTAGTATGAAGTATGCCATTTTGAATACAGCCCAAGTCTTTGGTGATAACAAGCTGCCACACTGGGAATGTTTGTGTAAACAAGATCCAGCGTGTTCGCTCTTCTTGTAGCAAAGTTCACATATTGGTGGAATTTGGGGAGAACTGACTTAAGATTCACATGGTTGAAATCTCCACCAACAATAAACATTTGTGTGTTCTGTAGTCCACTAATAGTGCTGTACAGCTCACAGAGCACATCTTTAGCATTAGCGGCGGGGGGAATGTAAACACTGCTGATCAGTACTGTAGTGAATTCCCTCTGTAAACAAAAAGGTCTGCATCTGACAAGCATAAACTCCACTAGAGATGAGCAGTAACTAAAGACTAGTACAGAGTTCTTGCACCATTCTGTGTCGATGTAAACACACAGTCCTCCACCATTTGGCAGACACTCTTATCCAGAGTGACTTACAAGGTTACTGGTATTACAGGTAGGCCAACGTAGTGTTAGGGGTCTTGCCCAAGGACCCTTATTGGCATAGCGCAGTCTGGCTGTCCAGACCAGGAATAGAACCCAGGTCGCTAGCATGGGAGCAAACGATGTTACCACTGTACCACACCACACCATGAGTCTTACCGCACAGGGCTGGGTTTCTGTCGGCTCGAAACGAGGCTAGTCTGTGTAGTCGAATGGCGGCGTCGGGAACTCTGTCGCTTAGCCACGTCTCAGTAAGACAAAGCAGTCTCTAGATTTTCGTCATGTAGTTTGCTGAAGTCGGATGCAGTTCAGGATATTCTCCAGAGAGCAGACATTGGAGAGCAGGATGGATGGGAGAGCTGGCCGAGTTGGCTTTGTTGTTAGCCTAGCACAAACTCCAGCCCGCTTGCCGCGCTTCTGACGTCTCTTGCCCCCTCTTCCAGCTGCCAGCTTTAGGCGAGGCTGCGGTCTGGGGGCCTGGTTGCCGTCTGATGGTCGTTTACATGGACACTAGTTGTTCTTGTGCCCATGTGCCAGAAAAGAATAGGACAAACATGAGTAAATTAACAAAAAGCACCATTTTGTATCCGGAGCGGCCGCAGCGAGCTATTGCTAGCAAGTGGATAGCTGTTTGTTAGTTTAAATTTAACACACAGGTTTTTTTTTTTACAAATGATCTAACCAGCTGAAAATTCAGAGATATTTACAGAAATTTCTAGATTTCTTACTATATGGTACGTTTACTTTAATAGCCTCTGCAAGTCTGTGTAAAACCTGATGATCCATGTTAGATCAGATCAGCTGGCATGTCATCTCAACACATGCTTCAGTGAAAGGAATAAGACCTTTTGTACAAAGTTAACATTATCAGTAATGGCACATTTGCTCAAATATTAAACATTTTCTGTTTATGTTCAGTTTTAAATACTACTACTACTACTATTACTACTACTACTATTACTACTACCATTACTACTACTACTACTACTACTACTACTACTAATAATAATAATAATAATAAAAATATCAATATAGTTTCAACAAGCTGTGATATTTTACTTTTTTCTTCATTGTTAGATTTTCTGGTTGTAGTTTATAGCTTTGTGATTCAGGTTTTGCTCTATTTACTGTATTTATTGATTGTCTGACCATGTGCCTGTTTTTAACCATGGCTTAGCCTCACAATGTGGATTTTTTTTGTCATACAGTCAAACAACAACTGCATCTTCATTGTCTGCCTGACACAAAACTAATATATCTAAACATTAGCTTTAGCCTTGCTCCAGCACCAGCACCACCACCTCACCCCCCTTCTGCTGTTATCTAGTGGAGCTGCCAAAGTCACATAGCTCTCAATAGCCCTAGATGTGTTTTTAAATCCTGTTTTTTTTTTTTTTTACTATCCTGTATTCTTATATCTGCAGCTATAAACTTGCTAATCTTGATTTCGTTAGCCTGGATTTAGCAGCTTGAAAAGCCTGCCAGAACGCAGACATCTCTCTCTCTCTTTCTCTGTGTGTGTGTGTGTGTGTGTGTGTGTGTGTGTGTGTGTACGTTTGTGTTTTGCGTGTGTGTTGCAAGGCAGAAATTGATTGTTTGCCCATTCTTGTTGTATGAAAGAATTGCGTGTGGACCTGAATGAGTTCAATTTTTTATCACAGCTCATCAAATGTAATTGGTTTTCATGATGAATAATCTACTTTATTGGAATCAGAAGTATTGACTTCAGCATTGTATGTAATGATACAATACACTGAATCATTACACCTTCAATATCACCTTCTATTCTTAATGGGTAATTCTTCTGTCGTTGGGTTCTACCTATGAAAGAACTTTCCAAGTAGAACTGCTCTATTCATTCTTATTTTAAATCTGTACTTTCTTTTACAGCAGGCATTGTCACAAAGGAGCTTTACAGAAATGCAGATGTAAACTCAGACAGCTAATGATTGAACTAGAGCTGACAGTGCCAAGGAGAAACTCTGAGATGTCACGAGAAAGAAACCAGTTAAAACCTTTCACCATTAAAAACCTTCCTTTTTTTCTAAAAGTCTATCATCAGGTGGTTTCCAGACTTGAATGCACACATGAAGCATGAGATAGAAAGGTGTCATTATGGGGAGGGAGTGGAAGGAGTAAAGGATTCAGAATCAAACCAAAGACCACCTTTATTAGTGGCCTCTATAATTCAGCAGCATTTGCTGTGGTCGCAGCTCAGCTTTGAGCTGCAGCCGTATAGATGGATTTGTGTGTGTGTGTGTGTGTGTGTGTGTGTGTCTAAAAAGAGAAACAAAAACAAAACATACTCCCACAGCGGTCTGGGCTCATTTGAGAGCAGACATATTTTGAAGGTGTGTGTAGCTCACTCACATTCTGATATCAGACATTTACAAGCAGGATGAGGGAGGGAGTCATTGAAATTAAACTGTAATTTGGGATGCGATTGCATCCATAAATTCTCATCTAGGTAATTCATCCTCAGCTGCATGTGTTATTTTGCTTCAGTGTGTGCATGTGCCGTGAAATCATGTCACATTGCACCTGTGTGTACATGCGTGATAATGAGGATGCAATAGATCCTACTGTGTAACAGCCTTCGTGCTGGGACTTTGAATGACCTGCACTCTGCTTCAACCACCTGCTGTTCCTTGCACACACAGATGTTAAACCTCACACTGAGTCTCCTGTCATACCTGCTGCAAATCTGGCAGGAAAATGTAGCCAAACAGAAGCTTTACACATATGAACACCATAACTGGCCAATCCCAAGCTGTATTAAACTGAATACAAACAAAAATCATTTATCCTACTGAACATTTAATTTACAGAGTTTGTGCTTTTAGTATATGGTATTTCAAATTCGACAATTTGCATTAGCTTAAATGAGCCTTATGTAAGGACTAGTATTAAAAAACTAACATATAAATGAATTTGCTATCTACAGGCTGGGCATATGCCCTGCACACATAGGCAAATATAAATCCTTCTCAATACAATGTAATTATTCCAACAGGTATGTGCAATGTTGTAGTAATATTGCTACTTTTTTCCCACAGATATACATATTGAAAATGTCACTCATCATACTGTATATAAACATCCTGCCTATGTGTCTACACTACATCCCCATCCTGTACCACAACTGCTGTCTGCTTATCAAATGTATTATTTATTAAATCAAAATTATTTTTATAGGTAACCAGTAAAGGGTTACTGTCTACATACTACCAGCATTACAGCATTATAAATTAATTTGGATGCTTGCAAAAAGGTGACATTACTCTTATTTTTAATTTTTAAAGTTATTTTATTAAATTTTTATTATTTTACATAAAGTCTAACACAGAGAAAAACCCAAAGCCAAACCATTTATTTTTATACATTTGGGCTTGAAAATGGGTAGAAATAAATAGCCAGATGTAAGGTGTTATAATGCTCCACAAGTCATGCTTTCATATAACATCTGGAGCTTGATATGTAAAATAGCAACAGTTGCTAAACACTGAGTAGACGACCAGAACAATTTGCATTCATTAATTTTTCCCCATTAATTCTTTTTCATCTGCTATTGTTTTATGTTATGACAAGTTCATATGTACAGAGGATGTTATGTATTTATCTTCTTCACTGAATCTACAGCTCAGTTGAACCAAAACATAGATTGGACATTTGCCCATGCCTTTTAGCTCCTAAATCATTTAGAATCTGCCCAATAACCCAATCCAGGATAATTAAAAAACACTAACATTATGATACATATTTGACTCCACATTCCAGCCACGTCTATCCATGTCCATAGAACAGCAGGGGAAGACAGGAGCAGAAAGGAAAGACAGGAAATCATTTCGGTTCTATCACTGCAAATCCCCTTCAGACAGACTATGAAGTGCAGCAGAGGCTGGAGGGCATGTGTTGTGTAGCAGAGGAAGAGCAGAGGAGATGCAAAAGAAATATTGTCTTTGTTTGGGAAAATAACAGCATGGCAAGGCTCACTGACAGAACAGTATGACACAAATGGGAGAGAAAGAAAGGACATAAAATCAAGAGATGGACATGGAGAGAGAGAGAGAGAGAGAGAGAGAGAGAGAGAGAGAGAGAGAGGGAATATGAAAGATGTGGATTTGGTTACGCTTGGCTGTGCAATGCACCACTTATTCTGTGTGAAATATCCAGATACACAGCATGTAAGGACAGGATAACAAGCCAACCCAGTTGGGACATTCTTTTTTTATGCACCGGTGGGAGCAAATGTGTGCATGACAGATAGCACTTGCATCTTGATGGCTTTTTTGCCCAACGGAGGGTATCATGTCAAATAGTGGCGAAATCCAAAATGTGTTTGTTCTGCTGGCATATTTGGTCAAACAGTGCTGGGCCACTGCTGCACAAACTGGGTCAGAGGAAGCTGAGAGTTTGTGCTGGTGTGCTGTATGCTTGGGCCCAAATGAGGTGTAGAATGCCAGCAAATTAGCTGGAGAGATGGGAACTGGAGCCTTTTGCTTTACCCACTGCAACATTTGCTGGGGAAAGGAAGGAAGACAGAGAGGAAGAGACAGAAATAGAGAGAGGAAGGGAAGAGAAAGAGTAGGAGTGAGACCTCCCAGCGCCCAGCAGGAGCTCTGAAGCTATCCATAATCTCGTTCTTTCATCCTCTCTCTGCAGTCACCATGTGCCATCTGCATGGTGTCCCAAAGCTTCCATCATCTCCTCAAACACTCTCCCTCTCTCTCTCTCTCTCTCTCTCTCACACACACACACACACACACACACACACACTGAGTGCACTGCTATGCTTAATGTTTATGTAGTCCTCTCCACTCCTTCTCATTGTCTTTCTCTCTGGCTCTCTGCACTTTAAAAGGTTTTGAAACAACCATGAGAACACAAGAGATTGTCAAGAACAAAGAGCAGCACAAAGTCACACAGTTTTCCGTGACATCCAAACCCTTCCTTTTTTGCCCTGCCTTAAGATAGAACTTATGACACACATGTTTTCGTGCATGTCAGGATGGTTTGAGGCTGTGCACTGTGGGTAGTTTTGAAAGGGCCATGTTGCAGTAAAATGTATGACTCTGAAACTCAGCCTCACACAGATGCCATATTTCAGCTTCATACTCTACACACTTTTATGTTCTGATATCCACATCTATCCAGTTATAAGAGATATTCCAAATGCCATCCACAATGGTACATTTATTGTGAAAATCTCTAAAGATTCCTCTGATATCTTCACTCCTGATCTCATAGACTGTACTTCTTCACACAGACTGAACAGGATATGACTATATATATATATATATATATATATATATATATATATATATATCTTTAGTCTACAATGCAACTAATGTGCTACCATTTACAAATCTTCATAGCACAGTTATTTGTTACAGAACTGAAAATATGTAATAATGATGCTAGACTAAATAAATTATGTTTAGTTGCTTAACAAATTAATGATGGTAAACTAAGGCCAAATGTTATCATGATTATCAGTGTTGGTTTTTTGGGTACCAAACATACCACTTTGGGCCAAACCAGCCAAAACTTCCTTTTATTTTGTTTGTTCGAGCCAGGCTTTGTAGAGTCTCTGGACCAAGGTCTTGTCAACAGCCTGTCCTATCTTTCTTTGGATCTTATTACTTCATTTTAGAGTCGTCCATGGGTTATTGGTTGCTTCTTTAACTAATGCCCTACTTACCTGGTCACTACAGTATACCTAAGTTAAATCAATTTCAATTGTGAATAGGTTCCAAGCAAACATTTCTTATGTTAACGGGTCGGTTTTGACCCGTGTTTTAAATCAGCCCTCAGATACCCTAAAAACAATTATTTATCA
>JAOVVF010000010.1:9651795-9661809 GCA_028565595.1 Duopalatinus emarginatus | reverse complement strand
TTGAAGGTAGAGCTGGCTGTGGGCTGTTGGTTTATAGTGTGTTTATGATTTCAGTTTTGGGACTTAATATTGTTTTTAATCTTATATTATACCTGGGTCAAAATTGACGCTAACAATAGAAAGGTCATAATTTTAACAAGAGCATTTTATAATTTAGTAAAATTGTTTTTTTGTTTGTTTTGTTTTGTTTAAATAGAAGTTCCTGATCTAGTCAAAAAGTCTTGATGCAATAAACAAAATTATTTAGTTTTATGCATTTGAAACCTACAAACGGGTCGGTCACGACCCTAACACTAGAGGAAGGGTTAATTGCCAATTGACAATCTTGTTTCGTCAAACTTCAATCATTCTGTCCACCAAACACTAAATGAGTCAATGTCAGTTTGGCAGTGGCAGAGAAGATTTGGCAATTTTGTCATGGGATGCAACCTACAGACTCAGTTCTACTGCTCTTCCCACAAATGCATGTTCCTCACAAATGTTGGACCAAATAAAAGGGAAATTAGATATAAGATTTAATGCCAAGAAGCATTGTTATGAAATAATCTACCAAACACAAATTTCCTTACATATATATACAAAATTTTAATTTCTTTAAACCAATAACCCTAAGCAGGCCAAAGTCATTTTGGCAGACCAACAGGGTGGTGATATCAACACCACAGCAGGTAGCAAAAACATTACTAACATGCAAAAATGGCTCTATATATTGGGCTATGCATAAATGACAATACAAGTTTTACATTTACATTACAAAGTGAACATGAACTACTCTTGTTTTTGTTTTTTTTTTATGTTATGTTGTCATTGCCCAATGTCATGAAGGAGACTATCTAACCAGCACACCTGGTGTCTGTATACTACTCAGACTTTCACAACCAGGAAACAATTGCAATGTGAATGTGCAATTCCACATTCTTGATTAAAATGTGTTAAGGAAGTACAGCCTGCTATTGTACCTTAAATAATTTGTAATCTAACTTCCTCTTAATGCTACATTTCTCTCATGCAGCTCACCAGCTAGATGACCAGAAGCTTCAGACGGCCTCATCAATGGAGGTTTGATGATAGTGGATATAACAGGCTTACAATTTCAGTCGTTATCCTTATGCTGTGCCCCACGAATTTTCATTTCAGATGTTCGCTGATTTGAAGCTTTGTGAATAAGTAAGGGGCTCACTTTCTTCAAAGAGAGATCAGAGCAGCAGCGGAGGAAATGGCGCTGTTGAGGTAATGACAGTTTTACCCTGCCTTTTGTGCACATGGCGTACGCAATTTACCAGAACTCCATATGTGACAAGTTAATATTTTACTGCATTGTGAATAAATGGGGAGTGGCAATGTAAGAGAGACCAAGTTAGAAAAAAGATTGGAAAAAGCTAGAGAAAGCAGAAGATCTGCACGTTTTTTCCCCCTTAATTTTATATAAGAGCCATTAACAAAAGTCAGTGACATGACCTGCTAATGTTGTGATGAATTATGTCAACTTGTTAGAAGATTGTCTTTATAAAGTGTAAGTCTCTTCCATTTTTTCATTTGATTCTTCTTTCTTCCATTTTACTTTATAGAGATTATTTATGTGATCATGTAGCACGTGTCATTCAGTATCTAATTTAACATTCATTCAGTATCTAATTTAATATTCCTAATCTTTTTCTGGGCTGTGTGTAGGGGATGTGCTGGAATCTGTCCTTGCACTCACAGGGCAGAATGCAGAAAAACAGCCACACACAGTAACTGACCCATTCACACCTAGGGGCAATTTAGTATTTTCATTTGACTTTTCTACATGTCTTTCTACAGGGCTATGGAGGAAAACTTGAGGAACCACACAGACACCAGGAGAACATGTAAACCCTGGCTGCCAAGCCAGGAAATGAAACCCAGTCTCTTCTTGCTGTGAGGCGATGGCACCACCCACTCTGTCATTGTGCCAAGCTAATAGATAACACATTTGCGACACATAACATGCAGTGTATTTCATATACATTATGTGAGTTTATAAAAAGTGCACATTATATTCTTTCACTTAATTTGAATGGTCCAGGTTGCATGGTTGTTGACATTAAAATGAATCTAGGGAGAAGACCCAGGACTCTGGACGATTTAGAGAGGTTGTGCAAAAAGGAATGGTTGAAGATCCCTCTTTCTGTATTCTCCCATCTTGTGAAGAGTTATAGGAAAAGATTAAGTGCTGTCTTCTGGGCTAAAGGAGGTTGTACAAAGTACTAACACCAGGGTTGCCTGTAATTGTGGCACACATGATTTTATTCCAAAGATTTATTTCTTATTGTGTGATTTTTTTTCCAAACAAAAAGGCACTTGAATTAAAGCTTAGATTTTTCTCTTAAAAAAATAAAAAAATAAAAATAAAAAAGAATTTATTAGAAGCCAAAGAACACTTCTTAACCAGTGGTGCCAATAATTATGGAGGGTGCTGTATATACTTTTACCTGGGGTTTGTGCACTTTATACCAGTTGAGTTTTTAATCTATGGATAGGTTGATGAGCACTAAGAGTTGATAAAACATTAAACATTCTGATTAATTGCAAAAATACACATAACATTAAAATTGCCTGCCTAAACAGCCCTAAAAGCAGCTTTGATCCATCAAAGCATGGACTCCACAAGATCCCTGAAGGTGTGCTGTGGTACCTGGCATTAACAGATGCTTCTGTGGCTCTTCTATAGAACCAGACCAGTTGAGACACATAAGTGAGACTCCACCCTCTGTGTCCATGACACACCCCCACATCCCATCTCCTACATCTCTTTCCTGTTTTTCTCCTCTTTCAACTGAGGAGGTACCTCAGCTGCTGACATATAGCACCCCCACAACTTATTCTCTGGATCCCATCACATCCACACTGCTCCAGACAATCTCTGGCAGAGAAAGAAAGAAAGAGCCTTTTTGTGCTTCAAGTATAGTGTGATTTAACCCTCTCTATCATCCAAAACACATCGAAGGCAAGCTTTTCTGTACCAGGACCAAGGTATTGAAATGAACTCCCCTGATTGTCTGGACAGCAGAATCACTTGCTATCTTCAAACACCTACTGAAAACACTTGTCTTTCAAGAGCAATTAATTGATAATTGATAATTTAAGTGATAATTCAGCACTGCTGTTACATTTACAGCAACTATTGTACTTACTGTCTTGTTCTCTTTACAGGTTTCGCATAGTTTAGGAGTACTTTCAGGCTGTAGGAGTTCTTTGTGAGTTTTGTATTGGATACTGTATGGCTCAATTCTGGCAGTATCTTAGTAATTTGAATCACCACTAGCGTCGGATATTCCAAGTTAATGACTAAGGACTTTTGTAAATCGTTTTCGAGAAGAGTTTCTGCTAAATGCCATAAATGTAAATGTAATTTTAAATGACACTTGACTACGACCCTGTCTCTGGTTCATGGTTGT
The DNA here is from genome assembly GCA_028565595.1 of Duopalatinus emarginatus. Lineage (NCBI taxonomy): Eukaryota > Metazoa > Chordata > Actinopteri > Siluriformes > Pimelodidae > Duopalatinus > Duopalatinus emarginatus. The sequence goes on along the minus strand of JAOVVF010000010.1, from coordinate 9,658,390 downwards.
CCTTCATTTGACAATTTTTGGTAGGTATTAACCAATGCATACAGAGAACACCGCACAAGACCTGCTGTTTTGGAGATGATCTGTCATCTAGACATCACAATATGGCTCTTGTCGAAGTCACTCAGATCCTAATAATTGCTCAATCTTCCTCCTTCAAGACTGTTCACTTTCTGCTTGATATTCCACTATTTGGCAGACGCCACTGTAAACAGATACTCAAGGTTATTCACTTGACGTGTCAGTAGTTTGGTACTCTGAATGTTATGGCTTATCAGAATAATATGACAATCATTAAACTTCCAACCGTTTTCCCCTTCTGAAGTCTAAAAACAAATGACTTATTAATTTTGAGTTGCACACAGGGAACTGTGATATCTCTGCATTTAAGGTTTCACGCAACACAACCGCATGCTCCTTAAGTGTATCAAAACATGATTATTTTTATCCTAGAAATCCTTGACCTGACAGTGAGGACCCTCCAGTGGAAATTATAATGGCCTAGCTGACTTTCTGATCCTGCTGGTGGTGGTGAGCAAAGTGTTCTTGTTTGGATTTCTACTTATGTAGCTGATTAACACATACACCTCCTACTCTGGGAGCCTCAGCACTCGTTCACACTGTGTTTTGTTAGCTGAGCTCATACCGAGAGAATCAAAGCAAATACATAATCTCTTCAGCTCACTAGGTGGTGCTGGGCTTGGCCATATTGATCTCACAGCTGTTGCCTTCATAACTAGTGCTAATCCTTTCCACAGTCTTTGCGCATGGTGATTTTCACACTGTTTTAAGTGCCTCGTTGCAGCCTTTCACACTGTGTCTGATGCCCGTCTATAGTGTATAACTTCTCATAGAATGTAATGTCCTCCTAATTAAATCTTAGAATGGAAACTGAGAATTGCTGGTGATCTAAAGTTGCTCTGCCTGTAAAAAAACAAAAAAAAAAACCAAACAAACAAAAACAAACAAAAGAAATACATGTCAAATTGGCACTTGTTATAATTTTGGCACAACTAGTCTCATGACACAACATAATAAATCCAATCCTATTGTTTCTGTTTATAATATAAAAATGAACATACATTTCTGTATGATTTTAATCATAAGTTTGTACTGTATACACAAGCTCTGTTTTTAACCACTGGCTACTTCAGTTGATGGAATGCCCCATTTGGTGTAGAAACCAAGGTGTAGGAACTGGACAACACACACACACACACACACACACACACACACACACTCTCTCTTCTTATTGTTTTTTCTGCTTGCCTTACACTACACTGAATCCACATTATAGCTGCAGTTGAACAGGGAAGTGACTGATTCTGATAGCTTCAGAAAACACATCAATGTGGGCAATAGTGGCTCAATGATTTAGGCTCTGGTTACTGATCAGAAGATTGGGGGTTCAATAGTTCAGTCACCACCAAAATGTTGGGCCCTTGAGCAAGGCCCTTAACCCTCTCTGCTCCAAGGACACAGTTTCATATCTGACCCTTCACTCTGACCTGAGCTTCATAACAAGCTGGAAGAATTATGTGAAGAAAATCACTGTACCAAATTGTACTAGTTTATGTGACAAATAAAGGCTTCTTCTTCTCCTGTGAACTTCCAGTGTTAATCTTATAGAGATGAGTCTAGGACATGCTAATTTCCATTCCACAGCTATTCCACTATCATCACTTTATACTGTCATCCTATCTTTATGATATATGAAACAGTGGCTTAAAAGACACTCGGATCTGCTTTTCATAACAGCACTATACACTTATCTTACAGTATGAGTTTTAAATCTGATGAACAATGGAGATCATTCCTGTACTTTTTTTCTGAAAGGATGGTTCCATCATGTTATATAATAATATGATGTATGTTATAATAAAAATAATAGTGTACTCACAGATTTTCAGAAGACAAATGGGTAGAGAGCACATGACAGGCAAAAAAGAAAAAAAACACTGAGTAGCTTATCAGGAAACAATAATTCAAATCATTGTGAGTGCTAGTCTGGGCTTGTGCTCACATTTCTTACCCACCATTATCTTATTAATGTCTAATAAAACATATGACTCTCTTCAATCCAGCAAGATCTTACTTTTAAGTAACACTAGACCTGCTGTTGCATTGGTGACGGGTTCATTAAAAATGTATCACACAAAAAAGGTCAAGAGATTAATGATTAAAATCTAATTTCCCTCTACTGCATAAAATGTAAGCGTACAAACAAGCTCCATTTGTTGTGCTATTTTTTTTCCTTCTCCATGTGTCTTTGGGATTATCCAGAAAAAATGCCCACTAGGTATTAATTAAGGATTGACTTTAACACAGCCTCAGTTGTGACTGCTAACATGACTCTGAATGTCAGGAGACACTTTCACCAGTGAACTCTCAGTAAGTGGCAGAAATCATATTTTCATTTTGCTCTGTTTTTTTATTGGTGATGCAGATGGGTTTATATGGGTGAACTTTAGAAATGGAATGGAGAAATGGTCATGGTCAAAATAAAAGGTGCAACATGAAGCGTAAGAAAGAGTTACAGCTTTTAGCAGTCAGGCACTGGAGTGTGGAAGATCAAGAGAGCAACCTGGCTGACCTTTTTTTTTTTTTTTTAACAGAGAGATGCAGTCCAAGCACCACCAACAGGGTTATGGATCCATTCACTGAGCTGAAAGCTGTGTGCATAAAATACTCAAAGGTTAAGAAGTTCACACATAGACACGTTTCTCCCTGGACTTGCAAAACAGATTCAGGCCATCCTGCTGCACACTTGACATCAGATTGTAGTCATATCAGCTGTCTACTGGGGAAAGAAGAGACTTATTTAATAGAAAATGATTTGTGAAGTATACATAGGTTAAATGGTGAAGTATGTTACATTTCCTTTTAAAAACCATCTCCGGATTCTGAGAATTTACACCAAATCCATTCGTTCTGACCTTAGCAGGTCTGCATCATTTTTTTTGTGAAAACAATTTTAAGCCTGTCTGGCACAAGTCATTCATAAACCCTGTGATATAAAACCGATAAAAATTAACAACCAACCCTTTGTTCAGTGATCGTACATAACTTCACTTCTACTGAATGATGGTCTGCAGCACTCATACTGCAGGAACATTTACATGTCCTCACAGGAGCAACAGCCTCCTGCTATGAGTATGACAGAATGAGTCAGAGCTCTTAATAAAAATTCAGTTAAATATAAATCACGGTGAATTAGTGGATTAATTAAAATATACAAATAACACTTTATTCTCAACTTGTAATCTGTGGTGAGTGAGGGAAGGATGGATGCAAGAATGGAAACTTAGCATCGGTTTTATTTCAGTCAGAATTATCGACATAGTCTAAGCAGCGGTTCAACATACATATAAAAAGCAACAAACTAGAATAATCTGTATTCATTAACCAAAAGAAAGTGCGATCCAGAAGAAGGAAACATGACTCTAAGAAACAAGGCACTTAGACTGACTTAGACTTTACAAATGAAATGCAGAGTTTAAATGGAGAAACTAATTAAGGGGTAAAGCACATATACATAATGGAGCAATGATAAGGCAGGAGTGGAGACAGGACTAATACAAGCAGAAGAGAAATGAAAAACCAAACCATGGTCACTTCATTGATGTGGAGAATTTGTGACACAAATATGTGTAATGAGAAGTACAGACATCCCAACCAAAAACCAATGAGCTCATGAAAAATTACTTATTGGAGGAGTGTCAGAGCATTGTAGTGACCTGGAGTGGGAGAAAGAAGAGTAATCTTCAGTTATTACTCCACTCAGTGAGGATTCTTATCTATCTTATGTACTCTTTCTGTCCCTGTCACCTGATCAATTCATATTACATTATATGTAGCGCTAAGACTAAGGTGGGACCAGTGCACATGTTCAAAGCTGTGTTCATATCTCATCCTCTAGGAAGGTGAGGCAGAGAAAGATAAGACGTAAGAGATTGCTGTCTTGGTTGAGGGTTGTTTTTTTGGCAGCTGGAAATCAAGGATCATTCCTGACCTGTATTAGTCCTTGTAGTATGTACACTATGGCCAAAGGTATGTGGACACCTAACTCCCACACACATATGTGGACCTTCCCCAAACAGTGGCTAGAAAGATGGAAAGACTAGAATGTATTTCTATGCTGCAAATGTTTTTTGTTTTTTTTTTACTAGAACTAAGGAGTCCAAGAAAACATAGTTTGTCAAGTGACGGAACTCTGGCTTCAACCCAGTAAACACCTTGATGACCTGAGATAAATTAGATGACAGCTGAACACCAGGCCTCAGTAGTCAACATCTTGTGCTCTTTTGGCCAAAGGAGTACAAATTCCTTAAGATACATTTCCAAATGTAGTAGAAAGTCTTCATTTTGTGTGTGTGTGTGTGTGTGTGTGTGTAAATTGCTTGATTTTGTAACCATGTAAGCTCATGTCTTTATGTGTGACTAAATCTATGAGACGTGGAATGAGTCTACTGAAGAAAGGATGATTTATTTTTTGGCAAATTACCCCTAGGCTTTGTCACAGGATACCTGCTTTGTTTCATACCAAGACTGTATGAAAATAGACTGAAAGAAACAGAGCTGCATTGTTCAAGAACCAGTGGAACCAGGAACAAACACATGACATTACACATGAAGAGCAATTCAAATCCTCCTACCTGGCTGTTCAGTAAAATGAACTTTTTTTTTTTAAAATCATTTGTTTATTTCCCTATTGGAAGTAGTGTGACTATGTAGCTGTCACCTGAGTGATGAGAGAGCATGGTCCTCAAACACTAACAATATTGCTTTATTTGGTAAAGTATAATATAATACACAAGTGCTCTTTTGTTAAGCTCTTAAACAAGTTATTCAGTTTAAATGACTGATTACTTCAATTGTATATACAAAAGCATTGTGCCTATCAATAAAAAATACCACAATTACGACTTATGAACAACACAGTATTTCCCACACTAAACATTTGAAACAATCATGTGACAAAGGGAACAAGAGACTAAGAGACACGGAGACTCATAGTTATAGTCTGTAAAAGAATCAGTTGTTCCAACACTGAGGATATGCAGCGGTCATGTCACAGGTGAATGGACGATTTGTGCCTGAAAGACCTGTTTGTTAAGCATTTAAGCTGTTACAATTCAAACAAATTATAAAAAAAAAATATGAACAAATCACTCACTAAGACGACTCGTTCCTTACGAATCATACAAAAGATTAGTTGACAAACGACACATCACTACCGATTAGGAAACTTGATTAGTTGAGGACGGGAAGGTCAGCAGAGTTGCTTTCATTTCTTGAATCACAGGAGACCATATGATTCACAAAGGAAATTGTATATAATCATACCCATGAGATCATAATTCCCAGACTCGCTGTCAAAGTCTGTGCTGCATCATCCTTCTTGAGCAGCAGCAGGGCTTTGCCATTTCCCTCTCTGCCACAGCACACCTCATTCTTGCACATTTACATTGCATATGCACCAGTGCTCTGTGTGACAAGGGAGTACTTACAAACTATTACACGCTGATGTGCTTGCCATGCAGCTGGATGAGAGTCCCATCTGGCAGTTGGTGTGTGTGTGTGTGTGTTTGTGTGTGTGTGTTTGAAGGAGGCAATTCTTATCAGCTTTCCAGGCACTGTCATGCTGCTTTATACTTAAATGATCCTGAAGACCTGGTTATGGATGAGTCTGGTCACCGTTTTGAGTTGACTATGTTTTGAGCTGGCTACACAGATGTTTGTGGCCATCATATTAGCATAGTCATATTCATGGTTTTGCTGTCAACTAATGTCACTTTTCCTTTTACACTGCCACACGTTAAGAAGGATGGAAAACAACTTCACGTGTAGCAACTATGAAAGAAAATGCAGGGTGAGTAAATGTGTGTTGCCATTAAATATTGAGTGTGGACATCAGTGCCAAAACATTGGAGTTTGGGGGGTTGTTGCAAACAAACAGGAACTCACACAGTCACACTGTAATGCAGGAGTGAATGTAATTGTGATATGATGATACATGGTTATATAATGTATAACTGCTCTTTTTATTAATTAATATTAATATTAATATGAACACCACCAAACTCACACAAAAGTAATTTTAACCCATTTAAAAGTACCAACAATATATAAAACATTAGGAAAAAAAGGTGCTTTAAGTGTGAATCCGTCAATAAAATGACCAACTGGAATGCACATATATAGCCTAGAAAAAATGCCTAAATCAGTTTAATGTGTATTAAGATTTGCTAATGCCCTGTAATAACAAACAAAAACAAATCATTCATCCAATTCATCCTCACTCACCAAGATCAAACTAGATCCTTCAGATCCTTGTTTTACCATAGATGAATGCCTTGTGAAAAGTTTATTTTTCCAAAGACAAAACTGGATTTTCTTTCATTTAGAAGAAACACTGCACCAACCTGAATCTTGGCAGCTTCTTGAGCTGTGTTAATGATCTCCTGTGGTAGCGGTCAACTAATGGTCTGACTCATCCACACATCAGATGAAGGCAAGAAAATAAACACTATTCTGATATACTACCAATATATTATACCATTATTATTATTATTATTATTATTACTATTCATATATA
>JAOVVF010000010.1:9629263-9640264 GCA_028565595.1 Duopalatinus emarginatus | reverse complement strand
GGTGTATTGTGCTTAACAAGGGTGCTTGTGTTTAGTCCTGTCGTGGGCTCTGACACATCGATGGTCTCATTACAGGGCGTAATCTCCCCTACATGGACGCGCCCTCTTTTCTTGTGGAAACAAATGAAAGGCCCTCCCCCAGGGTGGAACATTGGTGTTGGGGGATCCGGGAAAGTTTTTATGAGAAATGCAAAAAACAAATGTCTTTTAAGCACCAATTTTACACCCCCTTCCTATGAAAATGCTTTTCTTATAGTCTAAGTGCAGCAGGTAATTTTGTAATACACACATGGCTTATGAACGTGATGCATGTTTTGTTTTACACAGTGTTATTCCAGAAAGAGGTTTTTTTTGTGTGTAAGCATAATATAACTAACAAAAGCATAGCTGGATATCTGTCATTCTGTTTTGCCATAGCCGATAATATTGATGTTTTTATAGCAAGATAGCAATATAAATTTAGCATAGAAAATTTAGTATTGAAGTGTTACAAGAAAAAAATCAACAAATATATATTACTATATTCCCTTATGAATATGAATGACATTTTCGGTAATATGTGATCTAGCAGAAATAATCTTCAAATATTAAACACATTTGTCATCAATTAGTGTTTATAAGCGTGTTAGACAGCAAATTAATGTGCAGACTGGATTGATTTGTCATGATGGACTCCAGCACCTCCAGCAACCCAGTAGTAGGATAAGCAGCTAAGGTAATAGGTAAAAGAGTGAGTGACGACCCATAAACGCTACTGTAGTGATGCACTAAACAAGCTGTATAATAAAAGAGAAGAGAGAAGAGTCATTAATCCCATAGAGGGAACTTGAAGGGAATAGATACCTCCTGCTTTCCATCTGTTTAAAAAATATGGGTGTTCAATCTCCAACAACTGTCTCTCAACAACAATCTCCAACAATCTGTATATTTTGGACAGGAATATTAATAGCCTCTAAGACACCACTTGCCAGTGTATGTGTTTTGGTGCTTCAACCTCAAACATTTTTTATCTCAAACTGTGTAATTTGTTCTGTTATTATTATTATTATTATTATTATTATTGTTGTTGTTGTTGTTTTTATTATTGTTAATAATAATAATAATAATAATAATAATAATTATTATTATTATTATTATTATTATTATTATTATTAGAGGAAGAATTTATTTGTTTATTTATAGGACATTTTTAGAATATCCACTGCAATATGGCACTCATAATATTACATCTTGTCACTTTGAAAAGATGGATGAGGGTGTCTCAGACATAATGAAAATGGCAGAGGAGCAAAAACATGTAAGACAGAAAATGTCAGACAAAATACATAAACAAATAAACAGAATAAATAAATAGAATTGCTGCCTGGTCCACAGCTTTTCAGTGTCAGTCAAACAGCAAGTCAGCAAATCAAGAGAGCAGCAGGAGGTACGTCACAGAGGACAGTTCAGCTGTGAAATTGGAATGACACACTAACCAGCAAGCTGCCATCTCTCACACTGTCCTGAATTTAGTTATCAGTACAGGGAGTTTCTTCACCACTGGCAGACAATAAACTTGGTTTGAAAGACCACCTTTAACAATCTGTTCAGGTTTTGCATGAGGCTTTGCCTGGTTAAATCTGAATCTGAGTGAAGAATTTGACACATATTCATATGACTGTGACAATCAGTGCTAGTAATCATACCTAGGAGGTTATACTATAGGAGGTCTGATACTTCACCTTCCTGTCTTCTTCTTCCCTTGCTTGACAAATACAATACTCCTTAATAACTGCTTCTGTGCTGCAGAATAATGGTGGCTCTTTTCCCCACAGTGTCAATAAAACTTAATGAGAATTAGAGAAAATGCAAAATCCCCAAGCAGAGGGTTGTGCTAATTAGTTATAAAGTATATGACCCACTAAGGCTAATATCGCAATCCATCATTGCTAACCATAATGCATTAATCATCGGACTATTCAATATTCAAGGGAACTATTCCCATTGAAATCCCTCAAGCACACTGATTATGTAGGCCTATTCATCACCAGTGCTATATTTGGTTTTAAAGCCAAATAAATCTGCCATAATACCCTATCTAGGTATTACTGTTTGATCCTATGTGTTCTTAGTGTTACATCACATAAAGATGTGCTAAATGACCCGATCAGGGGCTGTAACTTTGTTGCTATTCGTTTCTTTCACAATAATTGAACAAAAGCTGAGCCTCTTTAAACATAGCTGTGACACAAACCTGATTAATAATATATCTGAGACTGTTGGAGATAGGAAGGCAGGAAATTAAACACTAATGTAAGGACAGGAGGACAGGATGATCAAGGCTTAATTAAAGACTTTGCAGTGCAAAGGCTATGACTCTAGATGATGGATATTCTGACTACAGAGATGAGATGAAGAATTATAGGACCACAATGACCAAGCCAAAATGGCAAACCACTGTACTGACCATGCCCTCCATTCTAAATAGCTTTTTTATTGGAATGACAATTACCATAGATATACTGGTATATGATATCTTAACTTTGCCATCAGTCTAAGTATTATAACAGGCCTAGACTGTGCAGCTAAGTTTCATTATATTATGGGGTTATATCTCCTCTTTAAAACTGTCAACCAAAATTAAAAGTAGGGTAAAGCTAGGAAATGATACTCAGGTGTTATGCAGAATTGGTGATTTCAGTGATCCACATATGAGTTTGCTATGCTTGATCATCAACAGAATGCTCTAAATCCACATAAAATGTTCACTAGAAAAATAGGGGTTTAAATCCCAGTGCTGGCATTTTTCCCAAACTCTGTGCTGCATTTCTCAGGAGATCTCTAAGAAGAAATGGCCTATCCTGACTATTCATCTTTACCGAACTATTTACTCTTGCTTTAATAGCTCGGCAATGTCGAGGTCACTCCATAAATAAATGCAGCTTTTTTACTTTTATCCTTTTACATGCATTCTCCAGAGAAAAGGTTAGTCCTTGTGTTGCTTGGAGCCTATTTATTTTCATAAATACAAAAAAAATCTGTGCTTTTAAGTTTAAGCTTGGTTGGGGGAGTACTTTAAACTTTTTAAATTATATGACATGTACCATTGATTGCTGCAATACACTCATCCATGTATGTTAGAATTAAATTCATCTTTCAGGATCTCTCATTATAATTGTCACAAATGTTCATTCTTTGTAAATGTGCTGGGATTTATATTGGTTAGACTATATACATCTCCAAATAATGGCAAATAATTCAAAATTGTATCGCCATACAGTAATTGCATTGTTTGAACAATAATTGCAAGTTGAACAGTAGGTGTTGTAAAATTAAAAACTAACTATTTAGATTTAATATATTAAAAATGTCATGCCCCACAGTAGGAACTCAATGCACCAAAAGTCAGTAAACTTTCATTACTGAGATACAAATCTTTTGATTTTTGTTTTTTTAAATATTTAGCATGTTCACCTTTATTTTTTTGATGACAGACTCAATCCTCCTAAGCATAAAAGGTATCAGAGTTGCACAAATGTCTGGAGATTTTCTTTAGAGACCATTTTTAGCTGCTTTAGCTGCTCTACCTTTCTCTTTTAAATGCCTCAAAGGTGTTCTATTGGATTCAATTTAGGCGATATACTCGGCCAGGTTATAGTTCTAACTTTTTTCCTTCTTTAGAAACTCTTTTGTGATTTTGGTAGTGTGCTATGGATCACTATCTTGCTGGAATATTCCTCTTCTGCCAAGTTTCTGTAGACTGGGAGTCATCTTGTCAGCCAGTATTTTGGTATCCACAGGCATTCATTGTGCCATTTATAAATGTCATCTCCCCAACACCTTTTGCACCCATGCAGCCCATATTATCACAGACCTACCCTCATGCTTCACTGTGGTAGTCTTAGCCAGGTTCATGCCAAACATGTTGGACCCCTTCTGAGCACAAAAAAAGATTCAACTTTGCCAAAGAACATAGTCAAATTTTATGTATTTGATAATGTAGGTAAGATTTCTAGACTGACCTGTACACAACCTCAAGCACAATTATTTATCCGCAAGTTGGCTATTGTCATCTCTTAAGATAAAATATTTTTGCAACTGCATAGCAAAACAAAATTTAAAAATAAGGATAATATCAGGGAGCAAAGATGACTGCAGTTATGATTAATGCAGTGTTGGCAAACAAATCTGAGAAACACTTGGCCTGGCCTTAGGTTTTGCTTAGGGAAAATCAGAATAATAGGGAAACAAACAACACTAAAAACAAGCGATTGAGTGCACTCATACAATGGTTTGGTACATCAGATGCAATAACACAGTGCTAAGCAGATACTTTTCAGTGAGTGAATGGAGTGTGTATATACAGCTGAGTGCATATGTGCATACATAGCTGAGTTGTAAATAAGTCTAGGTGTGTGATTGATAACCTGATAACTGTGAATGTGACACTGAATAAGATTGTTGGGTGTTGTAGTCTTTGATGGCCATGTTTATGGGACATGGTGTGTTCTGGGAAATCTAGTTTGTCACTCTTTTCACCGATTAGTCATATGTCTTGCCTGCCAGTATGGAGTTAGATTTCTTTCACAGGTGATTTTTGACATATCTGTGCTGGTGTATGATACAAATGTCTTGGCTCCCCTGACACAGTGCTCACTGTGAATTAATATTGTCACTCCCTGCTGAAAGATCATATGATAATATGGTCCCTGACTCAATAATCATGTACTTTTTTCAACTTTTACAAAAAAAGTTACACACTGCAGCTTTTACTCTATTTAATAGCAACGGTCTGTTTGACCCTCTGTCTCTGTCCCTTACTGTCCCATAGCTTGTGCATGTGAGCTTGATAGATGAAGCTAAATGGGAAAGGAGTTAGGGAGGTCATTAGCCTGTTTTATTGTGCAGGAGGCCAGCTGGACACAGTGTGGACGTTGCTGTCTCCTGTAGTTAATGGACCACACACTCACCTTCGACACTGGACATTAGTATTGAATCTTAGTTGTAGCTCTCTTCACAACAACACAGGCACAGGTAGGTTCTTTGCTTGGGCATGTCTTGTCACTCAGATATATTCATGCCTTAGTCATGCATGAAAACTAATGAGTTGTAATGAATTGTACAGCACAAAGCCTGAAAACTAATGAAAATACACAATGGTGCAGCATAAAACTAAAATAGTTGCTTGCCATGAAAAGACATTCTGAAAGTCTCTTTGACTGCCTTTGCTTTTGATGTCTATAATTATGACCTTGAATGTAAAATAGCAGAGAGACATGAGACATATCCACTTACCTGCAGTCCACAAGAAAAAGACTTTAGTTCTGTGAGTTGCTCTAAAATCAGCAGCACATTTTCTTGCCTCTTAACATGTTATTTCTTGCCTCATTGCATTTTAACTGTAACAAATAAATTTGTCAATTGTCAAATTGGAAATGAATTACTACAAATTTATATTTTTTATTTATTTATAGAAATTTATATTTTTCTGTTTCAGTACATGTTGGAAAAAATATATAATTCAATGAAACTTTTGTTATATTGTCACACTGTAATAAATTCTTACAATTTAAACATTAATAAAACTGTGTTAAAACTGCTAATGTCCAGGACCCTTTTGTATTCCCTGTTTTGGTTTGGTTTAGTTTGGTTTGAACTATGCCTGGTTTCGGTTCCAGTTTATGTTTTTAGATTATGTTTGTTAATTTTGGTTATTATTAAACTGCCCTGCATTTGCATCCTACCTCTGTGTTAATGAGTATTTAAATATATACTCACCACCCCGACGTTACAATTGCACAGAGGTGCTCTTTTACTGCTATTAGCCCTCTGAGAAAGTTCCTATATGTAAATTACCTGTGTCATGATTGTGCTCGATATTTTTTACTCCAGTTTTGAACAGAAAAATTGTCATTTCTCCTTCAAAGTCCTCCGCTTGAATTAGACTAAGGACTTAAATAGAGTTAAGAAGTTAAGAAGTCCCAGCTGCAGTAATCTCACAATAATAATCACAGTCTGTTGAGGCTGTAGACTGAGGTCATGGTCCAGACATTTTGTTTGAAAAAAAAAAAAAACAAACAAACAAAAAAAAAAATAGCAAAATAAAATACCTGAATATGTGACTGAGGTGATGTACTTAATAAAAAGATGATACATTAAAATACAATTACATGGCAATGGCAGAGATGATCATCAGAGCTATTGCATGCAAAATCACAGCATGAGCATAAGAAAGGCAACACCACCACCACACACACACACACACAGATGACTTTGTCTCTAGATGTGACGTGAAATGCAAATGAGGAAATCATAATAATAATGAGCTTTGAAGCAGTATGGGCATCCGATTCTAACCCCTATCCCCACTCCCCTAAGAAAACAGGCATTAAAGCACCAACTGTTTTCACTGGACTGCCCAAGCTCAACCCACTTTAGGCCAATCATATGAGTGATTATGGACATAGCTCATCAGTCTCACAATGCTGGCTGCTAAGATAGGGGTTATTGAGTTGGATGGTAATCAGTCCCTTCACATTCTGTTCATGCTCACTCATCATGTCAGGCTTACTGCCTCCTGCTTCATGCAGGAGCTACTCCCTGGGACAAGAGGGCAGAAAGTGAGCAAGAGAGATCGAGAAACAGACTGAAAGAAAGTGAGAAAGAGAGGGAGAGAGAGATTAGTAAAAAGCAAACTTAATAAATAAACATAAATACTGCAGAAAATATACATTGATATTACGTAGAAATTAAATTATAACTGGATTGGATCACAGATCATGCTCATTAATTTTCACTATGAAATAATAAAAAAATGTTCAAACAGGATTTGGCTTTAAAATAATAATTATTACAAGTAAGCTTTGTTTGGGGGTGGGGGGTCTCACCTGAACTGACAGTGACCTAATACAGAAAGTGTTGATAAGACAACAGAGGTTAACAGACATCAACAGACGTTTTAGTATAACTGTTTTTTCCATTTTGTTTCTGAAAAAGGGTATATATATTTATCATAAAATATATATCATAAAAATGAAACACCCCAGACTCCATAAAGGACTTTTTTCCCTTTAAAACTTTCTACAGATTTTCTGTGATAGCCCATTCAAAACTTTTTCTTTGAATCCAGTGCTGTTCAGTTTCAGCTATGATCCACATCCAGTGCTCATGAGTCTAGCTACATTTTCTTTCACAATAATTAGAAAGATTCTGGCATTCCCCAGGAAAAATTGGATATATTGGATATGATTAACAGCCAACCCACATAGATGCCATTTACATGTGTGTTGAGTTATTCACATAAAAAATTAAAGAGTAAATACACCCAGAATTACTGAACCAGATTTAAATCTCTGTTCCTCAGGAGATGGTCTGAGATGTGTTTGAACCAATGCATTATTATACATAAGTACAAACACATAGTATGTATCTCTGAAAGCTGAAGATATTTACTGGAAACTGTGTGGTAGACTCAACAAAGGCTAATAATAAACATAGGCTATTGAATTTACAGCTAAAAGGATTGTGTTAGCCCCATGGCTTTTAATTTAATTTTTTTTCAACTAAAATCTGGTCAAGATCATAAGTATAAGTCATTTAATAACATACAGCAGCTAAGCTGTTAACTAAAGAAGGTAATCAAAGCTAGCCAGATTATAAAAAGCAAATATCAGAAATGAATGCAAATTATAAACCAGAACTTTTTGCACATACTTTCCAGGCACGTAGATATGTCACAGATATATATACTCATACGAGCCAAATTGGACACATGTAGGAATAATTTTAATTCAAAAGTTCAAAACAGCCAGGCAAGACATAAGAGCAGTCAAAAACCACAGGAAATGGTCCGAAATGAACAACAACAGGACACAGAGCAAGAATCAGAATGAACGAAATAGGCACAATCAGAATTCCCCGAAACAGGTAAGACACATCAAACATGATTAGGGACGGAAAAAAGGAGGTAAAACACACCGTAGAATTCAGGTAAGGGGACTGAGTATAATTAGGAGACACTGAGCTTAAAGTGGCCATTTTGGGTGGCTGCCAAGAATTCTAGAACCTTGGAGTCCAACGCTGTAGTCACTTGACTGGAGAGCAGTATGGCTAATGCACTTTTAATGCACTGTTAGTAAAGTTCTTTTCCATTTTACTGATTGGCAGCTGGTTATAATGTTCTGCCACTTTGAGAAGTTAACCAGTCATCATTTGTTTGTACACAAACAACTAACAAATGCTAATTGATGTTCAGCCTCCAGTGGGTGTTTGTTAGTTCTCTTGTAGAGATTTGCATGTACGCTGTGCTGTACACTAAAAAGAGTTTTAGTTAATAAATAAAATACTGTATTTCACTAGATTTGATGAATAATATAGACACTTTGGTAAACATTTGCTGCATTTAATGACATTTTAGAGAAAGCAAAGCTTCCTGTATTTTCTTAACACAATCACCTGTCATAAAACCATTAAATGTGAAGAACGGCTGTGGAAGTTATTGTTCAAATGTAATGAGATAATTTTCATATCTATGCACAACAGTGACCAGACTTCAGTCTGTTTGGAGAGGTATTGTGTACGAAAGTAAACATGGTTAAAATCTTACAAAGCGGATACAAGATGCATGATATTAGCCAAGTGTAAAAATTTGTGGAACATATTTTAACGATTCCATTATTTGGGATTAATAACTCATGCATTTTAGGTGCAGAAGCTCTCTGATGGATGTAGTGGTGCTATTAATACACAGGGTTGAGAATATTGATCTGTGGGTTTAATGTGGTCCCTACAGAGGTGCCAGAAGTCAAAGTGTGTTTCTGTAATTATACAACAACTGATATACCTGAAGGTGCTGACCGACACAGCAAGTTTTTTCTGCAGCTCAACCCATTCAAACAATTCAGCTGCTGATAACAAATCCGATTGGCATATGTAAATGTTTTTGATTCTTTGGGACATTAAATTATTTCTACTAGTATTTCTACTAGTGCCCATATTAAGTCAGAAGCAGTGGGGATGTGACCCACGATGTCTTTGGTATTTTTCTAACTCAAATCTGAAGAAATTCATGTATATCACAGATTTTCAAAGCTGAAACCAAACACTGATGGTTTCTGTTTGAGCCATGTGCCACAATGGCTCAGAAAAAAAAGCTCCACAAGGTAATTGCTATTGACACAACAGTAAGAGTAAAGCTTAACTGAGCCTCTTCAGGGCCCAGCAGTCTGTCCCTCCTCTATTTTATCCAAATCCATATCTGTGAGCAGGGAGAAGGTGTAGGAGCATCAGACAAAAACAACAACAAAGACAAAGACAAATTTATAACCAAGACACTGATTCGCTTGCATCATGCTGTTTGCCAAGCGTCTGGACCAGCGAGGCATGAGAAAGGCGAAGCGAAAAACAGATTGGTGGGGAATCCAAGCAAAAGAGGATAAAATCACAGAGGATTATTAAAAAAATAAAAATAAAATTCAACACACTGCAGCTTGCAGACAGGAAGGCAGATTACAAAACCAGACCCATTAGTCCTCTGACAAACATTTAAATTAACTTGTTATTACTGGTTGACATAGAAGACAACAGTCTTCTCTGTCAGCATTTAATTGTTTTGCCTCATCTATTCCATCTTTTCCATTCTGCCCTTTTAGTTACTGACAGTTCTTTTATTCTCAGTGTGCATTCTGTCTCAGCGTATCTGACAAGTAAAACATATTAGTTATTGAATCTATTAACTTTCATAAAAGCTTATCATGTGCTTTCAAATAGCATTTACACCATTAAGTCAAATTATTTATTTACTCACACTAGGAGTACAGAAGAACAGTGCGCAGACCAAGTAATCCAATTTTAAACTGTTAACCAGATGCTCGCAATTTCTCCTGAGGCATAAGGAGTGTAAGCAGACAGATATATTTCTGGTTGACTGCATCGGACACCTGTTCCCACTTGCGTAGCTCAGACCAGCACAGCCACACAGCTGTTTAACTTTTAACATGGTGAAAAGAATGGTACTGTTAATTACATATGTTGATTTAAAATAGCACAGTGGTGCAATGGGTAGCACTGTTGCCTTACAGCCAAAAGGTTGTAGGTTCGATTCCTCAGCCAGGCAGCTATGGTCCCTTTAGGCTGGAGTTTGCATTTTCTTGCATGTCTGCATGGACTTCCTGCAGGAGATTTGGTCCAGGCAAGACATGCAGGCAGGTGTATTTGTGATACTAAAATTGCCCCTGGATGTAAGTGTCTGAAAATGTGTCTGTCCTACAATGGACTGGTGACTTATCTGAGATTCAGGTTTCCCTGCCCTTGGCCCACTCTTGTGATGAAGTAAGATAAGCAGCTTACATAATGAATGCCTCACAATCAGCACAAAATCCAATCTGACCATGGGGAAGTGTGTGAAATGAATGAATAACAACAACAACAACAACAAAATCAAATCTGAAATCTCCTAATCCTCTAATGTCTGTTAAAAGCTGTTTTACAAAAGAAGGTCAAGCTTGTCAGATAATTATACATTTAAACTTAGTAATCACTCATGGGAAAATGTAAGTGTTACAGTGGCACAAGGTAGAAAAAATACAGCACTATATTACTATAATGTGACAAATCTAATTCAATCAAATCAAATTCTCATATCCAGAAAGAGTAAAATGAGAATAGGAGGACAATGTTGTTTAGTTAATGAAAAGGGGAATTCTAAATCTCCTCTCATAAAAAATGTAAATGGATAAATACAAACAGAGAAGGAATCTACCAGCGTCAGGTTTTCAGTCAGGTTCTCCATGACTCAACCAGGCTTCATTTTTCAAAATAATATCATTACATATGAATAATGTTTGTTTTAATTTTCAGTTAGATCTAAAGTTAACACCAGGGGTAATGAATATTTATTTATTTATTTATTTATTTATTTATTTATTTATTTATTTATTTATTTATTTGTGTGTGTGTGTGTGTGTGTGTGTGTGTGTGTGTGTAAGTGACCTGTGTGTGAGTCTCGTTCTCCTGTAACTGTGC
>JAOVVF010000010.1:9605058-9620651 GCA_028565595.1 Duopalatinus emarginatus | reverse complement strand
ATTTATTTATTTATTTATTTGTGTGTGTGTGTGTGTGTGTGTGTGTGTGTGTGTGGGGGGGGGGGGTAATTGCACAGCACGAGGAATTGGGTACTTATATTGTCCTGGTTCTTCTCCTATAGTAATACTGATGGAAAGTAAACACTGTGGTGTTAATTTCAGGAAAGCTCTAATGTCACTGGCAGAAGTTGACAGAGCTGCAAACTCCTCTCCTACACATGATGTCGAGATGTAAATTGAAAAGTGCACAGCAAGCAGTGTGTCTGTTCAGGATGATTTTAAAAGATATAGAGGTGTCATATTGCTGCTTCAAGTCACACCATAATGGAGTCATTGTGCAGTTTAATTTTGAGATGATACTCCCGGTGTGCTTTTTTTTTCTCCGTCATGGACCTCTGCATTATAAGAAGATGCACATTATGGGAACAAGATTAAATGAAATAGAATACACAGACAGCAGAGGACACAGGCTAGGACACACACACACACACACATACACACACAGACACACACACAATTAGAAGATAAAAATCATCAACACTAAATTTAAGACTGATAGACGCTTCTGTGCTGCAAAGCTAGAAGCCCACATCTTTGACAGGGTATGGCTCTTTCTCTCCATGACACTATGAATTCCAGGCTCTCTCCAGCAGATGAAGAGGATTTATGCTTTCTCCGGTCTATCCCCATCCAACTTTTAAACAGTGATGAAATGGATTTGACACTAGGGGCACACTGCAATATGAGCTCAGTTTACAATCTGGAGCCAATATTTTCTTCTCTTTTTTTTTCACCCACCTTCCTTATGGTGGCCAAGGCCAAGCACCAGAAGCTACATTTCCAGGTTTACCTGAATATTTATTTCAACATAGTTTATTGCACAGAGTAGATTTGGGGCTTAACAATTTCATAAACCTGGAGTAGTACTGCACATTCCTCTAGCTTTAGGCAAATATAAAAAGTCCATGAGGTTTATGGCATGTTCAAAAGCACAAGACCTAATCTAAATGCATGCTGAGATATTGCGTATTACCTCTGCTAGGCACAGGAAGCCTAGCTCACCATATTAATTCATTTCTCATAAATCAAAGCTCATGGATTATACAATAACGGATGAATGGCATTTTACAGACCAAATGTGATGACGCATTTGAATCTGTTTTTTTTTAACCCTAACGCAAATATACATGCTAATCATCAGAGAACACAAAGCAGTTAAAATGAGTTTGATAATGAAGTGAGCTGTGTACACTAGGTGAGCTGTGTAACCAAATATGAATACATTATTCCAGTTGAACATGTAATGTGTTCTAAATGAATACAAGTACTGATATGAATGGGAAGCGCAATATGTAAAAAGTCTAGAATGCATGAAAAAAGGTTTTTACTTTCATGTGGGGCTTCAAAAGTTATGAGTATGAAGGTGGGCAGGGTTGCCAGGTCTTTACGTGGTGCCCACACCAGTAACAAAATATCCTATAGCTTTAAGGCTGCTTTCACAACAGCATTTTTTATTTTGGTGATAATAAGGTTAGGCCACTATCTTTAAAGTGGGAACAGTCTGAGAATAAATACCAATGACAATTTGGGTCATTAGTTACATGAAAGGACAAACATATAGACCTTAAAAAAACACTAAGACAACATTTTGTACTGGCAATTGTGCTGCATGGTGCTCACTTTTTCTCCCTGAGCTGTGACCTCGGAGGTCAGTATATGAACAAGTCACTGATGTCACGCTACATGTTTCTTATGTTAAGTTGAGCTTTTTCATCTCTGAAAGCATTCTACTGTGCCAAATATGCTGTTGGCGGTGCTGGTCTGTAGGTAGGTGTTCACATAGGATTACATGTAAAAATGTGTACTGGCTGTTGAGGGGAAAATGGCTAGTGTAAAAGCAGTGTGCTGTGCAGAGTGCAATTTCATGTCATCCTAAGTGGATTATGGATAGTCCAATCACAACACTGCTCATGTCAGTGATAGCAGGTTCTGGAAAAGTCAGTTTACTCTGCTTATATTACAGTACACAAACGCCTATAGTATCACAGAATCAGCACCTTGGCTTCATGTTCACCAGATACAGACTTTCTTTTCTGATTAGGAGACCATCTCAGCATATGGCTTAATGATAGAATAGTGCAGACCATGGCTCAGCCACATGCTATTTTTCTAGTTTCATAATATAAATATAATTTTGCACAATTATCACTTTATATTCTGTTGTTATCTACTTTACATTAGTACCATTCTTGCAACAAGTCTGACATGTTGACATGAACAGAATTACCAACAGCAAAGTGTTTGACCTATTACTTGGAGAACAGAAGTTGTCTGGATTTATTTATCTTGGAGGAAGCATGCGATAGCCTTCACTCAACTGTCACGTGTTGTCTCCATCGAGTCCACTCACAACAACTTCCTCACTCCACCACACTCTCAAGTCACAGGCTCTTTCAGTTAACTTTTCCAAACAACTTCACAGCCCCAAGTCACATGATTACTAGAGTGTTTGCACCTGTTGATCATTTTCACCTGCCTGGTTTTTCCAATACTTTGCAATTTCACCTGTTGCATACAAAGCATTTTTCTCATGATTATTAAGTCCCATATCTTGACTCAGGTTTCTGTTTATTTTGTATTTTTCTGCTCTTGTGGATATTTATTTCTGGTACTGGTGCTTGTATTTTATTGTTATTCTGGTTTTGATAAGGATTGGAAAGGATGGCTTCTTGTTATGTCTGTAGTTTTGGAATTGTTGCTGTATATCACTGATGCCACTTAGGCCCTTTTATCGTCTTGAGACTTGACAGCTACAACTACTCCCAGCAGGTCTTGTCTTGCATGCCATTTAACCCTTATAACTGATCCAAAATGCAGCTGCAACACTCCTAGTTTTTCTACTGCCAAAAATGGACTAGCCCCCACCTACCTAAAGTCACTTATCAATCCCCACTCTGAACCTTACTTCCTTCAAGCCTCTACCATAGATAGACTTAATCCACCATCCTCAAGGGTAGACCTACTCTTTTCTGTACTTTGTGTTAAAAGGTGGTAAATTAACTTCCCCTGGCAATTTTAACAACTGAGTCACTGGCTGTGTTCAAACAGAGACTGAAGTCTCACCAAGCATTTACATAATCACACATTTAATTGAACAAGAATCTTATGTTACAATAGGGGTAGACTTGCTGAACCTGGACAGCTAAAGATTGGAAATATGTTTAATATTTGAGTGTCCAAGTTTGATAAGCCAGTGCCCACTGTACAGAGTGCGGTAACTTACTAATAGGACTGAAACCCATTTGGATCTTTTGTTTTGTTGACCATCTGCCTCAAGGTTAGATATGTTGTACATTCTGATATGCTTTTCTGCTCACCATGGTTGTAAAAAAAATATTTGATTTCTCAAAGCAGACGTATGACAGCCCCATCAAACAATCCCATGGTCAAAGTCACAAAGATCATATTATTCATATCCATTATGATGTTTGATGCAAACATTAACCCCAGCTTATGAGCTGTATCTGCATGATTTCATGCATTGTCATAAATACCGCTGCCATATGATAGGCTGAGTGAATAATTGTTTGAGTGAGGAATGTTTAATGGAGACTATAAAGCACTGAATGAGGGTATCTGCTAAATGCTGTAAATGTGAATATATAGTGTAAAAGAATTTAGGAAATTGAGTGCAGGAAGGTTAAGGAGTTTTCAGTAGGATGGCAAATTAAAGGTGGTGTTTTGAACATCCAGGTGGGCTTCCAGGAGGCTGGAAATCATCACAGCAGGAAAGTAAATAGCTCATGCAAATGTGCGGCTGAGCGCTCAACCAGGCAAGATGCAGGAAGTGAGGCAGAGAAAAAATGTCAGCAGAGGCTTTGAGCATTGCATTCATATTGTAGTGCAATTTCAGAAAGAAAAAAAAAAAGATGAATATTATAGAATGCTCTTGTGGTATATATAACCCGTCATATGTGCTTGTCTTACACTGACAGTTTTATGCAAGATGATTCACTACTAATCCAGTATTAACAGGTCATACAGCTAATAGACTATGTATTATGTATTAAAAACACTGTTCATGTGTATTTTCATTTCCATTTAACAGCTTTTTTTTAGCATCCATGCATGCTGTCTATTTCAATTTCCAGAAGACTACAGGAGGTCTGAGCTTTCAGCCAGAGCCTGTGTATGATGGATGAGGCTGCAATTTGTCCCCTGTCATATTTCTCTTTGAATATGTCTCTTTGGTTACTGCTCTCCTGGACATTAGTGGTTAAGGCCATCTATAATACAGCCAACTATTTATCCAAATCATAAGCCTCAGAACTAAAAGGGACATTATAGTATTCCTCCTGCTTGTTTGTTATAAAGTGTTGCCATTATTTGGGAATGAGAGAAAAGAAAATATGGTTATTATGTGCTTCACTGAAAAATGAATATAAACAGTGCATGACAGATGGCATGCAAACAGGTACATGTTTCAATTTTGATAGAATCTTTTGCACACTGTAGCTAATATGCTGTCAACTGAACAGCAAGACAATCATGTTTTTGTGGGGTTTTTTTTTGTGTGTTAGCACAATAATCTGAAACGGCACACAGTTTCTTTAACAGCAGAAGCAAAATTCTGTGACTCATTAGGACATATTTAACAAGTTTGCTATCTCATATTAAACAGTACTAAATATTACAGTCATAGTATTTTACAAACCGGAGCCTAATTTTGTGAGATGGTGTAGTGGGTAGTGCTGTCAGCTTACAGTAAGAAGATTTGATTCACCGGTTGGCCAGCCATCCGAGGACGTTTCTGTGTGGAGTTTGCCAGTTCTCCCCACGTCTGTGTCAGTTTTCTCCTACACTCATACTCAGACTGGTGTACTTCCCCAAGGTGTTTTCCAAACAATAGTAAATAACAATGCACAATATATGCAGATTACACAAATTAAACCAAATAATATAATAACACACTGCCGTATTAAAAAAAACTTCATAATGTCTGCACATTTTACTGTAAACCCCTATGTTTTTAAAAATGGAAGCCTCATTGGTTTCCAAATTGCTCTTGGTGGTGGGACACACAGCCTGACATTATCTTGGCAGAGGTATAAATTATTATTTACTGCAGTTGATGGAATAATAATTGATGGACTAAAGGCCCATCATTTCTAGATATATAAAATATTGTATATTCTTGTGCTGATGGGTTGATTCAAAGAAAATATTCAAAAGACCTCACTGCTAATTCAGCATCACTGAGTGTTGAAGAGGGACACATGTCCCAGCATGCATTTGAGCATGCCTGGAAGTAGTGCCTTTCGTCATACTTTTGGTATTTGGTAGTGCTGTTAAGCTTGAGGTATTTGTTAGAGCTGGTAACGTAGGGCCTCATAGAGGGTAGATGGTAGAGGCAATACCAGAGGTAATTATTTATGGTCATTGTGAAAGCTGAGTTTAGTGCGACACTCCTTTGGGAAGGGACATTTACAACAAGCTAGATTCTCTTTTAGCTTATTTGTTTATTCTATTTTGTGCTATTTCTGTGCCTGACACTGAAAAGCGGGTGTCAATTTGTTTAATTTTCTTATTGTTTATATTGTCTCTGAACAAACGTATGTATTCAGACAATCTGGCTTTTATTCCTGCTCATTATTATAGTTTATTTATTTATTTATTTTTGCTTTCCATTTAAGCATCTCATATAAAACAAACAAAAAGGCAAAAGTAAAGTAAAAAAATAAAATGAATTACATTCATAGTCAGTACTGAGTGTGTTGTGTTGTGTGCCTTCCCAATAGTTCACCACCACAAACTCACTGGCTTCCAATGTGAGATACCCAGGCTCAGTCCCAGCTTGAGCCATCTGGCAGTGTACAATCACACTTATGCTATTTTGGTTGGTTATAAATAAATAAATAAATAAACCTCTAAATTTTCCTCTCTCCGTTTCCGTGTTTGGGTCCTCCTAATGCCTCCACCCCATAACACCTCTGCATATATCAATTTGCCAGTGTCAGATTTGACACATGCTATTTATATTAGCAATATAAATTATAATTTATATTATATATTAAGGTATCAAGAAAAAAGTTTGTTAATGCTACTGCACAAGCTTGCCAAGATGTATACCCTAAGGTATTTTAATTGCTGCCATTTTCAACAAGTCTAAATTTATAATACTACCCAGTGGAGCAACACAACAAGTTGGCATAGGTTCATGTAGTCTTTTTCTACCATTATATATTGCATCTGCCAGTATACAATACGTAGACTAATAAATAGACACTACAATAAAGCATCATATCTAATTTTTTTTTTACATAAGTGCAACAATATTTGTTGCAAATTGTAGTCTGTTATTTTCATGCTCTTTGAGTCATATTAACAGGACAGGTTTTGTGAAGTGAGGAGTTTTGCATGTTCTTCCCTATAGGTGTGTTCTCTAGTTTCATCCTACCTCCACAATTAATTATTAGGTATTACTGAGTGAATGTGAGTGGAAATATGGTGCACTTCATTGGGCTGCAGTTTTTCATAGACAGTGTCCCAAGTGTTCTCAGAATGAACTGCAAATTCTCTGTGACCCTGATTCAGTGGCTTCTAAATATGAATGAATGGATGAAGAGTTGTGGGTTTGAATCCCAGAGTTGCCAGAGAACGCTTGTTAGGCACCATTAGTTCTCAGTTGGTGGAACTGAATCATGCCTTAATTTCAAGTCAATCTAGATAAAACTGTCTGCCAAAAGAAATGTTGTTAAACTACCTTACAACCCACTCATGAACAGTGCCATGAGAAGCTAATGAATGTAAAATCACTGAAGTGTTTTGCTATCATAGTAAAATAGCAAGAAAATATGTTGCAAACATTATCTCAGGAAAGGTAATATATTATACATCTGTCAAGTGATTAATTTTATGAACCAGTTATATGGGTGTATCAAGTTGTGCAGCTTAACTGTGTGGGTTATTTCACAGATCTCATTTTTGAAAATAGACAGTCATTTATTTTTTGTGCACCCTTTTAAAGTCTTAAATTCCTTAGTATATTACTCTAAATTTATCCACTGTGTATAAAACCCTCAATTAGTTTTGAGTAACTATCAGTTTAAATTATTTATACACTCCAGAAGTGATAAACAATTTTATTTCCTCTTCTTTTTCCATTTGCCTGGCTGCAGTAGCACAAGTTTTATTTTGCCCTGACAAATTACACTGGAAAAGAGGTGATTCATTGTTGGGGTGGGATGATTTGTTGAATTGTTGTTTTATCTGCTTGCTTGATAGGAAGAACAGTTTCAAGCCTAGGATCTAGAAGAAGCCAGGATGACACTGCAGGCTATAATGAGTTGTGTCTTCCCCATTAATCAATGCCTTCCACACAATTTGCTATCTGTGAATTGGGACTGACCTATCTCAGGGGTCACTGGGCAATTTTCTATGCCAGTCGGTCAGAGACAGGCTAAAAATCCCTGCATGCATTTAGTGTTCATTTAATATGATTCTATTCTTAAATGGTTTCATTCACAGAAAATACAGTTGCTTACATGTAAGAATGTTGACATGGATGTCTTCATAAGTTGATCTGTTATTTTTCTTTCTTTCTTTTTTTTTTGGTACTGGTGTTTTAACATTAAAGGGCATTTCTGTGCACGTGAAGAGCTTTAAATGCTATACACGGCAATTAACATGTGTACATACAATTAGAATAAATTCCACTACTCAGCCAAAACTTTGGTGGCAATTTACACTGATCAACCATAATATTAAAACAACAGTACCACTGACAGGTAAAGTGAATAACCTTGATTACTGCATTACATTGGCACCTGTCAAGGGGTGAAATATATTAGGCAGCAAGTGAATAGACAGCTGTTTAAGTTGATGTATTGGAAGGAGGAATAATGGGCAAGTTCAAGTATTTAAATGATTTTGACAAGGGCTAAATTGTGGTGGCTAGATGACTTTGTGTTTGGGTCCCAGAGCGTCTTCAAAGTGGCAGGCATTGGGGTCTATTTCTGTTATCTAGTTGTTAGTACCTAAGAAAAAGTTGTCCAAGGAATACAACCAGTGAAACAGAAACAGGCTCATGGACACCCAGAGCTCACTGATGTGCATAGGAATGAAGCCTAATCCATCTAGTCTGATGCAACAGAAGATCCACAGAAGGAACATCAATGTCTTGGTGCCAGATACTAAACACCATCAAGGACCATGTAGAGTTCATACCTTATTGGGTCAGAGATATTTTGGAAGCTGTTTAGGCAGGTGGTTTTAATGTTATGATCGGTGTATATGCACATGCTAAGTTGCCTGATTAGCTAAAGCCTTCTAGATATCTCACAGGAAACTTAAAGCTTTCTCATGCACATTTAATTTTTACGCACATAAATCAACATACAACTGCAAGGCTCATTCTCATGCAGTTAGCAGGGGATGATAATTCAGCTAGCAGAATGACTGAAGAGTGAGGTCTCCTCCTTTGAGTGCCTGCAGTCTATGCTGGCATGGGCATAATTGGTTTCAGTTAAGAGCTGCAACATTCATTTCATTAAGTGTATAATTGAAACATGATGTCCCAGTGCTTGAGAGTAGCTAATTAAAAACAAGAACTCAAACAGTATGCGATCACTGGTGAGGGAATTGATGAATTAAATACACAACTTTGCCAACAAAAGGTAAATTTACTTATAAATGCATTGTAATTACTAAGGCTTCATAATTGATTGTTTACACTGTAGCTCAGAAAAGGGCTTCAGGCATTGATATCACTTAATATATTAATGTTAGTTAGTTAAAACTAGTTAGAAGCAGGGTCTCTTGTTGCATCTTTAGTTGCTGGTAATGCTGCTTGAAATAGGTTGTGACCAGGGAAAAACTGGTATAACCTGGCTCTAAAGAGGGTGGTAGGGGCAACCCCCAAGATAATAAATTAAATTATCAGGGTCAGTATTAGCTAGTCAGGGAAAGGTTTGGTAACAGCAGACCTCATAGAGAGTTATAGGGCAATGCTTGAGGTAATAAATATTCCGTAGGCTAAGCGTGTTAGACTAGTGTGACATTCCCTTCTCCATTCATTGTTTGCTCTGTCAACAGGACTGGGCTGTTCCTTACTGAGGCTTTTTAGTTATATTTACGATAGACCTGTTCGAGGACTTGCTGTCTGTTTCTTTGTTGAGTATAACTCTGTAGGGTCAAGCTTTATTTTATTTGATAAAATACAGAATTACAAGAAGTAGATTTCAGTTTGTATATTTAGTTTGTTAAAGTTAAAGGTAATTTTAGGTTTGGTTACCCTTTAGCCTGGGATTTGTTACTGACTCAGGCAGCACAAACCAGCATTTTGGACCCCTATACAGGAGACCTGGGTTTGATTTCAGCCTGAGTGTCCTTCAGAGAGTATCTTCACAACCACTGCATTAAACACCATATTGTTATATTATAATTCCTCTTTTCCTTCCCTGGTCCTGCACTTGGGTTCATCTTTCACTCCCAGCATTTATTCTAGCATTTAACCTATAGTGAAATTGGTACTGTATTTGTTTCCATTATATAATACAACACAGTGTAGGTAGGAAAATCTGTAATGTCAATCATTTCATATGTCTTGCTTGATTATTTTTGGGATGATGTTGTGTTAATTCTTATTTACATCATTTTACAGAGATCCATGGCTTCATCCATTCATATCCCTTAGTTTCTGTCAAACAAATGGACTTTTGCTTGGTGTTTGACGCTAATGCCAGAAGTTCAAGTCAGAAGAACGGGTTTCTCATGCAATATCAAGGGGCAGTGTAACATACTCCCACCAATTATTGGCTAGTAATTGGCTTATGCAAAACTTACAACAACCGTTAATCTGTGCTGAATGAATTATGGTTAAATATATAAAGACATGCATGTGTAGACATATATTACATTACATACTGTATACATAAATGTATGGTGTGTTTCCAACCCAAGACAAAATAAATAAACATACGAAACTAACAAAATGCATATATAAATACATGCGTACACATAGTTTACATTTGTTTCTGTACTTTGAACTTGAAATGCCTTGATAAGTGGTATGCAAAAAGGTGTGTCAGAGCGAAAAACATGCAGTAACTCTTTCCTGTATGTTTTGTAATAAACAAAATGGAGGACAGACAAAAAAAGGGCTGGGCATAGCCTTCCGGAGTGTCTCTTGTGATAAGTAAATGGTTTCACCCAGACCTATCTTCTGACTAGTATTTAAATAAAACGGGAAAAGGCTTGATGCTTGTGAAAATGAAATACATCTCAGAAATGTAATGTTGTCAGTGCTTCAGAGGTTTTACTCTCAATCAAAATGACATTCATGCAGTGCTGGGAAAGATGGTGTAATTGGTGTTGTCATCAAAACACTTCAGAGTTCAGGCGGCATCAAGAGCCCTTGCCTTTGCCTGTTTTAATTAAAGCCAGGAATTAGCCATTCTGCATAATAACACTCTCCCTACACAGCTTCACTTTTCAGTTACGTCGAAACAATGACCTCTTAATCAAATATTCATTTCTCACCTTATCTTATGCTGTGTGGTGACATTTTGTAACATTTCATGCTGCATTAGACTGTATAAGAATGGCCTATAATTTGAGTGGAAAACAACTGTAAATGGTCTGATCTAGATATTTCAAGCACCACCTAAACCCAGGGCCATTATTGTAAAGAGCAGTGGCCATATAACACCAACAAAAAGTACACAATTGGACAATGGCAAAATGCAATTGCCCCAGTTTCAGTAAACATATCAAATAGAGCTGCAATTTTTACCCTGTGTTTTCAGTGATTAACAGCATATAGAGGCTCTCACAAGGGAAGAAATGAGCACTTTATTATTGCGTACACATTTAGCTAAATAGTATAATGTCAGAAATATGTGCCAGGCTTTTCCTGATTTACTCTGTTTTGCATATTTACCACACATTTTAGATCCCCAAGAAACCGACTATCACT
The DNA here is from genome assembly GCA_028565595.1 of Duopalatinus emarginatus. Taxonomy (NCBI): domain Eukaryota; kingdom Metazoa; phylum Chordata; class Actinopteri; order Siluriformes; family Pimelodidae; genus Duopalatinus; species Duopalatinus emarginatus. The sequence continues at coordinate 9,609,676 of JAOVVF010000010.1, read as the reverse complement.
AGACTTAATGACTACAGGCCTGGAGTCCTGATCTTCTGCTGGAAACCCTTGCAGTTTCTATACAGAGCAAACAAGTCTGTTGATGATGTGGTCAACTTGACCCTGCACCTGATTCTACAGCATTTCAACAGTCCTGGAAGCTATGCTACGGTTCTGTTTGTAGACTTTAGTTCTGCTTTTAATACCATTGTGCCGCAGCTTTTACAGAGTAAACTGGCCCAGCTGCCAGTGCCGGACTCCATGTGTCATGTGTGTGGATTGTGGATTTCCTGACAAACAGGAGACAGCAGGTGCGGCTAGGGAAACACACTTCAGACCTGCGGACACTCATTACTGGAGTACCACAGGGTTGTGTGCTCTCACCTTTTCTTTTCAGCCTCTACATCAATGACTGTATCTCCAAGGAATCAACTATAAAGCTCCTGAAATTTTCAGATGATTCCACCCTGGTGGGCCTCATAGCCAACGGTGTCGAGTTTGCCTACAGGAAGGAGGTTAAAGAGCTGGTGTCCTAGTGCAGCAACAACCACCTGCTGCTAAACACAGGAAATAATGTAGAAATGCTGGTGGATTTCCAACGGATGTCGAATGGCATTTCTCCCCCAAAATCAGTGGCTGGTTGTGCCACACATTGGCAACGTCTGCAACCAAATGCTTCTAATAACAGATGTTTTTCCCATTGCTCTAGGGGAATTTTTGGGCCACTTGTCTTTACAGAATTGCTTTAATTCAACCACATTGGATGGCTTTCAAACACAAACTACCCAGACTACTGGAGCATTTCTGTGGGACTCAAAATGAATGTTCCCAAAGTAGAGCATCCCTACACCATCACACTAACACTACTGATTGCTGGTATACAGATAAGAGTAAGAGTACTCATGTCTTCCAATTGTTTTCTTTTTAATGGCGAAATAATGAACCTCAAACCAATAATGAATTTACCCTTAAATAAGGGCTGTAGCTTCTAAGACATTTGTTTGGATTCTTCAGTGACTGGATGAGCTGTCTCTGCACTCTTGGGGAAATTCTGATAGGCCAGCCACTTCTGGGAAAATTAACCACTGTTGCAAGTTTTCTTTAGTTGAACATAGTTAATATCTCTCACTGTGGTTTCCCACAGTCCCAGACCCAGGCTTTGTAACCCCTTCCAGACTGGCATATTTGAATCCATTTCATTACATTCATTATTAGTCTTCTAGAAGTGATCCAGACGTTAGTGTTCTGTTGTGTGTGCTGAGACCTATTAGCCTGCTTCACATTAATGGAATTGTTCTATTTAAGTGATGTTTAGATTCTGCAGGGCTGGCAATAAACAGTGTCTAATCTAAATTAACCCGGTTATCAATTACATTTCGTTAAACCATTGATTATTTAACAAAGTAGGCAATTACTTTTTTTTCCACACAGAGCCAGGTGGTGTTGGATAACTTCAGTAAAAGATTTATTTAAAAATTTAATTTCATGTCATTCTGCATAGCACTAAAAATAATTCCAAAGTGAAATACACTGATATTCTAACATAAACTAAAGCTCTTGATCTGCATGATTGTGTGCCTGTTATTTAATTAGATGATTTGACAACAGCATGAATGAACAGCGCTATGTATTTTCACAGCACACAGAACACTCATAATGATCTGTCCCAGATAGCGCGTAAGTGCATTGTTAAATATGAAAAGGTTGCATGTGTTATAAAAACCCATTTTCAAACAAAACATTGCTATCGTTTTATGTGTGGTGAAGTAGTGAAAAAATGATTTCACCCACATGATTTCACTGAAAAATGAAATAAAAAGGGGGATTTTCTAAGATTTTTCTAACTCTGCACCATGAGCTCTGATAAATGTTTAAAAGAGAATGTGTCCATCCCTCTGTACTGTAGTGAAACAGTTAAACCTGCCATGAGCTCCCCAGCTCAATAAAATAACCCTGAAAGACTATTGCATTTAGCTAGATTGAAGAAAGGTTCCCAAGGCGGTGCTTTCACTGGCACTGCTCCCCTCAAGAGATGTCAGTGTAGAGTTTATTTAGACAGTGAGTCAGGATCCCATTACCCCTGTTACCTCTGCCACCCTCCTCCTTTTTATTAGCACTATAATGGCACAGATTCATTACCTGAGCTAATCAGGGACAAAATTGGAGTGAGACTGCAGGAATTGACATTTCCTCACATTTACACATATACACATGCTAAGCAGAATGACTTTACATTCTGAGTAAGAGGATAAAATGTAAACTGGACAGATCCCACAAACAAATAGAATCTACAAACATGTTTTTACTCACCCTCATACCAAATTTGAAGATATACAGACACTTAAAAGTCAGGTTCATGATCAGAGTAGTTTATCACGGACAGAAGAAGGAAAATAAAGAACAAATGACTACATTGATAAAGACAATTTAAAAAATTCCAAAAATTCCAAAATTTGCCCTTACATATACCTGGTTTTCATGCTCAAAGCAGCCTGCTGCTTTTATAGGACTCAAACAGCTAATCAGAAATAAACAATATAATATCTTCACGCTGCACAGCAAAATGTGTTTTTGTGATTGGTTCGGGGATAATTGAAAAAAAATTGCATTGTGCTGGAGGGGGGGGTCAAGGGAAAAAAATAGGGAGGAAGCAATGCGAAGTTCAAGTGTTCATCTGTTACAATCAAAGAATGCCACTAACATGGAAGTGAGTACTTATTTCAACAATGCTTTTATATATCAACATTAACTGATTCAAAACCCTGCTTAAAGAGAGTCAAAAAAAGGGTTGTACTACTTGGAGGCACCATTGTGCATTTTTTGACATTCCTCTGAATAGCCACTGTGTATTTGCTCTTCCTCTACATCTGGTTAGTCAACAGACAACAGAAAAGTATTTTTTTTTTTTTTTGGTAACATCATGATTGTAAAGTCAAATCATTAACATTTTCAGGTCAGTGTCCAAGTATCCATTCAGCTCTGCATGGCCATGTTTGATGGAAAAGACACCAAAAAGGAGTGTATGTAAAAATCAAATAATTAATTAATGTTTTCACACAAGACTTGGTAGTTAGACTTGGTGTGAACTAAAATAAATGTTATAATTAATTGGCACAGTGATAAACAAAAGCCAATTTTATTCATGACTTCCAGCACAGATGATCATTCAACAATGACTTAGCAATTCTAATCATTTAATCTTTTTAATTTTTTTACCATGTATTTGTGACCGTCAGTTAAATCATGCCTCTAATATAGGTCCAAGGTAACTAAACTCTGCTGATTTACTTGGCATTGGCAACTGATTTTAGCTGCAACCAGCTTTTTTTTCTTCTTGTACATAGCTTTACGGTTGCTTTTCCGACCAAGCTTCGCAAAAATTATGAACTGGATTTTTTAATCCAGTGTGAATTTATTGTGAAAAAATTTGTGAATAATGCCCAGTCTGATGGCAATGCTGGCAAACAAAATGCTGTTCTGAAATTGTAGCAAAATCTTAATTAAATTGTCACAAATCTCAGTGTGCCTGCCAACTCACACAATAAATGAATAAATGACTGCCTTACTAATAACACATGGGAGGTGGTCTCTCTCACCACCATTTGCAGGAAGCCATCCAATGTGTGTCCCTGTGGTGTCACTTTCACCCCACAGAAGCCCTACTTGCCGAACAATCTGTGTCTTGTATAAAGGAAATGTTAGTGAATGAATTATGGCTTCATATAAAGTGTTAGTTTTTTAGACAGTTAAATTAGACAGATCATCTGACACTCTCTATCTATATTGATTGTTTTTAGATTTTTTTTCCACTATGTGGACATTTATTAATAAACATTTAAGAATTCTTTGAAGAAGCCTATGTTTGGAAGGTTTACTCCCTGATGTTGGATGAAAGGACTTGGCTTGTTATCTTTGTTCTAGTTCATCCTAAAAGTGTACACTGGAGTTGAGGCTCCGTTTGGGTCAGTCAAATTCTTCCACATCAAACTCACACAACCATGATTTTATAGACCTCGCTTTGTGGACTGGTGCACAACCATGCTGGAACAGAAAAGGATCTTCCTCAAATTGTTCCCACAAAGTTGGAAACATACAGTTGCTTCAAGGCTTATCTTAAGTCCTTTAGTACTTCAGGTTTGGACCTCAGTGTATTTTTAAATATAATGATTTAAATATGATGCACTGTTTTATAAAATGTGTACTCAGTGTAAGTAGAGTAGTATATATGGCATTTTACATATACTCTCTCCTTCTCTGTCTCTTTTCCCCTTTCCACCTTGCCATCCCTCTCTTGTGCTGACTTTCTGCAGTTTTGAAATGTCTGACATTGAGAGTGCATTAAAACGTCCTGCTACCGAACAGGATGGACATTAGGGAGATAGAGGAATGATGAAAATTGCAGGCATGCAACCCCTTTGAGAACTGGTGATTGATGTTCAAAGCCTCGGCCAAGAAGTGGGCAAGTTGCCTGACGTCTACAGAGTCATCTGCTCAGACTGTCCATGTGAAACTGAGAAAGAGAATGAAAGGTGTGTGTGTGTGTGTGTGTGTGTGTGTGTGTGTGTGTGTGTATAAGTGTGTGTGTATAAGTGTCTGTGTGTGTATAAGTGTCTGTGTGTGTGTATAAGTGTCTGTGTGT
>JAOVVF010000010.1:9588973-9604958 GCA_028565595.1 Duopalatinus emarginatus | reverse complement strand
GGTGATGGGGGTTGGGGGGTGTTATATAACATGAGAACCTGGGCATGGTTGTAATAGAAATGATTACATTACATAAATTAACATTATAAAAACAGCATTGCTAAATACTTCTTATAGCAGGGCTTCCCCATTAGTGCTATTTCACTGTGACTTTTACCTCATATGATTTTCTTTGTCCTCTGAACATACAAACAAACAAATGTCAAATGTTCATCTATCTTCTCTGGAACAATGAGCGGTTCAGGCTAGGTAGTGTGGCACTGCAAAATCAATTACACGCCTCTGTCAACAACAGCACTATTTTTACATCGAGGAGAACCATTCAGACTGGAATGTCATGGATTCAGTTCATTTTCTCTGATGTTTCTGCTGAATTTTGCACACTTGGCTATTTCTTTCCATGGAATGTAAAGTATAGTTTCTGGAACACTGTTTGTCCTGTTTGTACTATAATTCTCTGGGCCCTAACTTTGTTTTTCTTTTTGTGGAGATTTAACAGATTATCTGTCACGTAACAGAGTATATGTCACAATTCACTAACATAGCTAGAAAGCATTTACAGAGTATCTTTGGATTGGAATGTTCAAGTCTAATTAAATGCTTCCCAAGTGTTTGTGACAAATACACCTCCAGTAATCCCTGTGGGTAGACTATACAAATAAAATGTTACTATCTAACCTTTCCTATGCATGTATGCGCAGGGTAGTAAACATATTAGCAGATTCTAGTGCTATTAAAATTGCCGCAATTTTATTTTATTTACAATTTTATATTTTATTCACAATTTTAATTCCATTGTTTAAAAATGGTCCAGCCCAGTGGTTAAACATAGCTTTAGTCTGGGTTTAATGTAATATCACATTACTCAGACAGCTACAACATCATAAGTCAGGCAAGACGATGTCATAACAAAACTTTTTAGAATAAGATATTATAAAGGTTTATTTAGGTTTATCAGAAAGGTTGCATATAAATTTTATGTAGCCATATAAATACCACCTTTAATTAAAGTACTAGCTATTTTTTCCGTGATTTGCTACAATGTTAACAGAATCCATAAAGATCAGTAATAAATATAATGCCACCCTTGATGGTAATGATGGTCACAATTAATCATACTTGACCAAGATCATAAAAATTAATTGCAATAAGGAAGTCGAGTCCTCTGAATCCTCTTTTACTGACTGCCCCCATTAATAACACATTACAACAGAGATACATAGAAATTTAGGTGTATATTCCTAGTTTTTCTATCTTTTAGACTGTAACAGTTCAACTGCATGGTAATGTTTGAATAATTATCTTGCAAACTGGCAGAAGCTTTAAGAAGAAACATTTCAAATCCTTACCACTAATAATAGCAGCATGAAAAAAATGCTGTGCAGTCTAACCAAGACTTGCCTAATCTTGTTGTTTTCTACACCACATACGCCTCTGAACACGTGTTGTTGGATATCGGTAAACAAGTTCACAAAGGGGAGACAACTGAGTTCATCTGGTGTCTTCATCTATTAATTCATCATGTCCTGACACATTTGCTGACTATTTGTGTGTGAACAATAGAACAGACCTTGCAGAAAGAACAGTTTGGAAGATCAGATGATTAATTATTGCCTGTAACCAGCTATTGCTTAGACAGCTAATGCAGAACATGATGACCTTGTTAGCCATGTACAGATAAGCATGGACAAGCATGAGATAAGCATAGGGGTGTGGTTGTGGGACAGTGTATGTGTGTGTGTGTGTGTGTGTGTGTGTGTGTGTGAGAGAGAGAGAGAGAGAGAGAGAGAGGGAAACACACACAGAGAGAGAGAGAGAGAGGGAAACACACAGAGAGAGAGAGAGAGAGAGAGAGAGAGAGAGAACAGTTGCTTCTTCTAAGCATTTCTTTAATGCTACAGGAGGTCAAATCTATTAGGGCTTTTTGTAAAGGTCAACCCCCCTAAAAGTAAAAATTTTGATCAACACTGGTGGAGACTAACCTTTTGCAAAACATGTTTTGGACTTTTTTTGTTTCTAAAGAGCAATGTCACAGAAAACTAATAAACGTTCTAACTTCTAAAACTGCCAATAATGAGCAACTGAAGTACACATGCATGAACTTTCTCCTAATTCTAATTAATTTAAGGCATTCATCCAGCCTGTGAATATTAGATGCTCTCTGTACGAGCTTAATTTGTCATTCGTGAGGTTCTGGGACACCAAAGGTTCAGCGATCCAGTAAGTCGGCAGGGAAGGAAAAAGTCCCAGAACATTTTGGCACAATGTAGCTCCAGGAGGCTAATGTGACTGCACATGGACTGCAGGGTATAATAACATTATATAGTCCCCAAACAATATTCATTCATTTATTTTGTGTGAGCACTTTATCCTGATCGGGATTGTGGTAAATCCAGAGTTTATCCTGGGAACACTGGCTATGATGCAGAAATGAGGCCTGGATGGTTCAGTACATCAGTATAGTCAGTAAAGTTCCAAAATACAAGAACACTAAATTAATTTATTTATCTTTACTAACCAATAAGGGTCATGGCAGTTCTGGATCCTGAGAACTTTGAGTAGAATTTTCAATTAAGTTTTAATCTTACTTATTTACTGTAGATTAGTTTTGTACTTAAAGAATTTTAGTACTTTTTTTTGTTTTATTCAATATTTAATCAGTGGAACTCTGTTTGTAATTTTAGGCAATGTTTTAGTCATAATTATTATAAATATTTTTATTAAGATGTATTACATGTCTGTAAAAAATGTGTGAGAAGTAAGCATAACTTATTTTTAGCCTAGTTGACTAAACTATGTGTTTAGTCATTCAGGGTGAGAATGTGAAACAGCACATGCAGTGGCCTACACAACTACCAAGAAAAGAGCGGCTGATGCAACTTGTAAGTAGCTGAAGTTAGCTAGAACTGCTGTAAACTTTCTAGTTGAGTGTTGAAGTAAGCACCGCTCTGAAGTGAGTGTCACTGCTTCCAAACTGTGGCATGTAATTTGTCAAATTGATTTTGCAGAAATTTTGCGTTTCCCTTAATTTGTCAAAATGTTGAACATACATAATTGATATTTGTCTGGGTAGACAATGCAGGATGGTGTGTCTTCAGGTCTTCTCAAATTAGTTGCATTTTTTCCACCTTTCCATCTTGAATCCATCAGGCTCTAAGTCCTCATACTCTCTCCTTTTTCTTCACTCCTGACATGGAGAAGATGAGGTGTTTATCATTTTAGAGGCCAGCAAATAGGTTTGTTCTGCTTTTTAAGCAAGCTAGATTGTATTAGTAGACACTTACAAGGGTAGCTAGCCTGCTCACATTAGTTATACTGGACGATGGAATCGGTGTAAACAATCACCAGGAGGAAAAAAAATCTAATAAGAAAGATCCATGGAAACTATAAGATGCACTTACACAATTGCTACAATGATCTAGGTTTTCTGTTTGGTCTCATCTTTGCTTGTCATGGCATAATGGACATAGATTTTGCCATTATATTTGCTGTCAATTTTATTTTTCATTAACACTGTTGTTACAATTTAGTTACGAAATAAAAGTACATCAACAAAGGCTAGTCGGAAATTTGACAAAATTAACACTGGCATGAAGCATGGAATACGCTCTGGAACGGATGCAGTCCAACACGCCCTACCCCCACCCCACATACAACACACGCGCACACACACACACACACACACACACACACACACACACACACACACACACACATCAAAAACATAGCCAATCTACCTATCAGCATGTTTTCTAGAGGTGTGGAAAACTGAGAATATAAAGAAAATATGAGCATGGACACAAACCTTCATACAGACAGCGACCCGAATTCAGATTTGAACCAGTGATTATCGGGCTGTGATGTAGCAATACTACCCACTGCACCACCATGCCAGGGGCACTAAATCTGAAACTACAGGAAATATGACTCTTATTTTAAAGCAAATTTTAATGTGTAATTACTGGATAAAGATGGATTGCCCACAAAGTACTTAAATGGACAGCATTAGTAGTTGTGTGCAGCTGGGTGTGAAATGTCGGCACTTATTTCGCTTCTGATAAAAAGAGCTGTGGGTTTAAAAGACGAACTATCAATTGCCCGACAAAGACAGCAGAGATAAATTGGATCTGTCGCCCTCGCTTTCTTACCTCCCAAAACTGTGATGAAATGGAACAAATGCAGAGGATATCTGAACCCAATCGAGAGCAGGGAGGGTAATGAGTGCTGAGCCATGTTTAAAAGCATTTATGTCACCTGTGATTAAAAGTGAGTTTTATGTATTCACTAGGAGCTAGGACAAGGCATGCATGTGGCAGTGAAATGCAGCTTGGGTAAAAATATGTACATTTTTCATTTAAAATTTATTTACAGAAATTTAGGAAAATCTTCAATTGATGACATGTAAAAGAGCCACATCTTATCATTACCGTTGAAGGTGCCAGGAAGTCGCTTGCTATTTGCCTGTGCATGGAATCAGTGATGTGTAATCATTATCATAATCTGTTTTGGATAAACACAACTGCACATTCATTTAAACCAGCACCTGCTACCTTCTCTGTGTATTTTGTATTTAGCTATGGTATTGTTATTGTGTTTGGATGTGTGTGTTTCAGCTTATGGTCCAATTCACCCTTTTTTTCCGTCTATCTATTCCATTTGTCCCCTTCGGTAATATGAGAAAAACGACAGCTTGGGGGTCTGATCAAATTGACCTTGATGTTAATGAGCTTCTCTCAGATGGAGTATGTTCTCTTTCTATCTCTCCTTCTGTCTCTCTGTCTCTCTCACCCACACACACACATGCACAATTTACCCACTGTAATTGACATTGCTGCCCTGTTAATGCAGTGTCACTTACCTCTCTGTCAATCTTGAGAAGACTTGTCAGCCAGCACTTGTCATAGCCATTAGACCAAATCTGTAGCCCCAGTTGTTTCTCTGAGCCCTTCTTTCATAGCCAACCCATTTAGAATATAACACAGGTGACCAAACACATCTTTAAGATGCATTGCTGTTTATAACATATCGACCCACATTTTGTACTAAGCAGGTCTTCTGCACTTTTTATATCGCAAACTGTCATGCATTTAGAGCCTTTCGCAAAACAACAGCTCTCATCTTACAGCATATTTGATTAAATTGATCATTTTTAAATTGATTTTTAAACATATATTTTGTTTAGCAGGAATACGACCTGGAAGGGATGCAGATCTCCAGCATCACCCCATCCCCTACCCACACATACGCCTTCAGAGAATAGACAATCCACCTAGCAGTATGTTTTCTAGAGGTGCTGGAAAAACAGAAAATGCTGAGAAAATCAGCATGGACACAAGGAAAACAAACAAACAAACAAACACCATACAGACAGTGACCTGAATTCAGATTTATTTTGCAGACATTGTAAACTATCATGTGTTCAGAGCCCTTTAGCAACAGTAATGCTCATCTTATTTGATCATACTTGTAACATATGAATTATTTTTTATTGCCTTTTCGAAAGCCATCTGGTGCTATTTCCTGTGGACTTTTTCATTTGACCTTGTGTAAACTTATAAACAGCTAATACAATGCATTAGAAAAAAGATCTAATACCCCTCTCTTGACAAGGGAAAGCTTTGTAAGACAGTTTAAAGCCACTCCTCACTAAATGTGCAATTCCTTTGTGTGAGTGTTGCACCATTTGCAGTGCCATGAGTCAACATATGGCTAACATATACAGTTAATCTGCTTTTTCATATGGAAATCAGAGACTACTTCCCCATCACATGTAGAGTTTTTTTGCATCCCAAGGAGATAAACATATGCGATGCACAGATGTAAACCTCATAAGAGCAGACTGGACTACTATCTAGGCAAAGGCATCTGAAAACCTGTAGGGAGTCCTACAGTATGTCACATGGCTGTAGTGTATCTTGTGGATCAGAGAGGTTAAAAAAAAAATAGACAGGCCACATCTTGTCAAGTCATATCTGATTTCCAACAATAAACAGTGATGTCTAAAATCTTTCAGAAGACAGTTATACTTCATGCTCCAAATTTACGCTGTTCTCAAGACCAAACTGTGTACAGCACACTCCAAGATAGATCATACCTAAAACTAGCAACTCAGGGTATGTCTAAAAATATAAGTGTAAATAAATGCAACTCTTACTCATCTACACCCACTCCAATAAAAGTTAAACCACTGGTTAATTAATTAGACTGCACCATCTGTTTAAGTGTAGGCAGTAAAGTGAGACCAGCAAAGCTCATTCAAGTAACTGTGTCTGTGTGGCTCTTGTACCATAGTTGTGCCACATGCAGCATGATGCTATTCTAATCTGTGTAGCTTTATAAATTCATTAAAAGTGAAAAATCTACAATCAACTATGCACAAACTGAAATCTTACCTTATTATTGTGGTGGACTGCCAGTGGCATGCCACCATGCAATCTGACATCAAGTCTTCTATATAATATTCTTCAGTGTCTTTAAGTCCATGACAGTTTAACTGCATGTCAGTTATACAGTTGAATAAAACTTTAGAAGAAACAGGTCCATTACTGGGTATGAGGGCCCTTGGGCTTTGCGAGTTGGTTTGCTTTGCATTTTTTAAATGGGTCTGTGATTGTTTTTTCCATGTTTATTCACCAGCTACGGGTCAGTAGTTTGCAGTAATCTTCTTTCACTCCCAAGGACAATTTGGAAAGATAGCATGAATAAAAAAAGAAAAAAAGAAAAAAAATCTGAGTTGCCATGAATATTATCATGCCCAGATAGTCAGTGGTTAATGCAAAAGCAGAAGGTTAGCTCTGGTAGGCTGCCTAACTCTAACTCAACTTAGCAACCCAAATGTAAGTACTCATCAGTAAACAGGAAACAAACATAATGTAGTAACATGCACACACAGAGAAAATGACTCTGAGCGGTCAATTACTGGCATCTTTATTTTGCCTGAAGTTTTGCTGGAAGCCAAAGCAGCTGAGAACAAGTGTAGCATCTACCTTCAATTACTCTAAACTGCATTTGACAAACACCTTGAAGATCTGCCCTTAAAAAGCAGACCTGATGTGATCCAGAATACAGATAAAGAGCCTTTTTCATGTAAGGCCAAGTCAGTCTACCCTGGCAGACCAGAACATTACGAATATATCTCTTCCTCCACCTTCTCTCTCTATATATATATCCCAGTTCTTTCTCACACACACACTAGACATATGCTCTGAATCTCAAAGAGCATGTTGATTTTACTTGTTTACAAGAATGGAGGCTTGTTGTGTGAAATGAAAAAAAAAAGGAAATTGCGCTGAATGAAGAAAATGAGTTAATTAACATTGCAGGGCACAATGAACTAAGTGACAATAGGAAGGTTTTTAAAAAATGTCATGGTTTGTCCAGTGGACAGTACAGGCATTTCATTATCTATACTTTGCACTGCCAGCTTTAAAGCCTCTCATCAGAATGCCTGGTCTGTATATGTTCCCTGCAAATCCACATGTTGTTAGACATACAAATGCCCTATGTAAGACCTTGGAGAAAATCTGAAATAGAATAGACTACAGGAATTCAGACAGTGATATTTCACATTATATTTCTAAAACTAATGTTTCTACTAGTTAAAGAGTACTTGGCAAGAGAGTTGTCAAGGCAACTTTCATTTCTACCTGTACCCTTGACCCAGATGACAAACTTCCAGTGGGAGCAAGGGAGAAGATTTTAAAAATGGAAAGAGAAATACAATTATATTAAATTTAGTATTTTCCTTGAACTGTAGGGTAAGGGGAGTCATAAGCCTTACCCTGGGTTAGATCCCTAGAGACATATCCTTACCTTTCTTTCACAGTGATGGAACAAAGTTCAAGGCAAAAGTAAAGGATATAGGATAGAAAATATATAAATAACCATGGTCAGTTAATGAGCCTGAGGACAACACTGGTTTATAATGAACACTATAATGAAGGATTCGCTGAATGTATCCTAACAGAAAAAAAAAATAGATAACAATAGATACAGTTGTATATGATGGAAGAATTCTGGTTACATGATTAGAACTGATTCAAATCTAGAGACAGCACAGAGAACTGGTTGTCTTTATTTTTGCAAAGAGTTTCATCTGATTTTACAGATTCAGCCCTACATCTCAAAAACATGACTGGTTACTCTAGATTCCCAAACAGGGTGCATCCCTGCCTTCCATGCAGATCCTCTGGAATCATGATCAGTGAATAAATGAACTGAATGAATGAATGAATGAATTAATTAATTCATAAATATTTAACTAGAGTCAATTATAATTAATATTTATATAAATGTCACCTATCAAGTTCCTGATTTAAGAGGAAAATAAATACGTGAATAGAAATTCACACTACACATACAAGAGCTTGTGTAGATAGTTAGATTCCAAGTGTACTTCAGAGTCTTCAGACTGGCTGGGTTTCTAATTAACAATAAAGGTCTAACTATCCCTCCTTTCTGTCTGATTGTTTTTCTTTCTAATTCAGTCTGGTTTATTCTGGCAATTTCTGCAAAGGAACTTTTATAGGCTTATGATCTTAAGGAATGACTATGACTTAAGAGCATTAAACTCACTTCTTTTTGTTTTTAGGTTTAAAAAAAAAAAGAAAAAAAAGAAAGAAAACAGATCCAGAGTCATATTCCTCACATTTAAATTACATATATTCTTGTTAATTTTACTGTAGTTAGATATTTAATGATAGATACTGTAATAGTAGATTCATAACTAGAAATCCAAGATGTTACAGATATAACTAATATATTTCTGTATTAGATTCTTGGCTGAAAATGTAAAAACAGTTGTCCTGAGCCTACAGCAAGGAGCATTAAGGCAATTAAGATCATTATCCACGTGTTACAGATATCCCAATTCATTATAGTAAGCTGATTATTTCTTCATAGAAACCATAAAAACCACAAAATTAAAGCAACAAGCATGAAAAATACACTAATTATATGAGTCTGTCACTGTTCTATGACACTTCTCAGTTTAAAGAGAATCATGCACATTTTATAACCGTGCTCAATGCCTCTGTTTCAGATGAGGTGGTATATAATATCAAATAAAAAACAAATTATTATCAAGCTACATCTGATGTGAAAGGCTGATAGTCAGTTCAGTTTTATTTGAATGGTGCCTTCAACAATAGTCGTTTTCACTGAGGTTTTATGTGCGGTTGCGCTTACATTTTTCCTTATGTATGAACCACAAAATCCCTCAGGCTTAGCTAAGGAAAACACTGAGGGGTTTATGACACTGGCTGCAATTATTTGATCATTAAAATACTACAGTCTCTATGAAAAACATTCTCTAGTTTTAACAGTTTCACACTAGCTAGCTTGGTAACTAGAGTTATGCAAAATTCAGAAACCAAGAAAAGAAAACCTAATTTATAAATCTATACTTTTGGAAGAATATGGCAAAAGAAAAGGCATTCTGAAAAGCACATTTAATGTTGCTTTAACGGAAACAAGGAAAACAACTGATCATTGCTCAGATTGTCCTGAGGATCACCCACCTTTTCATTAATGTTTTCAAAAACTCAGCCATATCGTCAGCTTTTCAAATTCAACAATGTTAAGGTGAGGTTTTGCTGACCTTAACTTGTTTTAAGGTAAACATCAGGTTATTATCTTTGTGGAACAGATTTTAAGAAAATGCTTAAGGAAATTTGAATAGGCAATATAAAAAGTTCCCCCCTAAAAAACCCTTATTATTATTATTATTATTATTATTATTATTATTATTATTATTATTATTTTGAGCAACACACTTAAATTTAAGGAATACTTAAGGGTAATCTTAAGAGTAAAAATTTTGTGTTTTTGTGTAACTAGGCACTGATCCTTAATGAAATCAGTTAAACTCAACCAGGATCCTCAGTACCACCTGTATACATAGGAATCTCTGACGTACCTCCCTTCAAACACATACAAATACTGATATTCCTCAAAGCCGTTACATATAAGTTAATTATAAGAAACTTAATAATATTATGGTTATTTTTATGTTGAAGGTTTTTTGTTTGTTTGTTTTAAATGAATTAACTGTTTTTCTTATTTTTGCTGGTAACAATTTCTTAAAATCACCTGTAAAATGTCATTTTTACTTACCCATCTCAACACTGTTTATCTTAATACAAAGATATGAGAAGGCAAAGGGAAGAAAACAAATCTATATGCAGTTAATGGTGCTACATAAACCATGTTAAAATACACATCTTTGTATTCTGCTCACTGAGATTCTAATGCCTTTGTTTCAATTTCCAGCGCTCAAGGATTTCCAGGAATACTGCTGGCCAAAAAGAGGGAGTTCATTATAGGTAGTGCCTGGAGGAATAGCTGTATGGGGAGAGTGGAGATGAGAAAATAGGTGTGGTGATAAGCCCTAGTCTTAAAGCCTATCAGAGTCAGACTGACATGGAGAAGCAGGGAACGTACTGCATCTCCTCTGTGTGGAATGAGTTCAGGCACCTGCGTGCAGTGCAGATGAAATAGAGGATTTTTGATGATGGTGATAGTGTGGGCGTATATGTGGTAGAGGTGGAGGGTGAGGTGGGGGTTAGGGCTTGGTTCTAAATTATTTGTGCAGAGGGAAGTGTCAGGATGAAAAGCATAGAGTGGAAAAGAGGGGCAGAGAGTGAGTGAGAGAGTGAGAGAGAGAGAGAGAGAGAGAGAGAGATGGAGAGAGAGAGAGAGAGGAGCAGCAGTAGATGAAATAAGCTGTAAGCATAGTGGGCTTTCATGCCTCAGCTTTAGCCCCGAGGGGCTCCATTGGCATGTGGAGACTTTATATGCTATTACATCGCTTCCTCACCCTGAGTGCATATGTACAAAGACCTTCAGTCAGGCTCTAACATCCTCCCACAGGATACAAACACACAACAATTTCAATTTCCAATATCCTATCCCACAGCTATACCTGAACATGATTTTAAACAACAACAACAATATTGTAGTGAAGTTGTGTATACATTTCATCTTTGGTTACTGTAGGTGTTCAAATGTCAACTTTCTTACCTGTTGACACATATAAGCCATATAGTGGCCACAAAGTGGGTGCAGAGACGAAAAAGAAATACACACACACACACACACACACACACACACACACACACAAGAAGCCCTAATCAAGTCTTCTCTCAAATAAATATCACTCTGATTTAAAAAATGTTGGGTTTCGGGTTTAAAAAATTGGGTTTGGACCTGCAATATCCATCTATACCATATTTCACATCTAAACCACTGGAGAAGCTTATTTGATCAGATTGAAGCTCTCAGGAGACAATGTGACCCAAGTAACGAATAAAGCTTGGGAAGAGGAAAGAGGAAATGAGGTGCAGGTGTAACACAATTCCGTTACCTTGCCACTCCTAATAAAAAAGTGCCAGAGAGCAAGCTGAAGAGAAGTCCAATTGAATTTGTCTGCAGTGACCAAAGCCTTTAAAAAGAAATGATCTGAAATGGAAATATCATGATTTCCTCTGCCATCATTACAAACTGTTATTATGTCCATTTACTGATTTAATGAACTGAATGATGTTTAGTAATTCTCACTGCGCTTCACTGCAATGGTGAAGACCTAACATTCATATTCCAGTGATATCACACTAGAAATACTTTATCATATGCATACATGCATGTAGCTTAGAGACTTTTATTGTTAAATGCATTATTTTACATTATTGATGTCATTTACATGCTGTGACCATATATGTGAATTGTTTTAATATCTAGTGACATATTTTGACTTGACATTTATTGTCGTGAGTTATTTGCATGATATACCAGTTACAGTTACATTTTATGTTTGCAGTATTTTAAAATATAAAAAGTTAATTTATATATTGCTTTATTTTAAAATGTTTTAATATGGCTTTAATATGCCAATAAGGCCTTATTGCCTTACATGTTTTTGAAAGAAGGCAAATACTAGTATTTAAACTTTATTATACTCAATTATACTTTATTAAAATGGTTAGAACAGTTTCTTTACCATGATTTTAGGTATCTATAATATATTATAAGTGCAAATCTATAAACATCTGCTATGTGCTGTTAATATGTGATATGTAAGGGACTTTTGCCACCTCTGATTATATGGCAGTTGAGAGTTTGAGTAAACAAGGAAAGAAAAGCAAACCTTGCAAACAAGGACATATTACAAATACACTCTAACAAATATTCAGTGGCTTTGTAAATATCACAATAATATTCATAAGCTATACTGCATGAATAAAATCTCTAAATATCACTTACATGTTTGAGTTGGAAATATCAGAACAAATATCTACTTCTTCAAATGTCTTCTTCACAAAACAGAAAATAAAATTACAATGTAAAAAAAAAACAAAAAAAAAAAAAAACAGGAAAAGGCTTTGTCTTTTTTTTCTGAAACTGGAAGTTTACACCCACAAGGACATTCTCAAGGCAACTGGAGGCGTGTAAAAGCAATATGCTGTCATGTAGTTACTTTAGCTGCAGTTGCTCTTACTATAAGCAGAGCTGTTGGTTAGTAGGATGGCTTTGAAACAGCACAAAATCTCCTAATACTCCTAATAAGTACATGGAAGACAGTCTAAAAGGGTGGAAATTCAGTCTTCAGTCTTCAGTCTCAGTTATTAATCATAAAATAATTTTCTTTTAATTAAATTCACTATATCTTAAACATCACTTTCCTACCTACTTAAAATAAGACTTCCTTATGCTTTTACCTAGAAATTACATAGCAAAACTGTATAAATGGGTAATTTTACAATTCAATAAAATAAACAAATCAAACTGTTATCAAATCACTCCACAAAATATTTGAAGAGCAGTACATAATATACTCATGACATGCGTTATAGACATTGTAGGAATTTGTAGAAATATAAAGTGTCAATTTGGTATTGAATAGAACCGATTTTGACATAATTTTGCCCTCCTGTTACTCCAAATTCCTACAGTAAAAATGTCTGAAACTCATACTTATTTTCTGTTTTGTGAAGAAGGAAAGGAGATATGATTCACTTTTACATTTTGTATTTGTTATTTCTGGCAAGGAAAATGGAAAATGACTTGTTTCTCTGTTTCTTGTGTTTGGATTTTGATCAAATAACTGTTTGTTAAAAGGGTTGTCATTTTTAAATTTCTGTTTCTGAAATGAAAATCTAAAAGATACATGGGCCTGGCCTTGAGAGAGACATCTTGACAAAATCTTGATCTTGCAAATCCTGGTCGTCAGCTAGCAAAACTATTATCATTATTAATTTAATATTGACCCTGTTTTGTGCATAACTTTTAAGGTTTATAATTTTCTGAATACTGTAGCAGCCCATACCTTAGCTAACATTAGCTAGTTAACTACTTTCTAATGGCCAGGTTCTTCTGGTAGAAACATTGTGACTTTATTTCTGGATTCTTTTCTTTGGTTGAGGGAAAGAACAGGGAAGAACAGAGGTTTAGGAGAACAGGGAAGTGTGGGGTTCAGGTTTAAGAGGGAGAAGGAGAGTGGGTAGAAGAGGGTTTGTGAAGATGCAGAGCAGACTGTTTTCTCTTCTCCTTTTGCAGTACTAGCTTAACAGCACAATTTCCCCTGTTCTGTTTATTTTACTTTACTTTTGAGTGAATAGAGTCAGCAATAAATGCTGTTGTGCTTCGGCACTTCAGCCTTGACCTGTTTCAGTGCGGTGAAAACCTCATTTTAACTGAACTAAAATGACTGGATACTAGCAGTAAAATAAGCTCTAAGATATTCTATAGCCAGTGTTCACAGAAAATGCTAATAATTAATAATGAATAAGGTTTTTACACTTTGTATTCACCTTTACTATTAGAACAGTAACTTATAACAGGTCTTTATAAAGTCTTTTTAGTGCAGTACACGCTGTCTCTGCTGTATGTATTTTACTGAAAAAAACTAAAATTTAGCTTAGTGTGCTAGTGGTCAGTTAACTAAAAACTTTCAATGGTATTGTTTTGAAAAAAAAAAGATAGATAATGCAGAATTATAATTGTAGATGTTATTTAAGTTAGAATAACACCTAAAATGTTCATTTAGACTAAGATGAGATGCATTATGGGTATCTGCATTATCCAGTCTAGCTTTGAAATGTTAAAACACTTAAGACTTTCATACTGTGAATAAATTCATACTGTATCTGTGGTCTAGCAGTTGTAACTATTATGAAACTGTTTTATCATAGTTTAATAGGGATTTTTATAGATGTTTTTTTAAGAGGAGAGTCCTACTCACTCAGCTTGTCTTGTCTTCCAGTTGAGGATGTCTACAGCAATTATTTTTCTTTCCAGTAGTCAAGCATGTTTAATATAGTCTAGAGCATTTTAAAGAAACTTAGTTTTTTTTTTTTGGATGAGTGTAGATGGGCCTTCAGTGAGGTGTGTGTATATGTGAACACAGGCTGAGATCACAATGAGATGATTAACTGTGCAGCACTAGTGTCATTTTTAAGATGTGTGTGACAAGACATGAGTCCAAAAATGTTTACATGAATGGAAATTGCATTAAACCGTTCTGTTTGCTCCCTGTGGTAATATTATCATCCCTTCTTTAGTGTTTTTTTTTTTTTTTAGCTGCACTTGCTCTTACTATTAACAGAGCTGTTCAACAGCACACAATACTCCTTGAAGAAAAACTTCTTTCTTCCGCAGTCATGTGACATAGTCGCAGATATTGCTGTAGAAGATATTCCTCTGCTCGCACTGTGGTCATGCCATTTGCACATAAAAATGTTCGGTCACGCTATCTACACTAGGAGTTCTAGTGTGCGTCTAAACCATGTTTTATGGTCTGCTTTTAGTACAGATTGAAAATAGAGAAGAAATAAGGTTTATACCTTAATAAACATAATCTATAAAGGTCCAATGCACATGAAATTCAGACCTCCTCAATTATTAAACATAAAATAATATTATTTTATGTTGCTGTTCATGTATTTCATCCACGTTTAAGACAGCCAAGTTCAATTCAGCTCACTACACTTTGCTACATATGCCATTTCTGAAGAAAACCAGGTTGAATTTAATGCCATGTATTTCACTGATATATTGACAGAATACATGTTTAAAATATTAGTGCGTACAGTTGCATTATTAATTAATCTTGAGTAAAATCTTCCTGGAGGAAAAGGTAAATACAGTTGTTGTTTTTTTCTAAAGTAAATTTTGATAACTGATAGTCCAGTATAAGTAGCATTAAATTACAAACATTTAGTACACATAGCATTCACTTAAATTATCATTATTATTAAAATTATAATTAAATTAGCGTTTCGCAAAAAAACATTGAGTACACTAAAAACATTGAGTACACCACAGTTTTACTTTTTAGAGAATAGGGATTATATACAAGCACAAGAATTAAGACAAATATATCTGACTCTTTTTTCCTTTAGTTATGGGTAAAGAAGCCTACTGATTGCCTAGATAAATCTTAGAGAGAGAGATGTCTGCAAAAAGCACTATAATTGAAAAACATAACACTGAACAAGGCATGAGACATTCTATTATTGGGTTGAGTTAAAAAAGAAACGTGTGGACAAAGTATCTGAACAAGTGAGTAAGTCTTGTGAAAGTAGAAATTCAACTAAATATGGAGGCTGTCAGATTGCCAGAATCAGATATCGTATTTCACATTTCTTTAAAAAAAAAAAAAGAAAGAAAGAAAGAAAGAAAGAAAGAAAGAAAAAGGCTGACAGGTAATATGTGATTAAGAGGGGTGATGGATTAGCGTTGCTGGACTGGAACAGGTTAAAAGAAAAGCAAGCAATAAACAGAGCAAGCACTTTTTTTTTCTGTAGAAGCAGCTGATGGGGTTGTTGCTGTGAGTGTCAAGGCTGATGTGTTACAGAGACACGGGGCAGTAATTGATGAAGGACATTGTACTAGGCTATTGGAGAGTTTAAAGCAAGTATCAAGGTGAAACCAGACTGTCAGGAAAGCCAAGCTAAAATATATATATATACAAAATATATACACTGTGTAT
>JAOVVF010000010.1:9549958-9580370 GCA_028565595.1 Duopalatinus emarginatus | reverse complement strand
CACATCGACGGCTCTGCTGTGGAGATCGTCAAGAGCACCAAGTTCCTTGGAGTTCATCTGGCAGAGGATCTCACCTGTGCACTTTACGTTCTACTGTGTAGTTCTACTGTTATTGTTCTGTGTAGCACCTTGGTCCTAGAGGAACGTTGTTTCGTTTCACTATGTACTGTGAAACACTGTATATGTTTGAAATGACAATAAAACTGCTTGACTTGACATGACTGGACAGATGCTTGCCGCGCCCTCGTCCTTGGCCAGCATGGTTAAATACCTTGTGAAACTGGTCACAGAACTGGTCATAGGTACGCAGGGCCTCTCCTCCCTGATTCCAGCCAGCCTTGGCCACTTCAATGTTCTCCTTGTAAGCCAGCTGACCATGTGGAAGACCTTTTGGTGGCCAGAAAGAGCTTCCCGGTCAGCAAAGTACAGGGAGCGTTGTAGCAGGAAGCTGTGACACTTCTCAGGGTTTCTGGCATAGCATTCCGGTGCCAAGATGCTTGAGTGTGCTCTGCTGGGCATAGCTGGTGGTGCAGGCTGAGCCACCAGTGTCTGCTGGACCTGATGGGACAAGCCAGGACTTCCACAAGCCAGGAAATACCTGCTGTATCCTTGGAGATGGCAAAGTGTTCCTATAATGGTGTGTAAACACACACACACAGACAGTATTTTTTATTAATAGTAACCAAGTCGAAATGTCAACCAGAGGCAGAAATCCAAAAACTACACAGGTAATCCAACACGGAAATAAGGTTTCGGTTGATACACGCAAGGTAAACAAGGGCAAGAACAATACTTTGCACCGAGCCACAAAAGTCTGTGGTTTATAAACAAAAGTTGGCGGATAACCTTGGCTTCCGATTGGCTTGGCTATTAGAGTCTGAATACGGGCGGTAGAACTCCGGTGACGGAGAGTGGTTGTCCTCGCCGGTGTTGACTTCCGGGTTCGCACACACTGCCTCACTTCGCTCTGTAGCTCCAGCACTGGGTTGCATGGCAATGCCGATGACAGGTAACTGGAACATTTTGTGGGATCTTTATTTGGTTTTGAAATTGGAATAGAATAGAATAATTAGTTCTTGAACTCCGTCCAAGAGATCATGGCAGTAAAATCTGCCATGGATAAGTTTAGTATTCCCAAGTGAATACTAAGCTGAATACTGAGGGCAGGTTGTGCCACGTACCCCACTTATTATTTCCCTCCTTTTTCATCTCCATGAGAGAGGATTACCCAAGGGCTTTATCATGATGCCACACAAAACAGTGAAAGTAACCAAGCAAATAGGGGAAAAGTACAAAAGGAACAGAACGCATATTTGACAACACATAAAATCATTTTGGAGTTTGCCTTACTAGAACATATGCAGCCATAAATATAAATTATTTTTTAGGTCTGTTTTATTTTAAGTAGTCACTTTTGGTTTCAGGATAACAAACAGAAAAGCTCAAAATTGCAGTCGAAGTAGTTACCAATTAAACTGTGTTGGTAAATACTTGCACCATTATTAACTTGTTTCTTGATTTAGCAACTTTCTTTAGTGACTAAAAATCTTACCTAGCAACACATTTGATGACAAATTTGTATCCTTATTTATTTTTTATCTCCTTTCTTACTGTCAACAGCAGAGCAGCAGCAAAAACAAACTAAATAAATAAATAAAATAAAATCACAGAACACTGATTTGTCATAATGTCATATCTGTTACTATCATACACAGATAGATAGATTAGATAGACAGATTCAACTTTATTGTCACTGCTCAATACAAGTACAAGTCAACAAAATGCAGTTAGCATCTACCAAAGTGCAAATAGTAACAATGTGCAGAGTCAAAGTGCAAATATAAAAAAAAAAACTGCAAATATGAAAAAGCAATGTCAGAGTGCAAATATTAAAAAACGGTGCAATTATAAACAGAGCATAGGCAATTATGATAAATAGATGGGATACATAAGGAAATGTGGATAAAAATAGTGATAATAGATTTAAATTAATACAGAATAAATACGTACAATGCTTAAATATGATATTTACAATGTCCACTGAACAGTGAGTGTATTGTGTAAGATTAGTCCAGTGTGCGTAATGTGGGCAGTTGCTGTCCTGATGTAGTGTAGTGGATAGTTATGTGTGCATTAAGGAGTTCAGTAGTGTAAGTGATCTCGGGAAGAAGCTGATCCTGAGCTGAGTGGTTCTGGTACGTGTACACCTGTACCATGTATAATTACATGATAGAACATGTTCATTACATCTAACACATACTATGCAGTTCAGCCAACAGTAAGCTCAGGCAGACACAAAACCTACACTTTGGTTATCTCCGTGTGTGGGTGTGGATAGAAGTCATAAGAAAAGAAAAGTTAGCATATAAGAAAACTTACATATACTTTGTTTTAGGCTGCTGTCCTGTGTAACTAAATATACCAATATTTCAGTATTTTACACCCAGTACTCTGGAAATCCTGCAAATCACTGCAGACAAAATATAAGTACAACTGCATAATTCTAACATGTGCTGTGAAGTATATTAGTATATGCAATGTAGTTATGTAGTTTGTATCAGTTAGTTAATTAGTCCTCTTTCTCCTTTCTGCCCCCCTGGGAAGAGTTGAAGAGTCTGATGGCTCTGGGGACAAAGGACCTCCTGAGTCTGTCTGTAGAGCAGTTTTAGTGAGAGCAGCCTGCCACTGAACCTGCTCCTTCTCTCCGTGAAGATGGTGAGCAGTGGGTGACTGTCATTATCCATGATGTAGAGCAGTTTGGATAGTGATCTTCTCTCTGTTACCCTTAGCAGAGAGTCCAACTCCACACAAACCACTGACCCAGCTCGTCTGAGCTGCTTGTCAAGTCGCCTCTCATCCTTCTTCTTAATGCTGCCTCCCCAGCAGACAACAGCATAAAAGAGACAGCTAGCAACCACAGACTGGTAGAACATTTGCAGGAGCTTCCTACAGATGTTAAAGGACCCCAGCCTCCTGAGGAAATAGAGCCAGTTCTGCCCCTTCCTGTAGAGGGCATGTATGTTATCCGACCAGCTTGTGGTCTAGTTGCAGTCCCATGAAGTTATACTTCCTGACCACCTCCACATCAACCCCGTCAATAGAGACTGGCTGTAGGACAGTGGCAGCCCTATGAACGTCCACCACCATCTCTTTGGTCTTGGCTATGTTTAGCTGTAGAGAGTTCCCCTGACACCATGCCACAGAGTACACCTGTCCTCCCCTGCCTGACACCCCCCCCCCCCAAAAAAAAAAAAAAAAAAAAAAAAAAAAAAAAAAAACACACCCCACAATAGCAGTGTCATCAGAAAACCTCTGCATGTGGTATGTATCAGAGTTGCACTTAAAGTCTGTAGTGTACAGAGTGAAAAGGAAGGGTCAAAGTACAATCCATTGTGGTGCTCCAGTGCCTTACGAACTGCAGTTTACCCGTAAGGTAGTCTGTGATCCTGGCTGTATGGTGTTAAAAGCACTGGAGAAATCAAAAAACATGATTCTCACAGTGCTGCCTCCAGTGTCCAGAGGGCCCTATGAAGAAGGTAGTAAATGGCGTCATCCACATCCACCTTATTCTGGTAGGCAAACTGTAGGAGTTCTGTAGCATGTTGAACCTGGGATCTAAGAAGATGAAGAAGCAGATGCTCCAAGGTCTTCATGATATGTGATGTTAAGGCGACCGGTCTAAAGTCATTCAGCTCACTGGGTCGCTCCTTCTTGGGCACAGGAATGAGGCGAGGGGTCCCCCAGCTCAGCAGCGCAGGACTTCATTAGTCTTGGACACACTTTGTCTGGACCCATTGCCTTCCTTGTATGGAGTCTCCTTAGCTCATGTCCAACCTGGTCAGCAGTAAAGGTGCAGACAGTGGGGAGGGGGAGCTGCAGGGGTGTTACTGACCATTCCTGTAGAGCTGGTGTGTGAAGGAGGAAAAGGGCTGTCAGTGTTGGTGGCAGGAGCTGGAGAAACTGAAGCAGGGCTGTCAAAATGATTATAGAAGATATTGAGCTCATTCTCTCCCTCTACGTCACCATCTGCTGCTGTCAGTCCTCCTCCTACATCCTGTTATGGTTTTCATACCATTTCAGACCTCCCTTATGTTATTCTCCTGCAACTTCTGCTTAATCTTCCTCCTGTAGGACTATGTTGGCCTCCGGAAACAGACTTTGAGTTCGCACTGAACCGTACTCAGTTCCTCCTGGTTCTTGTCTTTAAAGGCCCTTCTCTTGTTGTTAAGTAGGTCTTTGACACTGCTAATAATCCAAGGCTTGTTATAAAGAAAGCACGCACAGCTTTAACAGGAACAACAATGTCCATTCACAAGTTCAAATAGTCCGTTATGCAGTGTGTGACACCTTCAAGGTGTGGTTCCTGCAAAACGCTTCATTCAGTTGATGCAAAGCAGTCTCAAAGAGTTTCTTCCGCTCCTCGAGACTACTTCCTGAAAGAACGCGTAGTGGTGGGCTGCCTCTGAACACGGCTTGTACTGAGGATGTAAGTAGATCAGGTTGTGGTCTGATTTTCCCAGGAGGGGCAAGAGTGATGCAGTGTATGTGTCCCTTACATCGGCATAGAGGAGATCATTTGTCCTATTTTTCCTCGTAATGCAGTCCACATACTGATGAAATGCAGTGAGCGTCGAATCAGGGTGTTGAGTCTGAAGCCTCGTGATGGTTGCGTGTATGATGTCACATGCCATCTTAGTGTGAACAATGGTGTGGGAGAGCTCCCTAGGCAAGTAATAGGGACGTAGATCCACTGCCAACAGTTCAATATCCCGATTGCAGATACTCTCCTTTATTGTCCTGGGTTGCACCACCTGATGTTCACAAACAGCGCAAGACGGTTCGGTATGCTAGGAGTTAACCATGTCACTGTCAAGCCTAAAATGCTGCATTCATGGTATATATCCTCTGACTTTTGTCCAAGACTGCTAGCTCGTCAGACTTGTTGGGCAGTGAGTTAACGTTCCCCATGAACAGATTTTGTTTGTATCTCCAGCGTTTTTACATGCACTTTGCCTTTAGCTTAGCACCGGCTCTGCAGCCCATGTAGCTCCTCCTCGGTTCCCACGGAACAGGGTGCGTTTAAGCCAGCTTAACCCTTTGCTCGAAGCGTGAGTAGCTCTTTTATGGGGTTATTTCCACGCGCTTGCATCAAATGATGTTACATATCCATATGATATATAAAATAGACTAAACTATGCTAAACATAAAGGAAAAGGAAGAAAGAGAAGAAAAAAAGTGCAGAAAAGTTGCACACACAAGACAGAGCTACTGGTTGGGCTGTGAAAGTACTCCATTACGTCAGTGAAGACTGCAAACTGGAGCATGAATGTAACTGAGCTAGAAATACTATCAGGAATACCACATTTCTTTGACTCATAACTTTCTCATATCCTTGGCAACCGTGTACAACAAATTAGACGTGCTTGCATAGTGCATAGTGCATATTCAGTCTAGGAACTCTTAGCAACAGTTTAGAGAGCCAATAGTGCCATGTGAACTTTTTGGCAACTGACCAGAAAATCTGTTACCTGTTGGGAAATGATACACAATGTGTTTGTTCCCGTAAATGTCCCTCTGTGCATGTGTGTGAGAGAGTAAATTAAATTAATTTTATTTCTAGTTAGTTTGCAGATTGATAGTTTCTATCTATCTATCTATCTATCTATCTATGACACATCTAACCTCCGTTAACTAATGTGTTTTAACATTTTTAATCAGTTTGAGTCCATATGGCTAGTCTTGCATTGCTGTTGCTCCATACCTGTTATTTGAAATCTTTCTTTCAACAGGTCATATTGTGCTGTCATTTTAAAGATCCTGCTTAATTTATTGCATTGTTTTATACACACAATTGTGAAAGCTTGGCTCATTTTTACAACTACTTTTTCTTTAAGTACTCACTGGATTAAAATGACATTAAAATGTTTATTACAGAACAAAATCTGCCCTGTTGACATATTATCTGTTGCTTATTACTGTTTCTGGTAGCTGTGCTATCCTAATCTTAATCTTAAATACTAGACCATGTTTGACACTCTAGATTGCAAGACCATTAAGAATACAGTAGGCTTTGTGAGGTTAGTAATGCATTAGTTACGTTCTGTATTAGTCCCAGGACTTTCGGTTGTCACCTACTTGTTAATAAATCAAGTCAAATAGTTTTATTGTCATTACAACCATATACAGTGTTGTACAGTACACAGTGAAACGATACAACGTTCCTCCAGGACAAAGGTGCTCAATGCAATGTAAAGTGCACGAGTGCAGAAGCATGTGCAATGACGCAAGTCGATTTACAATATATATATATATATATATACACAAGACAACATAAAATAAATACACTAGACAATAACACTAGATATAGGGAGGGGATAGTGCAAATAGCCCACTGGTAGTAGGGGCAGTAAGGTGCAGTTATGTCCCAGTCAGGAAGTCCAGGATCCAGTTACAGAGGGAAGTGTTCAGGCCCAGTACGTTCAGCTTCCTATTCAGATGCTGAGGAATGATTGTGTTGAATGCTAAACTAAAATCTATGAACAGCATAGGTGTCCTTATTGTCTAAGTAAGTGACTGCCAAGTGAATGGTGGTGGATATGGCGTCATCCATTGAGCAATTGGGGCGATACGCAAACTGCATGAGATCTAGTGGGAAAGCAAGGACTTGATGTGCCTCATGACAAGCCTCTCAAAGCACTTCATGATGATAGGTGTCATTGCAACGGGACGGTAGTCACTGGGGCAGGACACTGAAGACTTCTTTGGCACGGGTATGATGGTGGTTGCTTTGAGACACGTTGGGACGGTGGCGCTGCTCAGGGAGATGTTGAAGATGTTGGTGAAGACGTCTGTCAGCTGGTCTGCACATTCCCTGAGCACCCTACCAGCTTTCCGTGGGTTCACTCTATGTAGAGTTTTCCTAAAATCAGCTGTCGTAAGGCACAACATCTGGTCATCAGGAGGAGGGGTGGTCTTCCTCGCTGCCACACCATTCTGTGTCTCGAACCGGGCGTAGAAGTCGTTCAGTGCATCTGGAAGGGAGGCATTACTGTCACAGGCAGGTGTTGTTCTCCTGTAGTTGGTGATGGCCTGGATGCCCTGCCACATGTGCCGTGTGTCACCACTGTTCTTGAAGTAGCTGTGGATGTTCTGGCTGTGTGTGCGCTTTGCTTTTTTGATGGCCCGGGACAGTTTGGCCCCTGCTTTTCTTAGGGCCGTCTTGTCTCCTGCTTTGAAAGCAGAGTCTTGAGCCTTCAGCAGAGCATGCAAATCCCCCATTGCTTAACAAAATGTTAAAGCATATCAATATAAAATATAAAATGTTGCATGCTAAATTATTTTCTTCATGATGCTATTCATTTTGGCACAGCTAAATGTACAAAGAGTATATTGTCACAACATTTTAACCCTCATTTGAGGTAATTTTTGAAATAGGAGTAAATAGTTAAATGAAATTTAACCATACATTGCTGTCTGCTTATATACCTACTGTATACTTTTATTTTATTTTGAGCTTTTAGTTCAATCTTACCATCTTATTCTTCTATTTACATGGTTCAGTTTGTTAAAATTCTGTTTACCAGGCTGAGTTTCTGTCTCTTCTTGTAGTTTTGGATGGTCTCAGAAAGAAGCAGCATCCAGAATGTTAGTGAAATGTAATAAATGCCAATCTCATAGACAAGCTAAATTAAGCATCACCGAGCCATGCCAGCTAAACAGCCATTCATATTCTGCTAAATCCCTGTCATTGTGGAATGTCAATAAACCATACAGAATGCTGTTCACATACTCATATAAATAAAGCACATTTAGGACCAGAGGCTGTGTATTTTTGTCAAGATATAGATATATTTTAGATTTAACATTACACATGATGTGCAAACATACTGAAATAAATGTTATTATTATTGTAACAATTTGATATGTCATTATTGCATTATTACATTATTATCATTATCATGAACACAGTGAATGAAGATCAAACTAATAGGGGAGAATTGGACTCAATAGATGCTCATACACATCTGGCTAATTTAGTACATCCAAATGCAATTTATTATCAATAGCTATCAAGATAGAGCTACCCACTGTGCTTATGTCTCCCATGCTCTTCATTGTCCTCTTTCACTTTTTTATCTTGCTATTTAGTGACTTTAGCACTATGCTCATGCTAAAGCTCACATGAACACATACATGCACAGTTCTGTTCAGCTTAGCTGTCTCTCCTGTGGCTATTGTCTCTCCCCCTTGTATCCTTTCTGTTGCTCACTGAAACACATCACTCATTAGAACAATCCCCCACAGGTGCAGGTACTTATTCTCATTCACCCAATTCATTAACCCTCGTTTCACAAAACAGCACTCGACCATACCCCTATCTCTGCACACAGGTTTAGCCTTTTTTTATTCTAGTCATGCTTTATATGCTATATAATGCCTGCAAATTGATGTTAGTTGTATGTTGCTGTCTTTTAGAATATGCACTGATTTCTTTAAGTAAAGTACCAAAAAAAAAAACCAAACCAAAAAAAAAAAAAACATATGCTTAGGAGAGGGGTACAAGTGTGTAACTATTGTGTGCAAACAAGAAAAGTATAGGTTGAAGCCCAGGCAGGTGGCATCTAAAACGGATAAATATCAAAGAGCAAGGGGAAATCAAAATGAAAAATACAAACAAAGAAGGCCACAATAAGAGCCTAAGCAGAGCATGTCATGCTGAAAACATTCAATGCACTAAGATGATTTATTACAGAGCCTTTCCGTTAAGTTGCATTTTCTAAACTTCAAACTTAATAACGGAGGACATGGGCCCCTTATCACAACATCCTTAAGCTTCATAGGGCCTTTCAGGCATTTCTGAAAATGTTGAACTATTAAGGCACTTTTAATGTTAACTATAAGGCAGTAAAGCCTTATTTTTTTCTTTTCCTTTTCCCCCACATCATCGGCCATTACTATTTCTCTTTTTGAAAGAAAACCTAAGGGAAAACATAAAGAAAAACACACTCAAGAAGTGCTTCATATTGCATGCCCTTTCCACCTGTACTGACACACTTGTTGAGCATTCCATTCCTGAAATGATCTGCGCTACACAATTCCACTAGGGCTTCTACCGTCAACATTCCTGCCAAACACAGAAATTCTATATATGGGTTTTGTGTGGCAATTTTCTGACCACCTTTATGATCTGGACAGCTGTCTGCAGTGAAAAAGCCTCACATGGTCTGTGAATCAAGCTTCATGCCTCTGAACTGGGGTATGTGCAGCTGTCAAGTGATTTGCTTAGAATTTTCATTTCTAGAGCTACCATGTGTGAAAAGAGGAACTCTATCTTGGTAAACTGCTTTTGAAGGTCCAGACAACAGTCAGGCATCCATATAGTGGATAATACACACATGAAAGTTCAATAAGGTAACACTCACACATTAAATTTTCATTTAACTCAGATATAGGGCATGGATAGGTTTTGATTCTGGTATTTGAAACCAGAAAAAATATCTTTAAGGATCTTTGGTCTGTGTTAACAGAGGATCTGCAACATCTCAACAGAAACCTATGCCATTCAAAAATGTATACACAACAATTAGTAAATCATACATCTTTCTAGCCATAATACCATATACCAATACCAATATAACCCACAGCCCTACCCTAACATACTCTTGAAATGTCACAGATATTCTGTAGGTATGTTTTCATTATTTTATCCAGAAATGTACCCCAAATCTTTCTGAATTTCACATATCAAGTTCGCTAGCTCTTTCCGAAGCTTCTCCAAAACCTTGCCAACACCATATATTAGACTTGGAAGTCTTTTAGAGACAGCTGATCTCTCGTGGTGATTTCAACATATCAATATACATACAGATACCAGAGCCCTGTCCACCCGACTGCAAACCAGAATTATACCTGCACACTAGATCTTACTTCTATGGCACAGAGGAGGGGTAAGAAGGCCACAGAGGGGCTGTTTACACTAGGCTGACACCCTGCTGAGATGTGATGGGGTATCCACAGTTTATTAGACAGACCACACGCTGTGCATGTAGGCAAACATGTCTCATGCACCCTCACCCTCAGCACTGGAGCCCCTCAGGGCTGTGTCTTGAGCCCTCTGCTGTACTCATTGTACACCCCTGGCTGTGTGCCCACTTCCAGCTCCACCACCATTATCAAGATTCCTGATGACACCGTTGTGGTAGGCCTGATCTCAGACAATGATGAGAGGGCCTACTGGGAGGAGATTAGACACCTTAAGAACTGGTGCCAGGGCAACAATCTCCACCTCAACATCAGCAAGACAAAGGAGCTGATTGTGGACTGCAGCAGAAAACAGGAGAGGAGCTACCACCCTGTCTTCATCAATGGTACGGCAGTGGAAAGAGTAGAGAGTTTCAAGTACCTTGGAGTTCACATCTCACAGGACCTATCATGGACCACATGCCACATCACTGCAGTCACAAAGAAGACCTGTCAGCGTATCTACCACCTCATACGTCTAAGAGACTTCAGACTGCCCTCCAAAGTGCTGCAGAATTTCTACATCTGCACCATTGAAAGCATCCTCACGGGGAACGTCACAGCATGGTTTGGGAACTGCACCAAGCAGGACAGACAGGCCCTCCAGAGAGTGGTACGATCAGCTGAACGTATCACCCAGACCGAGCTTCCTGAACTGCAGACTATCTGCAGTAAATGGTGCTGGATCAGAGCCAGGAAGATCGTGAAGGACCTCAGGCCCCCTTAAAAATGGACTCTGCTACGCTCTGGGAAACAGTTTCGCAACCTGAGGGCAAACACAGAAAGAATGAGGAGGAGCTTCTTCCTGCAAGCTGTCCGAGCTCTGAATGAGAACAGAGACTAGTCCACCACACTCCAACTCTCCAACGAGGGCTCCCACTCCACCTCACTCACACACACACACACAACCAAAAACTGCATTTTTGCACTAGACTCATCCAAAATTTTTTTGCACATACACAGCACATGCACACACAGTGTATATAATCATATATAATCTTATTTCATATTTTATAGACATAATTTAGGGCCTATTTAATTTTATTGTAATTTTACTGTACCCTTCTATCATTATTTGTTTACTTACTTCCTAGTTTATATTCTGTGGACGACATTTCACTGCAGGTTGTACCGTGTATGACTATGTAATCTTGAAACCTGTACTACTAAAGAGATGACTGGTCTCCTTACTGGAGGCATTGATCTCAAGCATTGAATTTTATTATGACTGCCTTTTTTATCACTTAACTGAGATCTTAAGAGCATAAGAATTGTTTAAATCAGTACTACATGCCAAAGCCAAGCCACTTGCTCCAGTGGATGTACTGTGAAATGGATTAGGCATTTGTTCAGCTTTATTGAGGATCCAACAATTTACTTTGCCAAGGCAACATTAACACCAATCTGCAGCATATTCAGTGTGTTTGCTATGTTGTGCTCCTGCTTTACACTCTGGTTGTCAAACTTATCTGATGATAAGCTCCCAGCACTCGCTGCTAGAGTGGACCTCAATTACAGGGAATGAGACACAGTCCACAAAAGCACCTCAGTAATTGTTTGTGTATGCAAGGCAACTACACTGGGCTCCCTCAAGCTTTTTGATTTTATTGTGCTGTTGCATTCCTGCTAAGAGCGTGCACATTTGGCCCATGCTGCCAGCTCCTCTAATCTGTCTTCCAATGTGGTAAAGGCTGATCCTTTTCCATAGGACTGATCAAAGGGTAGTATTCTGTCTGTTTCTGTTTCTACCTTCACATAGCAGTGAAGGATCTTACCTTTTTCTTTTCCATGGGATTTGGAGCTAAACCTGCTGCTTGCTTTACTTCTAGCTGCACCTGCACAATACCAGCAATATATGACAAATAAAGAGTAGTATTTCCATATCCTTTACGGTAAACTTTATATGTTGGTAGTTGCAATGTGTTGCAGTTAGGGCAAGACTCTGTAAGTGCATGTTATAAATGTTCATGTCCCACACAGTTTGAATATTGATTATATCCACTGTACAACTCTTGGTCTTGTGTTTTGGTAAAATAAACTGCTCGCCAGGGTTTCAAAAGTGAATATAAAATGGAATATAAACGGTATGGCAGCCAGTTTTCCAATTGTAGACACAAGCTATAGGGTAAGGGGTAAGCCTCTTGGACTGTCACCACATGGTGGCCACAGCATGCATCTAAACATTGAATAACTGTCTGCGTTTTTATATGTTTCTTGCCTTGTGTCTTATCGAGAACACATCCAACTGTGATAAATATTGATAAAAATCACTAAGAGTTACAATCGTTTCCTTTGCAGAGTAAACAAGAATACATGTCTTTACTTATTTGGTACATGCATTTATCCAAAACAGCTTACAAGTGCTATCCAAGGATTTTGGTAACACATTAAGGGCTACCCAAGTGCCCTGCTCAAGGGCAAAGAGTAATTTCCTGGAAGACTTCCTGGGATTTGGAATGACATCCTTCTGATCACTAGTGCAGTACTTTAACCACTGAGCTGCCTCTAAGTGCTTCTCATCGATACACATTTGCACATAAGCCTTGACCAGGATTCCCACTTTTCAAAATAAGGGCAGTTGAGCCTTGACATGAACATGGCAAAACCCATGAGCATAAGATGGTATGTTCAGGTGAGTGTGACAGGTCGATGTCAAGCTTGATTAAGCCTCAGTGGCTGTGGAAACAGTAGCCTTTACACCTTAGTCTGAATAGGCCAAACCCTCCTCCTCATCCATCACTACTGTCATCTCACAGCCAAACTGCCTTTCCTTATAATATCTATTTCCACCTACTCTCCCTCAACCATCTCTCTCTTTCACTCTCACACTCACGGTCATCCACACACACAAACAGACACCCTCCCTTCTCGCTTATGCCATCTCTCCTTATCATGATGAATGATTCAGCCATTTTCAATTTCTGCTTTTCAAAAATGGCCCTCGGAGAGTGAGGAGGAGCCCAGAGAGAACAAACATGTCACTCTTACCCCTTTCTATGAAGAGTGCTGTATAATTTTACACTAGAAATTGTAAATATTTGATACAAGCTTAAGACTACATATTTAAGTATATAGAAAATGGTATGTTTTTTTTTTGTTTTCAAACCATATGTTTTACCTGTCTTTACCTGGTTGTGAATCATTATTTAATTAAATTATGTTAATGATTGAAGCACAGTACATCACTTCTCTTTAAGCACTTAGCTTTACAACTTCAGGTAAATGAATGCTGCCCTGATATTTTCCAGTAATTTTTTTTTTTTTTTTTTCAGTAATTGCAAGCCATAGAAGCCCTTAGGCAGCAAACTATGATGATTCCTCTGCCATTTTTGATCAGGGTGCGACTTATGCAATGACAATTGTGGGGGTCGAGTTTTTCTTTATAGTGTAAAAGGAAACCAGGCATGTGCTTCAGTGAACTGAAGTCTTACAATCCTTACAATGTCTTGCATGCTTACTGTAATGTCTGGCGCATACCACACAACAACCTTTGTAGTTAGGGGTCATAAACAATATATTATAGACCAAAATTACCAGTTAGTCAATCCCACAAAAACACACACAGTGCTACTTGTCATCCACTTTCTTGTCCTGAAAATTACATTCATATTCTACAGGATCCCTCCCACAGGAACCATATGGTAATTCATTCTAAATAAATAGAAAATAACAATGTCACTGATATTAAAAATATTACTTTTTATTAGAACAGCCCATACACTCTATTTTAGCTAATCATGTAAAGTGAAACAACAGAATTTTAGCTTCCATGTGTTCATTCACAGCATGAAGTTTTGAGTTTACTGTAGAACTAATCATCTGGGAAACTAATTCCTCACTTCTACAGCCACCAGAGTATAAAGCTTTTAGTTTTATGTTAACATTTTCCATTCCACCTTAAAATGACACATATGTTACAATGAACCTTAGTAGATAAGTGTGTTATGAGTTTTATCCATTTCTTTGCATGTTGTGCAGACATTGCAAACTAAACTTGGATTCCTATTCAAAGCCAAAGAAGTTCAAAGAACCTAAAAAGCACATCTGAAGCCTGTGTTGCCACAGCAGCATTTGAGGTGGAATGGTACAAGGTTGAACAATCTAATCTAACATGTTCACGTGAGTGATTTACTGAAAGTAATAAAGTATATTTAAGAAAGCTAGATAGCAGCTAGCTACACGCAGAGCCTTGGCCTGTGCAGCTTGTGACCTTAGTGAAGATGCAAGTCACATGACCAATAATTAGTCTGAGACAGGCAGATGAGAGGGATAATTACTAACAAGGAATTGTTAGTAATTGGAGGCATTGATCTCAATCCTCCCCCAGATATTGTTTTTACCCCATTTGGGGGAGGTTCAAGTCTTAATCAAGGGGGCAGACTACCCCAATCTCCCTGTAATTCTTTCCCTGGTTTTGATGTTATGGTGAAGTGCAATTGTTCCTCCAAGCAGTAAGTTTCTGCCAAATAGTTTAAGTGTTGTCTCATTTGTCAACAAAACATTGTCCCAAAAGCATTATGAAAGTTCCTGGTATTTGTTAAAGACTACTTATTAAAAATGTTGTAGACTGTGCTGGGCTTTCATATCTAGAGTGGATTCCAGTAAGAGAGATGGCATGCAGACAGGGAAGTCAGTTTAATCTCTACCTGTGTAAAATGGAGTATACATAAGTGAACTAAACTCCACTGATA
Organism: Duopalatinus emarginatus; assembly: GCA_028565595.1. Lineage (NCBI taxonomy): Eukaryota > Metazoa > Chordata > Actinopteri > Siluriformes > Pimelodidae > Duopalatinus > Duopalatinus emarginatus. The sequence continues at coordinate 9,565,659 of JAOVVF010000010.1, read as the reverse complement.
ATTCAATTACATTTCATTTGTATAGCACTTTTAACAATTGACATTGTCCCAAAGCAGCTTTACAGAAATGACGGAAAGGGCTATACATGTGTAGAAATTATATCCCTGATGAGCAAGCTGGTGGCAACAGTGGCACGGAAAAGGGGCACAAAACAGAAAAGCAGCCATCAACTACCTTCACCCATACACCTTATCTACATGAATGCTCTGTGTGTGAAATACATGTGAACACAGCCATGTTTCCATTAACACCATTCTTGTACAGTGTTGTGCTTAAGTATATACAGGATCAATAACCTGGGCTATCTTGAAGTTCTAGAGATAGAAGGACACCTACTAGAGAATATTAGCTGAGTCAAAGCACACTTCATACCCAAAATATTAGCTAGCTAGTAGATGATTCCTATCTAAATAAGCCAGTAAAATAGTGCATTGTATTTCTGTATTGATATTATTTCTGGGCATCCTATTACATTCCTGAGTCAATTTTAAAACCTTAACTCACACTTTAACACACAGCTTTTTCTCCTGTTCTTCTGATAAAATATCTGCTATTTCAGACACAGTAATACTGGACAAACCTTTTTACCACTAATCACTCACCACACTCCCTTTCTCTGTCATTCTTTCACCTGCCACTCCCCTGTGTGCACCAGCATTCTCCTAATAACACATTACATCATATTTAAAATCATGTAAAACTAAGCTAGGTTAATGTTTCATTATAATAATAATAATAATAATAATAATAATTATTATTATTATTATTATTATTATTATTATTATTATTATTATTATGTGGTAAAATAATCAGATGAATGCTCAATAATAGTGCTTTTTTGTAAATATTATAAAATAGTATAAATTTGTAATAAAATAAGTTGAAAACATGACATTTTATTGTTTATTGTTAGATATTATGCAGGATAAACCTGGATCATTATATTTAGGGTTAATAGATAAAGCGTTACGTTATGTCGATGTCATTTTTAATTGAAATGTGTAAAGAAAACTTCCTCCACAGCAGCCCTCAGTCTAGCCTGAGCTGGCATGCGTTGTCATAGCAACGGTTCATCACTTCCTTTTGGTAAGAAATACTTCACTACGTTCATATTTTGTGTATTGGCCTATTAAACTCATACTATTAAGATTAGTACATAATGTATACTGTATAGTATTAGTGTGTAGTACACATTTGGGATGCAGCCTAACTTTATAAATTATACTTTCTGAGCAGGTGAATCAGAGGCCAGTGAAGCTGCTGATTGGAGCAGATATTCGTTAACCTTGGTGGCGCACGTTTCAAAATAAAAGCGAAAGAGAAAACAGCATATTTTTTCCTCTTGGTATCATTTCAGGGGGGACAAATGCAGCTATTTCCAATTATATGGGGTGCGCACCCCCATTCCCCACGGTTCATACGCCAACGCTTCTGTGCTCTATTTCGTCTGTGTTTGGCGTGGTCATGTGACATCTTGACTGTTTGATTGGTGAAATAGAGTCAAATGTCTCTAGTGGCTACATTAGATTGATGACCGAAATAGGTACCATGTAGCGAACAGAGTAAAAGTAGAGCTTCTTCTTCAAAAATATACTCAAGTAAAAATATGAGAGACCTGGGTTTGATTCCCAGTCTGGGCAGCCAGTCTGTGCTACACCAATGAGGGTCCTTGGGCAAGACTATGTTGTCCTACCTGTAATACCAGTAACCTTGTAAGTCACACAGAATAACAGTGTCTGCCAAATGCTGTACATGTAAGAAAATGTAATGGAGTAAACGTAGCATGTTACTACCCACCTCTGGTAATGAACACCTACAGATGCTTATTCCAGAATTATCTTTCTGTCTAATCACCAATTTCTTTCACATGTGCAGCCTTTTCTTGGTGATGCTGTCGACAACAGTCCAAAGTTCATGTAGATGACAAGAACAGCCTTATCTCAAAACTCTGGCTAAGCCACGAAATGTAATGTATTTACCTAATGCTGAAAAGAATTGTTCATGCTTTATCCATTATAAATGTGCTATTTTAACTGTTTGGTAACTGGATGTTCGGTGCAAAAAATCTCCAAGTATTTCAGGCTTTGATTTTTTATTTATTTATTGAATTTATTTATATTTATTTATTACTAAGAAGTAGAAATACATTGATGACTGTGGACCTCCTAATTTTGAGTGGCGAGTGGTGTTTAACTATCTATGTGGTGGTTAATGATAGCACCCAGCTGGGTCGTAGGTGCCTTGCTCAAGTGCTCAAGTGTTCTGCAACTAATCCATCAACTTAACTGTCAACATTTCAGTGACTAGGCTAGTTCCTTAACCAAAATCCTTTGGCTGCCCTACGTACACGAACTTTGGATGAAACTAGAAAATTCAATTTTTGCAGACATTTCAAATATGGTGCATGCACATATGGGTCATTTGGTGGTAGGTGGTATTCATACCTGTAAATAAATACACAGTTTTGAGGAGAAAATCCTGACTATGTGAATGTGTAGGTTGGTGTAGTATCTGAGCTTCGTGTCTACGAGAGGACCTCCTGGGTGCTCGACGTTTAGATGGAGCTTATGTGCGTTTCTAAGTTTGTGGCCTCTCTGGTCATTCAAACGAATCCTTATATGGTTATGTTCTTGAACAGATGGGCGATGTATGGACCAGGGACATTCCGTACAGATTCTATATGATTGTATGGTTACTTCTGTTCCTCTCTGGGCCCATAAAAAGGTGAAGGTCCAGTTAGGGAATCCGGAGCTGTCAGATTTGGCTGTGGACACTCTCCAAGCGATCCCAGGGCATGTGAATGATACTTGTCTGATTCTGATACTTTGTACTAACTAAATTCATTTACAAGAACAAAACGGTGTCAGCAGAGATTCATTGCCTCATCATCTCTACATCATCACTACACGAAAGATACCACATTGGCACTCCTACTCCTTATGTGTGTGTGGCTCCTCACATTTACTGCTTAGTAGAAAATTTCTCTGACAGTTGATTCAGCACCCTTCAGTCAAACATTTAACATTTAACATATTTAACCAATCGCTTAATTGAAGCAGCTGCATAGGAGAAGACCCGTTGCTTATCTTTTTTTTTCTTCTTTTTCTTGGTTAAAATGAATAGAGTGAATTTGAAACAGTTGTAAATAAAGATGTCTGTCTGTAATTTGATATGATCAGTCTTTACCCTGTCTTATGTGTGGCGAGTTTTGTGTTTGTATCTTAAAAGTATTGCCATGACCTTTGTTTTTCTCTTGGGGAAAAAAATCCAGAAACTATAAGCACACTTCTCCCTAAAATGCAAACATTTGAGCATGTGTGAATACCTCAAAAGGTGCAGAAGATATTACACAAAGGTAGGTGGAATAAATAGTGCTTGTGTTACACACTAAATTACTTCTATTGCAATAAGTAAAAATCTATGCCTAACACTTACCTTCCTGCTCCAGTATATAATCTCACTTGTCATAATCACTTACCATGAACCCCTGCTGTCATCATCCAGGTATTCCATGTTCATCCCATAACTCCTATTCATAATACATCAGGCATTCTGTATCCCATGCAGTCAGTCATTCTCTTATCTTCTTTGTCCATCAGGCTTGCAGTTTGTCCAGAGCCCACCTAGAATCATTAGGCAGGATGGCACAAGGCAGGAATACCTCCAGACAGGTCGCCAAACCATCGCAGGGTACCACAGGGCAATTTAGCACATCCAGTTTGCCTACCATGTGTGTTCCTGGAGGTAGCAGGAACCTGGGGCACCTGGCAAAAACCGACATTGACATGGGGAGAATATATCAAACTCTTCACAGACCAGAGCAAGGATCCCACAACCCCAGATCCCTGGAGCTGAGCATCACACAAATTACCTGCAACACCACTGTGCCACCAAAATAATATTAAATTAAATTAAATTTTATTTGTGTAGTGCAATTTTAACAATTGTCCCAACCCAACTTTACAGAAATATATAGATCCAGATCAGAGATCAGTTCTATTAGAATGATCAAGTGTGGGGCCACCATTATGAGTAAGTCCTGTTATTATAATTATGGTTAACCCCTACTGACACTCTAATAGACATGGACACTGTTCTCAGAGGGTTCTCTGGATTATCATAAAACATACATACACACATATATGTATAATGTACCATTTTATTGAATCATCATTATTATAAGATGATAACCTATTAGTTTGACAAGCATAGCCTGTTTAGGACTATAACTTTATTTGCACCATTGCATCCTGTCTAAATGCTGCACTTGATTTTTGGTCATATTTCCAAAAAGATCTCATTCAGGGAGTCTTGACAATTTCACTTTTTTACAAAACTTCACCAAAGTGTGTTGTAAGTGTTATTAAATTATACTCGTATTTTGCTTACAGTTAGTGTGAAGCATCGGAGGTGAGATCATGGCATCTGCCTTAGGCTCTCAAACAGACTGCTTTTGAAAGTGTGAGAGTGTGAATTTCCTCAGCATGGCATTACTACTTACTCCCACTGGGCCTATCGGCCCCATCTGTTGTTTGTATAACCTCTTCCCCTTTTTTACCCAAGAGTCCGTTCTGGCCACCAGAGCTCACCTATGATGTCTAGCCAGGATCAGGACAGTATACTCTCTTCAGGTGCTGTCTCTCACTAAGGGATTTGTGCCTGTTGAGCTAAATTGAGCTGCCTATACCTGTGCTTATATTTTCTCTTTATTTGACCTGCATTGTGAGATGAGCAAAAAACTGCTGTCTGACGAGAATGTGATTATTGAAACTGAGGCAGATTCTGTTGGGGCCCTAAGCAAATATTTGACTGTTGCACTGAGTGAGGTAATTAATTATCTACTCTATACTAAGATGGGTCTATGATGGCATATAAGATGGCACTGCTAAGGTCAGCTTGACTTAAGGTCACCTTGACTTTACCATTTTTTTTTTACTTAATTCACATTTTTATATTCAGACACTCTTGTTTCTATTAATCTACAATCCACACATATCTGACATTGCTTTTAATCCTGCGTCCAAGCTGGCCAATTGAAATCCTTAGTAAGAACACAGGATGCAACCAGAGCTGATGTGCTGATGGTCCAGAGGAAAACGAGTCGGCATCAGGGAAGCCTGGGGGCCATGCACACCAAATACCTCTACTTAGTATCCTGTTAGCCAACATCTAGTCTCTGGAAAACACTTGACAACATTTAGGACTGCAACCTCCTCTGCTTCACTTAGACATCAGACTTAGTATTAGATAATCCAGGAGTACTGGTCCATGCCATCCAGCTGGCTGAGTTCTTCTTGGTGCACCACTTGGCAGGACAATGGCATCAGGGGACATCACCTGCCCCACCAGGGGCAACAGGACACTGGATCGCTGCTACATGTCACTCAAAGACAGCCACTGTTTGAGAAGTCTGACTATGCTACCATCTTTCTCATACCAAAATACAAACAAAAGCTGAAACATGAGGTTACGGTTCAGAGGGAGGTCACACACTGGACGGACCAGTCAGTAGGCACCCTGCAGGACACTTTGGATGACACAGATTGGGACATGTTTTGGCACAGCTCTGATGACATTAGCATGTTTACTAAAGTGGTTGTGGGATTTGTTGGAAAACTAGCATTTGATACAGCCTAAAAACCCATTGTTAAGAGGTATCCCAACCAGAAGCCATGGGTGGACAAAACCATCCATGAGGCTCTGGAAACCTGCAGCACTGCCTACATCATATGACTCATCAGTAAGAACATGGATGATTACAAGGCTGCATCCTATGGAATGTGTAAGGCAGTAAGAGAGGTGAAGTGGCACTATGGGAGGAAACTAGTGTCACAGTTCCAGCAAGGTGGCTCCAGGGGCCGGTGGCAAGGGCTGTAGACAATAATGGACTACAAGAACCCACCCTGTGGATTGGTGAGTGCAGATTTATTGGTGTGGCACGAACAAACTAAATACCTCCTATGCTCATTTTAAGGCTAAAATCAGCAGTGCTAAAGGTGCTAACAGCACTAATCACACTAACAGCGCTAATGATATGGCCAGCAGAGTAGAGCGTGTCAGAGAACAGAGTTCCTTTATCATCGCAGAGAGAGATGTAAAGTGAGTGTTCAAGTGAGTGAATACCAGGAAAAGCAGCAGGACCCGACAGAATACTCAGACGAGCCCTAAAAACCTGCATAGACCACCTAGCTCTGGTATTTACTGACACTTTATCGTTCTGATGCTGGGCATTGTACCAACATGCTTAAAAAAGTCTGTCATTGTTCCTGTCCCCAAGAAACCCCAGCCGGTCTCACCTGTCCTCACCCTCAGTACCAGAAACCTCCAGGGTTGTGTCCTGAGCCCTCTGTTGTACTCATTGTACACATCTGTCTGCATGGCCATCTGTCTGCATGGCCACTTCCAGTTCTACCCCCATCATCAAGTTTGCTGATGATGTCATTATAGTGGGCCTCATTTCAGACAATATCAAGAGGGCCTACCTTGAGGAGATTCGAAACCTCGGAGAACTGGTGTCAGGATAACAATTTTTCACGTCAAAGTCAGCAAGATGAAGAAGCTGATTGTGGACTACAGTAAGAAACAGCAGTGGAGCTACCGCCCTGTACTTATCAACTAAGTGGCAGTGGACAAGGTAAACAGTCTCAAACACTTAAAAAGAAGGACTGTGAGCATCTCTACCACCCCAAAACATCAGACTGCCCTCTAAGGTGCTGCAAAACTTCTACTCATGCACACTGAGAGCATCCTCATGGGAATAGCTGAACATATCACCGCAACCAAGCTCCCTGACCTGCAAACAATCTACAGTAAGTGGTGCAGGCTTAGGGCCAGGAAGATCTTGACAGACCTCAGCCATCCCAATTACTACAATTACTTATGTGGACAGGTGGTCAAAACAGCATATCCCTGTAGGTTGTGCCATGTACAACTGCAAGTGACAAATTTTGTCTTATAGATGGGGCCACCTCCTGGTCCATGGTCATGGCAGAGGCCAAAGGGGTGGGGTCCAGCTTCATGACCATCCTAGAAAAGGACTGGTTGGCCTCCTGTGCTATGTCAATGCAAGACGCTGACAGGGTAGCCTGCAGTGCCTATGCACTAGTGTCTATGCCAGAGGCCAGTGGATTTTGTTACATTTAGTTTCTAGTTCTATGCCTTTTTTTCTTGCTGTTTTGTTCAGGTTTTTTTTTTTTTTTTTTTTGGTATTGTAAATAAATAAATAAATCTACACTTGTATTCATCTTCACATAACTGTAGTGTCATTGACAAATGCACCAGTGTCACATTGACAAATGTAAATTTGGATTTAGGAACTGTCTAAATACTTACAAACACAGCCTACTTATAAACTGAAACTCCTTCAGCTCTCCCCACACAGTAACTATGTATCTAATGTATCTAATTTCTCTTTCTGCCTATTTACTTAGCCTCTTTACTTAGCCCCTCTCCTAATTGGAAATATCTACACCAATAACTTGTCTCAGCAAACCAGGACCATCCTTCCAGTTTCACTGTCCAAGCATCCTAAAACATGTAGATGGAGGATGCAGAGAAAATAATCAGTATAAATAGCAACTGAGACACATTTGAAGTTTTTCCATATACATACAAATGTACTCAGATATTAAGTTGATAAAATCAGTTAGAAAATACAATCCATTTATATAAAATTACAGGAATATGATCAGTGGCACAGACACATCTTAAAAACATGAAATGTTTTTACTATTGACTGTCTAATGTATTTTTGAAAAATTATTTTTGTATTATAATTGCTCTTTAACTGCATCAAATACACATTTTTTTATCTTGAAACCAAGTGCTGATTAGGCTGTGCATGAATGCAAATTTGTAAGATAGTTTGTAGGATAACCTAGTGATCCTTGAGAAAGAACATCAACAAGCAACAACGGTGGTTGGCCTGTAACAGCCTATGAAATTCACTTATTTAACACAACATTGGAAAGCAATGGAAAGCTTTCTCCCAGAGCAAAAGCAAGTGAGAGAAATCACAAATCAGTGTCCTTGTTTGCGGCAATGGGATCCGCACATACAAGCCCAATCAGACTCAGAGTGTCAAAGTGGAAAATACAATGGTGTCTTTAAGGGAAGCAGACTAAATAGCTTATTTGTATTCCAGCCTTACTGCATGTCTCCTCACGTGTAACCAAATGGAAAGAACAAGAATAAGAAATTGGAGGGGTGTGTGTGTGTGGGTGTGTGTGTGCGTGTGTATGTGTGTGTGTGTGTGTTGGAGAGAAAGATAGAGATAAAGATTGACTGAATCTAATATAACACAGTAGACCAGCATCGATGTACTCAGAGAGACGCAACAGCAGTACCAGTGCTCAACATTTCACCTCTCTCTGTGCTTTTGTCTCTCGGTCCTCAGACAGAATCATGTAAGCTTGTGTGTGTGTGTGTGTGTGTGCGTGTGTGTGTGTGTTGGTTTATGGTAAGTATCAGCACAAATTATCACCACATACAATGTATGGACAAGTTTACACTTTCGCTAAATATGAGGAAAAGTCATTGTCCTGACTTTTCTACTTCACATGTGTGTACAATGGATGGACTGTTCTGACAGAGCTTAGAGATTATTATGTTTTTCATTATTTTATTTTTTTTTCCTGAAGATGTCCTTTCCAGCTTGATTATTGCATCTCCACTCCTAACTTTATTCGCACTACTTGTCATCTCCAGCATCAGAATTGACATGAATCTGAACATGTGATTTGCATTGGATTAGGCACTCTATTTTTGTCAAGTCATTTTAAAAGCAGCAGTTTGATTCATCTATTATATTGCTTGAGCTCAAAATGTATTTATTCATCTCTTTTAAAGTTAGGTTCAGTAGAACTTTTATTCAGTTAGAGAAATTGGAATTCTATTAATAGACTATTGTAAATAGAATCATATAAATAACTGCATCCTTTTCCACTTAGACTGTTAGTTCTTCTGAATAAACCGCTGCGAGAACAGAGTCCATGAGCATCTGTTGTTTGCACATGTAATGATACTAGAACTACCACTGTGCCCATAACACCCACTTAATGAGAAGTCCGCTGTCACTTTATCTAGTCTAATGGACTGGAAATATTGATTAATTCATGTAGTAGTTCAGTGTAGGTTTTATTGGAGAATGTGTATTAGTAAAAACTAACATAAGAATATTTGAGATTATAGAATATCCCATTTTGACTGCAATGTATTAGGATCTATACGTTGTGCTTAAATAGACAGTGGCATCCAAAAGCAAGAAATAGAAACTGCTTTTATTTCGCATGATTTGGAAAATTAATACACTAAAAACTGTTTTATTAAGATAAAATGAATAATATCTGCAGTAAACTGAAAATTAAAATGTTTTAGAATAGATAGTCATTGTAAGTATTATGCAAATTGTAAAATTTATGGGCAAGGCAGTAGTATACACCCAGGATGGGATGCAGTCTGATCGCAGTGCACCATACGCACACATTTATCACAGGCAATTTGACACAGCTAGTCTGCCTCCCTGCATAGTTTTGCTAAATGTGAAATCAAAGCACCTACAGTAAACCCAAGTGGACTCAGGGAAAGCAAGTGAAAATCTACAATGACGGTTTTGGACTTAGCTGTGAGACAGCAGTGCTACCCATTGTGCAACTGTGCTGACCCACCAGTCATAGAAAAGCGAATGTTTTCTATCTGGGTGTGTATTTAAGGTATAAATAATGGCTATAACGTATTCATTAACAAATTAGTTTTTGTGTACATCTCCATTTGCATCTAAACTCATAAGGTTTAGATGTCTTGAAAGTCTCTTGAAAAATCACAAATGCACATATACATAAGTGACATATGTACACATCTATATAGGTGACGTTTTTTGATGTAGAAAAAGATAATCACTCATCAATAATGAACTAAAGCCATAGATAAAGATGCCCCATATATGTGTACACTGCTGTGGAACACAGCTCCATATCAGATTGGAAACCACAAGAAGCATATGGAGGGGAAAAGCTCCAAGCAGAGTAGTTGGCACTTAAGCAGTGATTATTAAGAAACACCTGTTCAGCCCATTTATTAGGTCAAGGCAGGTTTTGCAGAATGAAAACAGGTTAATGAAGGTCTCCTCTGGTTAATTGTGTAAACTATATATAGTGAGGCATGATAGCCAAGAGCAGTAGGGTCAAGTCCTAAGTGCCATCCCCAAGACCCATAGCTAAGAATCATGTCTACTGTTCTAATTATTCCTCAAACCGCCATGCTAAACTGAACAGATCAGAATGAGTCAGTCTATTGTCTGTATGTGTATGGCTGAGCCTGATGATATTTGATAAGCCAGAAGAGAATAATTTGTCAGACAAATTCTTCTTCTTCTTCTTCTTCTTCTTTCTCTTCTTGTATGTGCTTTCTTTAAAAGGTCTCAGAACTCCTACACAATGCTACATTTTAGGTTGTATAGTGGTTGTATAGTGATGCTTATTATATACATTAAACATTGTTTAATATACAGTATGTAGTATGTATATCATGTAATATACAGCCTGCCATTGCACTTACAAACAGTTTAACATCGCATTTAAATATGACATGGTAGTCAGGTAAAAGACATTGTAGTGATGCATTCCAATGTATAACAATTTGGTATGGTTATGCTACTAAGGACAGTAAAAAATCTAGCTTCAAAAAAGATCTAAAGATATTTTCATTGGCAGCGACTAGTTATGCATTTTATTTGTAGCTGAGTGGGAGATGAATCATATGCTTCAGAGAGTTGGCACAGACTCTTATAAACTCCAGCGCAATACATTATGTTCCATCCCTCCTGTCTGAAAAGAGAGTCATATTTAAGTTCCAGATGGTTGGAAATATATTTATGTCTTCTATTTATGTATAAATACAGTATGTATGACACAGTGTTACTGGTATTCACAAAAAAAAAAAAAAAAAAAAAAAAAAAAAAGGTAATTTTATTAAAATTAAAAGACTAAGAAAATAAAAATAAAAGTCTTTACTTTTCTTAGGTGAAGAAAAATAATAGTTACTACGTCATATATAAAGGTGCATCTCAATAATTTGTAATATCATCAGAAAGTTAATTTATTTCAGTAATCAATTTAAAAAGTGAAAGTCATTATATAGATTCATTATACACAGAGTGATATATTTCTAGCAATTTTTCTTTCAGTGTTGATTATGGTACAGCTAATAAAAATCCAAAAGTCAGTATCTTAGAAAATTTGAATATTGTGAAAAAGTTTAATATGATAGACTCATGATGTCACACACTGATCAGCTAATCAACACCTGCAAAGGTTTCCTAAGCCTTTAAATGGTATCCCAGTCTGGTTCAGTAGGCTACACATTATCGACGCTGGTGCTGTATCGACGCATATTAATGGAAAGTTGAGTGGAAGAAAAAAAGTGTTTTAGAGGTGCACAAGCAGCAGAGATAACTGTACCCTTGAAAGGAATGTCAAGAAAAGGCAATTTAAGAATTTGAGAAAGATTCTGCAGCTGGAGTCCGTGCCACAAGAGCCACCACACACACATATCCAGGACATGGGCTACAACTGTCGCATTCCTTGTGTCAAGCCAATCATGACCCAGAGACAACTTCAGAAGCATCTTACCTGGGCTAAGGAGTAAAAGGACTGTTGCTCAGTGGTCCAAAAATGTTTTCATATAAAAGTACATTTTGCATTTCATTTGTAAATTAAGGTTCCAGAGTTTGGTGGCACAAAAGAGAGGCAAAAAATCCAAGTTGTTTGCAGTCCAGTGTGAAGTTTCTACAGTCGGTGATGGTGAAACATGTCATCTGCAGGTGTTGGTGCACTGTGTTGTATCAAGTACAAAGTCAGTACAGCTGTCTACCAGGAAATTTTAGAGCACTGTATGCTTTCCTCTGCTGATTTCATTTTTCAGCAGGACTTGGCACCTGCCCACACTGCCAAATGTACCTGTACCTGGTTTTATAACCATGTTATCACTATGCTTTATTAGCCAGTAAGCTCGCTTGACTTAAACCCTCAAGAGGAAGATGAGAGACACCAGATCCAACAATGCAGATTAGCTGAAGGCCACTATCAAAGCAGCCTGGGCTTGAATAATGCCTCAGCAGTGACACAGCCTGCTTGCCTCCATACAATGCCACACTGTGTACTGTACTGCATATACTGTACATACTTTTCAATAGGCAAGCTTTTCTGTATAACATCATTTTTTAAAATTACCTTACTCTTGGGTTTTCATTAGCTGTAAGTAGGGTTGCTAAAAAAAAAAGTTAAAAATGCGTTTCAGATTTATTTTTTGCTACTCCTACTCCCGAGAGTACTGCATCACATTACGTGTCCACTTTGCCACCGTAGCAAAGGGCCATCTAGGCCACCATACAGCAAGCTTGTTAGCAAGCTCTCTGTCTGAATTATACAAAAGTATACAAAATATAAATGCAGTTATGTGCTATGACTTTAAAATCTGTATTTTATTTTCAGTTAAAGGTTAATGCACTGTGGTAGACTGAAGTCTATGTTTGCTTTTGTATTAATATTTTTTGAATTATTTGTTCATTGATAGATTTTTTTTTTATTTAAGAAAAAGCCAGCCAGCTAAGCTAACAAAAGTCTAGTCATTTATGTTACAGAATTTTATGCACAATCCTATTTTTGATATAAATATAAAATGATGCAGAAAGATTTGATACAGTAAGGAACCTAAAAGTATTGTTTTAAATAAATGTTCTATTTGTTTGCATTGTCTTTTCATCTTTTCATCTTGTCAATCACAATTTAAACAAATTTATAGACCATTTAAATAGAAAAACCATTCCAGAATCGATTCTGAATCGATTTGTGGCCCTGCGAGTAAGCCATAATCAACATTAAAAGAAATAAATACTTGGAATATAACACTATGTGTCTAATAAATCTATATAATAACATTCACTTTTTAAATTGAATTACTGAAGAAAAAAAACATTTTAATGATCTTCTTTTTTTTGTTAAGGAACCTGTAATGTTATGCAATATTATGTCACATTTGATCTAGTCAGCTGTTATTGACTAAACATGTACAGCCGAGCTACAGGACTCCACGTCTGTTTGTTTTGGATGGTGCACAATCCAATGAAACCCCTAGATAAGCAAAATTCTAGCTATACATAATTTCTCTCCCCAAATAACACTAAGAAATACAGCACTGTTAAAGTAAAAATCTATTAGCTACTAAAGGTCAGAGAAAAGAACTTGTCTGCATGACAGGATCTCTTTTTCTCCTGGCAAGTTCCTAGCAAGGCTTTAGCTGTTATTCCCAGCAGGAGAACATCATGAGAAGACCAATAGTGCTTAGTATTTAATATTCTTCACGTAAATTAGAACAGTACCACAGGACTGCATATACTTTAGTCTGAGCACAGCGTGAAGGAGAAGAATGTAGCCTAAAGTAATTAGAATTCAAGAATGCTCTCTCAACTGTGCTACTTTTTTTAAACAGACAAGGGAGTAATGTCAAATCAAGTAAAGAGATCAGGCCAAAGCTTAAACTGTCTACTGAGCAGGCATGCTATACATAAGCCATTATGTGCATTTCTAAATTGTCAAATTTTTAATTCATGTGTGTGTGTGTGTGTGTGTGTGTGTGTGTGTGTGTGTGTGTAAAATATGATGGGAACAAAAGGATGCTGCTACATCATTTGATGGAAATAAATTCAAAGATAACTTGAAAATCAAAGTGAGAAAATGTTGCAGCAAGCTAGTCCATTTAGCTGAAATTTCATTGTAGCAACACAGAATAGTACTTAGTAGTTTGTTTGGCCTCCACATGCTTGTATGCATGCCTGTCAACATCAGCGAAAGCTCAAAATGAGATGATGAATGGTGTCCTGGGGGATCTCCTTCCAGATCTGGACCAGGGCATCACTGAGCTCCTGGACAATCTGCCAACGTGCCATCCCGATACCTAATAGCAGCCAGGGTGCCGATGTCTAGTCTGTAGAGATCTGTGAGTCACTGACCCAACACCAAAACATTCATGCTGAATGACGTTGCAGGTGGCATAACTATCTCCATGGTGTCTCCAGACCCTGTCACATCTGTCAAATGTGCTTAGATAAACCCGCTCTTATCTGTGAAAATCACAGGATGCCAGTGGATCTGCCAATTCTGGGTTTCTATGGCAAATGCTAATCGACCTCTACGCTGCTGGGCAGTGAGCACAGGGCCCACTACAGGACATTATAAAGTCTTTTTCTGAATGTTTGGTCAGACACATTCACACCAGTGGCCTGCTGGAGTTCATTTTGTATGGCTTTGGAAGTGATTATCCTATTCCTCCTTGCACAATGGAGCAGATACCTGTTATAAATAAATAAATAAATAAATCACATCATTGCTGGCTTCAAAATGACCAATTACCTGCTACATACTCATGCACAAGATTACTCACACCTGTTATGTGTTTGACTAATTATCCTACTGACGTTCCGGTTAAATTGTGTTTCACTGTCAAGCTGTTGATGTTCTTACCTTAGCTTGTTTTTTTTGAACTTCTATCTATCTATCTATCTATCTATCTATCTATCTATCTATCTATCTATCTATCTATCTATCTATCTATCTATCTATCCAGATGTATAGAAACACAGAGATAAGTAGATAGATAGGTAGTTAGCTTTTAGATGCAGTTTTATAAAGATGACCTCAAGAAGTGAATGTTAATTATGCTTTATTACAAAAATATCTGTGCTAAACTTAGCACTAACATATTTCAATAGGAAACATTAAGATGAATAGCTAGGTTGAACCACACATCTTGATAACAGACTGTATTGATTTTAACCCCATCTCTATAATTGCAGTATATAGCACTTATTTACTAAAAAGCTTGTGCCAGCTTTTTAGTTCACATTACTGTAAGATAATATAATATACAAGTTAAAATTTATAGCTTAATATAGCATCGTAAGGCTATTTTTTCCCCAGACAAATGTCTCCACTGTCTATTTCAATATTATCTCACTATTTTGTTAAACTGGAGAAAAAAGGGGCACTTGTTAAAGCATGTATGAGACTTATTTGAATCAAAATCTTTTGGAAACTGAAAATCATTTTGAACATTTTTAAACAAGAATTTTAAAAACTTATATCCAACAATCATTTAATGTTGTAGCATAATGATTGATGACAGTGGATTAAAGTAGAGACAGATGCCTCTGAGCATTTAATGCAATATTATTTATGTCACATCTGTTGAGACTGTTGATTATTAGCTGAGAGAGAGCAAAAGAGAGAGAGAGAGAAACTGTTTGGTTTGAGTTTAAAATCCACTCAATGTTTGAGGTAGTGCATTCTAAATGCTCTATTAAATTCTATATCACCTGAAGAAATGGACTTATTATATTGTGTAATATATTTGGTGCTTTAGTATTTGCCTTCCCCCATTTTCATAGTGTCTGACCTTATCCATCTAAATTTTTTGATGAAACACCATTTCCCACGGGTACTAAATTCACTACCATAAGTCTTTATTTCCAGTGGGCTTTTCAAGCTGTCGGGCCATGGGGCAGTTTGCCTTGGGGACTTGATCTTTCTTTTTAACTTCCTGTTTCAGCTTCCACAGAGTCACTAGCGTTATGTAAAGGTTTCCAAATGCTGATCTGCTATCGGTTTCAATATGTTTTATACACACACACACACACACACACATACAC
>JAOVVF010000010.1:9503926-9523928 GCA_028565595.1 Duopalatinus emarginatus | reverse complement strand
ATTATTATTATTATTATTATTATTATTATTATTATTATTATTGTTGTTGTTGTTGTTGTTGTTGTTGTTGTTGTTGCTGTTTCCACTTTTTATCGTTTACTAATTAAATAAAACCATGGAACCATAAATTTTGGTTAGTTATTGGACTATGAAAACATTAACCATGACAACACCCTTAACTGATATAACAAAATAACAAAATAGAATTCTACAGATAATATATTAAATAGTAGCATTATATTCTGCACCTGAAATGTACCCTTATTGCACGTTACCATTGTTTGACATTCACTAATATAGACAAACTGTATTCAGTTGTGTAATTACAGCAATTTTTTAAAACTAAAATGTTGGCTGGTAATTTTGCAAACTTTGTCTTCTGATGAAGTGTTGAGTATTTTCTGTCAAATGTGTGCGCACACACACACACACACACACACACACACACACACACACACACACACACACACACACACTGTGTTTTGTCTCTTCCACACCTGGCCCTGAGATCATTGGTTTGTTTGATGTAAGCCCAAGTGTCTAGTGAGTGCGGGTGAATTATGGATTAGTATTGGCATGAAGAGATAAACTGAATGACAGGGGACAAGAAAATAATAAGATGGAATAGGGGCTAAAAAGTGTTACAGTACTTTTCTTTTTTTACAGATATGTTTGATACATTGTTATGTATGCCTCTCACATGTGACCCTGATGAATAATAGATGATTTTTTTCCTCATTTCTCAATATTGGGTGAAGAAAAGCATCCCTACTGCCATATCAGAATACTAAGTGTCTGGCATAATCAAGCAGGCAGACATTCATATTTTTTTTTTCAGTTTTTGCATTTACTCAGAAATAGTGTTTTTTCTCTTAGATATATCTCTGTTTAGATCTATTGTATAGTACCCTCCAGCAATCTCTTCCTCCTTGCTACCATACCCTATATATATCTATGCTAAGGCTTAATAAACATCGGTCTGACCAGCATCAGGATTTTGAGTTTCATCTGTTCATATCCAGACAATCCCTCCTGAAAAAAAAGGAAACAGGAAACAGTGACCTAATTATACTTAACATACTAACAAGTCCTAATTAAACATATTCAAGTCCCCCACTGTGCATCCATTGTGTTTGGCATTAAAATAAAAGCAAGGCGTCTCAATCCAGTCCTTAGGGAGTCTTTGGCAGTCCAGGTTTTAGTTCTGTTCCAGCTTCTGCTGCACTTGAACCAAAGTGCATTTTTTTGTGTGGATAAAGTGAAGATTACAACATACATGGAAGCTTTACTGCAAGTCCTAATTTTAAGCCATAACACACAAGCAAGTTTATGGGGTGAAGGAAATAGGTCAAGCAGGTATGATTTTTATTTGTATCCCTGTGTTCTAATTGCTAATGCCATCTACAATCAACCTGATCTCATGATTTCCCCTTAATGTATGTTAACAAAAATAATAAAAGTGTAAAAGACCTAAATTTAAGCTAAGCTTAAGCACCAAGCAGGTTACAAATCCAGGCAGTTTTATTTCCAGTTGCACATTTATTCACAAACCTGCTTGCATCCCAGCAAGTTTAGTAAACTTAAGTAGCAACCAGACTTAGTTGCACAACAGAAAAGAGTTCTGTCATCCAGAGATCAGTTTGAGTAATGTGGCCCCATCTCAATGTGATGTGGTGATGTAGCTTACAGCAGGTTATGGTCACTGAACTGCTGGATGTACAAGAAATGGTCTGAAAACATTGTGTTTTTAGACAGTTTATAGAGTAGTTTTGACAGCAAGGCTAGCCTGGGACAGTATTTAACCCACTTGGGAAGGTGCTGCTCTCATTTCTTGCACAAAAGCACATAGTCTTAGAACATGCCTACTTAATCTGTGACATTTCAGAGCCAAGTCCAGGCAGCAGACAAGCTAAACGCTGTATGCTAGCTGCTTTAATTCGTAACTCAGGTTCTGCCAAATTCCACCAGACAAAAAAAAAAGGGGGAAATACTCTGTTTGTTTTAGTAACCCACTAAAGCATAAAATTAAATTATTTTACACAGCATTTTAAACCTCATTACACAAAACCTTGTTATCAATGAAACTATTACTGATCAGGAGATTAATGTAAAAATATTGTTTATTTACTATTGAGCTGCAAAGCAGTAAATGCTCTTGTGCCACAGCGCGAGTCTGTTATGATGTATGATCAAAAGGTGCAGGCTCTTTGTTGGTACCTCAAATTATACAGTCCACATAAAAAAAGCATACCTAATATCCTGCATTTTTTTGTTCTCCACTCTCTCTTTTCACCCACTTGGTACATGTGCTATGCCTGAGGCACCAGCAAATGTCAGTGATACTGATTCCTTTCCCTTTCCAGACTCTTTCTTCCACCCTGCTGTCCTACTTCTACTTAAAGTGTCATCAACTGAATATCACTCATTGCTGTTGAGGATGAACCCATATGTACAGTCTAAATATAACCGTGATGAACATATCTAGAAACCATGAGTTTGGCTTTGGGTGGCTTTGGCCTTCATGGGACTAGGCAACCATACTGGAGCTTTGACTTGCTAATGAATTCATTATTTTTCCAACCCCCCTATGGATTTAATATTTGTTTAACTCCAAGAGTAAAAAGTTTAAAGAAAAAAAATCAGGGGATATGACTGGGTATAGCTCGGGTATCATATTTCAATTATGTCAAAATAATTCTTATGCTAATGAACATCTAGGTCATTGTAAGTAAGCACACCTAAATAATGTGGATTAAGAATGCATGGTTTGAGATACTTAAATCCATAAGCCTTCTCATCATCTGTCTTACATTAAATGTGCTCAGATCCTTCACTAAGCATGCTATTCATTAGAGGGTCATGATAGAGGGCAGGGAAACCTTATTGCTCTTATTTTGGAGACAGCTCTCGGTATCTGTTCTCTTCAAGTGCTTAACGCTTGCTTATAAAGTGGCCAATTAAACATTTTTTTAATTATTATTTTTTAATGTTTTATGGTTGTGATCATGATTGTATTACAACAATCTGGGAGTGAATGTTGCTTGATAACAACACAAGCATGTGGTAAACTCTCACAAAAATACTCTTTAAGTATTTATTTACCAAAACTGAACATTATTTGCCAATTGGACATTGGTCATTTGTACCAGAGCACAAAAGCAAGGTGAATCAGGGAAAATATTTGCATAATCTAAGAACTAGCCAGGTCTTGCTAGTTCAATATAGTGATAAAGAATATTCAGGATAAACTAGGGACTCTGGACAAGGTGTTGACAGCTGACAGCTGTGAATCAGTGAATATGTGAGACAGTCAGAGCGGGTTAAGGGGCATGTTAGCCACCAGGCTAGGGCTAGCTTGGCTGATGCTATTTACCTAAGTGAAATGGCATCAAAACATGCACATGCAGCACCTCCTCACCTCCTCCAGCATGGAGGACAGAGAAGTGGCTTTGATGCTATTTTGGTGTTATCTTTATGAATATGATAATAAATAAAAATTGCTTAAAAAAAAAAAAAAACTTTTGTTGCAACACCTGTAAGACAATTTGAAATTTGGCTACTAGACCTTGAACTCATTTATACACTGACCCAGTCACTAATCCAGCAAGTCTTTTATTGATGTAGAGTCCAAAACCTGTGTGGCATGCCTCTGACAGTCGATCTCCTATAGATTATAAGCAGATGCACTCAACTGTGTAGATTACTTTGTCCTGTTTGTCCACAATTGGATAACAACATGCTCAGTAACACATCTCTAAAAAGCAGTCTTTTATGCAAGGCTGTAACATGGTAATGTATTTTTTCCTATGTAGATTGAATTCTTGTATAAAAATATTTAATCAAAGGCAACAATTAATCTATACTTCAATTAATAACTAAAGATGTTTCATGTGGGACAATCATAGCAATATCCAATCAAATCCAATTAACTTTCATAGGCCTCCTGCAGAAAAATGCATTAGAGCAGGATTAAGCAGCTATCTGTGCTGGACTTGATTAATGACCACACTAATTAATGCTGAAGGGGCTCATTGGAGTGAAACCTTGTAAGTGTGCTCAGTGATTCGGCGTCAGAGTAAGAAGCAAGGAAATAAAAACATCATGAGCACAGACAGCTGGTCCAACAAACAGTTTTTATAATGCTCCACAATACCTGTTTACATTGTCTTGAATAGGCATTTAGCCCCTTTTTCACATTTTGTAGTGACAAGACCCGGAACTGAATGAGTTCAATGGAATTTAATAGGGAGAACTGAATATTCTAAAATATCTTTTTTTTTCCATTAGTATTTAAATGTTTACATTTGATTGTAATATTTTTTAATTATTTTAAAATTAAATTAAAAATAATAATTAAAAAATATTAGAATAATATAAGTACAAATGTAGTGGCAAATTAATTTGTTAATTAATTAACTAACTAACTAATTAATTAATTATGGTTTGATATATGGGCTTTTAATCTCTTAGTTACATTTCCAGGTT
This sequence comes from Duopalatinus emarginatus, assembly GCA_028565595.1. Lineage (NCBI taxonomy): Eukaryota > Metazoa > Chordata > Actinopteri > Siluriformes > Pimelodidae > Duopalatinus > Duopalatinus emarginatus. The sequence continues at coordinate 9,519,443 of JAOVVF010000010.1, read as the reverse complement.
CATATGTATTTCATAATAAAACAATATATATAGTAACTGTGGGGACTGTGACATCTTAAATGCTATATACAGTATCTAATTATAATACCCATTCTGTAAACATTTATTTAATTACTATCATTTTACATTTCCTTAATAGATAATTACTATTACCTATTTTTCCACTTTGTTTAATAGAACATATTTCACAGGGAAATTATACTGTCAAACACATATGTATACATTTACACACCTGCTAGATCAAAGGTGTCCAATCCTGTCTGCATGACCGGCAATTTAAAAGCAAAGATAAAATGAAAATGCAGATGTAATCAGGACTGGCTGCTGTCTGGTTGGAATAAAAAAAAAACCTTGGGCCACCAGGGCCACAGGATCGACTGGGTTGATGAGAATGGCCAGCAAACAAGTCCATGGCCATAGTCCATTTCTAGAGATATGTGGAGTCAAGGACATGAGAATATATTTTTGCTATTAGTATTCAGCAAGTAAACAAGCACATGGGAACACACAACTCATTCCAAAGAAAACTATACTGGCAGTCAATTGTAGAACCATGGTTACATGAGTAAGGTTACATTGTGTGTGATGTCCACAGAAAATTCACCATCCACTTATTAAAATATATATGTGTGTGTGTGTGTGTGTGTGTGTGTGTGTGTGTGATTTACATATATACCTGTACATTGCAGAAGGATTTCTAAATGCTGAAGGTCTTCATGACCAAACTCCAAGACGTACACCTTTACTGACAGAAAAGCACAAAAAATTCACAAAGCCACAGATGTTTTAGGATTGTGCTCTGTGGAAAAAACTGGAACTTTTTGTGCCTATTGAGCCGTGGTATGTCTGAAAGAGCAAGAATAAAGCATATGCTGAAAAGAACCCCCTGCCTACAGTGAAGCATGGTGGTGGCTTGCTGTTATTATAGGGCTGCATTGCTTCTGCTAGTACTGGAAACAAGCATTAGTAAACTGGAAGATATTGCCCATGAGGAATGGGCTAAGATTCCTAAGGTATGCTGCAGGAGTGTGTCTGGCTATGCACCACGATTGCATCAGGTCATAACAGTAAAAGGGTTCACTACTTAAATACTAAACACGCTTGTCATTAATAGGTTGAATATTTGTGACATTTGAATTTGGTGAAACCTCATGTTATATTAGTTGTGCTGAGTTATTTACATTGTTCTAGTTTGATTGGTTTATTGCAAATAACTGGAAGTTAGTTAATTTTAAATGAACCTAATTTGCAATCAGGGTTAAATAATTGTGTGGTCTGTGAACCACTGCTGGTTGAAAGAGTTTACAGCAGAACAAAGCATAGCCTTTCTAAAAAAACTGTTAAGGTCTTCATCTTCATTTTAGAAAGTATGTTAGCATTCATGAAGCTGAGCTATGTCCAAAACTACTAATCACTGATTCACTGTTGTCTGCTGCTGTGTCACAGTTAATGAGATGTGAATGTGCAATTATTAGCATCTGTACAGATGACATATGATCTGCATTCATTAACAATGATTAAGTCAAATGTTGCCACATTGTTATGAATTGTCTAATAAAATAAGTACACGTAATTACTGTATGTATGTATTTGTATTACGGGGGTTTATGCTATTAAATTGAAAACAATCATTACGGATATCAGTTGTGGAATCACACTTATGTCAAAAACACTTCCACATCCATTGCCAAAAATACGCTTAACATACTGAAGCCAGGGACTGCTGGGCAAAAACCCAACTCTTTCCAGATAAGTCTTTCATGTTGACTGCACACTGTAGCTTGACTGTACGATAGCTATTGTCTGGTGTGATGTTTGACCCTGAGAGCAAGTCCCAGTATAGAAGAAGAACAAAAAATTGGAGGACATTGAAGATTTATGTTCACACACAGAGTCTGCAGGAAGCTTTGTTTATTGCTCAAGGACATGGTGGCATTTCTGCTTAAAGTGAAATGTTGATATTTACACTTCATTTTTTTTTTTTTTACTATCAGTCTATTTATACTTCTTACAAAATTATCCACTGGTTTAATTTTTGTTTTTTTCCTAAACAGTATAAACAGTAAATGATAATATTATATGGATTACTCTCATTTTAGCTGACACTCTAACTGTGTGCATATATATGTAAAAAAAAAAAAAAGGAACACTTAGTATTAACACTTACGATTAGGTATTCTGACCGATTGATACTATACAAATATATTAAAAAATTGTTGCATAATTTAATATTCTCTGGTACCCCATTAAAAATGTTCTGTGAATGGTTTATACCTTCAAGTCCTCATTGTAATTATCACATTAATCATAGCAAGTATGTTTTAAAAATCTGGCGTCCACCCTCATTACTCAGCATCTTACTGTAATTCCATAGTTCAATGTCATGTGGATGAATTTTAAATATATACTTGAATGCAATCCTAGAAATGTCAACAAAAATAAATAAATAAATAAACAAACCCATGTATCATTGTCTACTTAATGCCAAACTTTTAATCAGAAGAGTCTAAAAATTATTGAAAGGCAAATGATAATGTTTAGATGAAGAAGTTCTGGTACATCTAAGAGTTGTCACCTTGTACCACCGCAACTCTGCAATGGATTTTCAGAAACTTGTAGGGTTTTTTTCATTCAATTCTCACTAATCTTGAGCTACTGCCTGCACTGACATGCTTCCCAAGCACTCTCCCACACACTATTGCCTATTAATCCTCCCATAGGCTAAACTGAAGCAAACTTCACTTAACTTTCAGAAGTAGTATAGGTCTGTATCATCTTGTGCATGTATGCAGTATGTGTTTTGGCTAAATCATAAATATGGGTTGAAAATTGTGTTTCATATTTTTATTTCATATGGGCTAAACAAATGTTTTTCCAAAAGCACAATCAGATGGGTATCTATAATGAATCCTTAATCTAGTTGGAAGATGCAAATAGGCAACTGATCACTTTAAGGTATTATCCCATACTTTCCCTAACTTTACAGATAGACGGTGCTTTGACAGTGCTCAAATCATGATGGCTAAACCACTGGGACTCCAAAATGGCAGGTCTTGTATGCAGTGGTTTGTACTTACCAAAGGTGGTCCAGGTAAGGACAACTGGTGAACAGGTGACAGGGCTATGGTCAGCAAAGGCTCACTGGTGGGCTTGGAGGTCTGGTCTGATCCCACAGAAGATTAAGAAGTCTATTACTAACATCTTGTGCTAGCTACCACAGAGCACCATCAGAAGTCCAAACTGCAATGAGTCTGAGCTGTTTTGACAGCTATTTGAGAAGGCAGTTTTAATGCTATGGCTGATCCATGTGTATATAAATATGCATTGACAGTGTAAACCAGGAAGCCTTGTGAAGTTATCAAGGCCTAGGTGAAAACATTCAGTCATCCATACTGAAAAAAAAGTATTTTGGACCGTTCAGTGAGACAGGGGTATCTCTTCCCACTCCTCATTTTCAACACTATTATGACCAAAACTATACACAGACATAAGGATGACACACAGTGAATCCTATTTAGACAATTTTATTTGGGCTCCTCACACATGCATACACATACATGCAAAAGAAAATGGACCATCCAGCTTCTGAAAGTAAAGGCTTGCACAATTACCTTCAGGATGTTAATGACAGGATATAAAAAAGCCAGACTCTCTTTCAGCATGATGAATAAAATCTGCACAAAATACATATCACTACAAACAATTAGGATCTTCATGTCAAATATAAAATCAGTACCCCTTTATCGTTCTGAAACACGGAAATTAACTTGCATTAGAAAATGAACATCCTTTATAGCTAGCACGCTAAGAAGAATCTTGAAAATGGGATAACTAAAGAAAATTTGAACAAAGAAATACAGAACAGGGTGAAAAGATTTCCAATTAAACCTTTATGTTGGAGAAGAAGGCTCGGTCGCGACCTATGGAAGAAACTCACTGACATCATGAGGATTGTATTTACTTGGAACCTTCAAGGCAGAAGAGGCATCAACACAAAGCAACATGGAGGCGTGACAACAAGGCAGAATTAAAGAGAGTTGTCTCTACCTTGAGACTGATTGAGGAGAAAGGGATGGCACTTCATGGAAGTGACTCATCAGTGACCTATGCCCCCCGGGGGCTGACAGTTTGAAGGAATGATGAGAGTATAACAACAACAAAGGACCTCAAGCAACAACCCTCATCCTCAATCAGAGAATCCATCTTCTTCCTACTAGTGAAGATGTATGCTGGCTTGCATATATTCATTCATCTTCAGTAACTGCTTAAAAATGGTCAGGGTTACAAGGAGATGGACAGGATGCAGGAATTCATCCCCTTTAAGATATTTTGGACAACATATCTGCTGCTGTGCATGATAACAGCATTTATTTATTTATTTATTTTGCTGAACTAAACATAAACCATTGACTTGATTTATCAAAGTGTAATCATGCACTGTAGGGCATACGCACCTCAAGCTGGAAAACATACTCTGCTGCAGAATAAACCCTGTCCTGTGTATGACATTTATGTATGCTTGTGCAAGTGTATGAGACAGAAAACCACCACAGAACGGCTGACCTCTACCCTCTGCACATCTCATATCACAGCTGGTTGCACATTTCATAATGGCGGTTCACTGGACTTTAGTCATGTTTCCTTTGAAAACTGCCAAAGGTAGTTAATTGTGATATCTTTATAATCAAACTCAGTCATTGTCACCAAGAGTGGGAATTTGACCACAATGTGAGGAAATAATATAATTGAAAGCATCATGTTTAATATACAGATTCAGATTTTTTTATACAAGAAACTTATTTTGTGCTCTTTTAATGCCAGTTTAGGGGCTACATACTAATTATTTATTATTATTAATAATAATAATAATAATAATAATAATAATAATAATAATAATAATAATGTCATTACGCAACACATAAATTATTTAAAAATAATATTTCAATAAAGACTGTCTTATAGCAGCATGAGACATGATGATGTGGAAGATAAGTGAGAACTGTCACCTAATTTCTATTTTAGCTCATAGCACCCAAGGTAACCCACATACATTTGGTCTTGGTGGGGGTTAAGATTTTGGTTAAGTTAGGTTTAGGCATAGCATAGCAGTAATTAGCTGCATTAATAATCATATTAATGATAATTATTAATAATAATTAATTATAATAATAATTATTATTAATGAGGAAGGTCCCCAAGCATAACAAGACAAAACCTTGCAACCTTTACTCTTATTTTGTCATAAATAAAAACATATCCTATGAAAACTACTTGCATATGTGGTAATTCATATTTGAATGCAATTTTATTATTTAGTAAATCTTTATATACTGCAGTTCATAAATGTGTACTTGCATTATACCAAAATGCTCATTTTGATCTACAGCAGCACTGTAAGTGCACCCCAGCCTTGGAATATTAGATTCCGTTACCATCTCTGACTTGTTACACTGCTTAAAAAAGCCTTGCTTACTGAGTCATATTAGATAGAGATTGAAATATTGTCAGAATGTTGTAGAAGGTATGTGTGCCATAAGATGAATAAAGTTGTTCTGTAAATTGTTATTACTGCTGGCATTCTGTTACACCCCTAACACATATGGAGAAGTCTAAGTAGTCACTGTAACTAACAGCTTTTTGGAAGGTGGGGAGAAACTGAAGAATCCAGAAACTCCACAGACTCGCTAATCCAAAGTCAGGATCAAGCTGAAGCTCAGGATCAAATCAGATCTGTGAGGCAGCAACCCTACACGCTTCACCAGCTTGCCTTTTTTTGGCTCATTAAACATTAAAAAAATGTTCTTATGATACATTTCTATCATTTTACAAAAGGATTCCCTTAATGTACGAATTTGTATTATTAAAACTGACAATAAGAATACAAAAGGGTAAAACACAAGTATTATTTAATGTAAAATACTTTACTCCTGTGCTTTTAGCAGCTCACCTTAATACCTTCCCCCCTAAATAGTAAATAACCATCTGCAATATATTCAGTAACATTTTCTGAAGCCATCATTGAATATTCACTACTAATTACCAGTAGACTTGAAAGCTGTGCCAGTGTATCTAATAAATGTTCCAAACGACTCAAATGTAATTTTCCATATTCATCATTTTTTTCTGCTAATGATGTTTTTGCTTGCATAATGTTCCCTAATAACACGACTTTCCTAATAGTTACCTTTCGGTTCCAAAATCACGAGGTGGACAATCGAGAACTGAACAATAAACCAACCTTTAAGATTAATTTTTCTTGATTAAGAATGTCTGATAAAGCTGATAGCTATTTTTTTTCCAGTTTTGAATATAATACCACGTTTTATAAAAGGAAGCACACCACATTTAAAAAAGGGTAATAAACAGGGCAGCGTGTTTGAATAGTGGGTAGCATTATCTCTACAGTGCTCCAGGGTCTTTGGTACAATGCAGTGCTTTGGTTACTGTGTGTTTCTCATTTACTCTCCTTATTCCTTCTTCTGTCTTTTTATTCATTAATGTATTCATTCATCTGTGATTTTATTTTATACCAGTCTGATGCCACAGTAGTACTATACAACACATCCTAAGATTGGTGAAGAAGCAAGGTAATAAAATGACGAAACACCACAGAAGAATGCAGAAAGCCTGCAGTATTTGCACCATTTAATACAGAAAGACCATAAAGACTGACTGTATGGTGTGTTGTGCAATTGTTTTACACTTTCACACACACACACACACACACACACACACACACACACACACACACACACACATGGCTGTTGGTTATATTTTGTAGATAATCTATAAACTATTATCCAATGCCTTTTGTTTACACTGTATCAGAAGAGTTCAGTTTATAGCTCTGTGGTGTTTAGACTATAAACTGTTGTTCAGAACCATTTTATAAGTTTGCTATCAGTTATTAGATTGTTTGTAAAATGTATAAAGCAACTATTCGGAAAAAAGTGCTTTCAAAAACATAAATGCAGTTGGAAACATGCATAACTTATGCATGCTTGCATAAGTCTGCTCACTCCGCGTGTGCGTCTTGCATTTCAGTCCTACGTCCTCTTGTGTCAACTTTGAATATAATGTGAAATAGATTTGAGGGTTGAGGGTTGATAAGGATTTTCCATAAGGTGCATTCAGAATGTGAAATATGCATATAAACGTTTTTAAATACTCTATCCACAAAGCATAGTGTGTACAGGCAATTACTGCAGACCCAACTGGGTGTAGTTATATAAAAACTGGTGTAAAAAAAAAATTGTGTTTTAGAAACGTGTAAGCCTGCTCCAACAGATAAATGGTGTCAGCTGAGTGGGTGGATATGATGACATGCTGACAAGCACATTCTGTGTAAAGGAACACATTTCACAAATGCTAAAGCATAAATACTGCTGCAGCATATCAAAGATTTGGCTACAGCATATTTGTTTGCAAAGGTTCCATGGCTAGTGGAAAAGGTGATGCCAGAAAGAGTGTTATGAGTATTTTAATTATGAACAAGTAGTAATTATAAATGCTTAGTCATAATAATAATAATAATAATAATACTAATAATAATAATAGTTGCTGTTTTTGGTAGTAGTCCCTACAGAGGTGCCAGGGTGTGACTTTGTTTATGAGGATCAGGCACACTTTAAATTTAATAATAATTAAAAAGATGAACCATATGGATACATGAATTACACATGCATGCAAAGCATTTAATTGAAGACCAAATTCTTTGAAGGTCAGTAAATCTGAGCAGGGACAGCATGGTGGCATTGCTGCAGATAGTGTTTGTGTGTCACACAGCTCTAGGAAAATGGGGTTGTGGTTCAAGCCTCACTCTGTTCTCTGTCTGTGAGGAGTTTGGTGTGTTCTCCCTGTGTTCTCCCACCTCTCGAAAATCTAAGTGTGAGTGTGTGAGTGAATGGGTGCATTTGTATGCGGTACCCTGCAATGGATTGGCTCCCTGTCTGGTGGGGGTGGGGGTCTGGTTCGTGCCTTGCGCCTAGTGATTCCGGGTGGGTGCCGGACAACCTGTGACCCTGATGCTCTAAGCGGAAAAGAAAATGACTGACTGACTGAATAAATCTGAGCAGCCACTCACTATGCACAAAAATGTAGTTCATTCTGGCATTTTGTCCATTGTGTGAGGAATATTGAGCATTAACAACATTAGGTATTGGATATATTAACTGTAATGCTATTGTAATTTGGTTAATCACGTTATATGTATACGTTTATAAAAATGTGTACAATTACATGCCTGCCACCACATCAGTTAGAGCGCGTGCCACTGTGTGTGTGTGTGTGTGTGTGTGTGTGTGTGTGTGTGTGTGTGTGTTGGTGATGGTGGTGGTGGGGCATGGGGGGTTGAGCATGTCAAGATAGGTGTGAGAGAATCAGTAGATGGCAGTCGTGTTCCTTTTGCTCTAGTCAGAAGGCTGCGGAGTCTCTCTCTCTCTCTCTCTCTCTCTCTCTCTCTCTCTCTATCACGCACGCACGCACGCACACACGCACGCGCGCGCGCTCTTTGCCGGCGCCGCAAAACCACGCGCTCACGTTTCCATGCGTCTCCTCGGTCAGCTGCTCCTCTGTGCTCTTATTCATACTGGCCAATCACTAGTAGGCTGATAGGAGGTAATTGGATAATTATATTTCACCTAACCGAGACGCCACCAGGAGATTGGTTATATAAGAAGAAACCAAAGTAAGGACCGTAACAGTCACTATCAGTACCGTACCTGACAGTCAGTGAGCGTCAGTGGCGTTGGAGTTCAAGTCACGTTGCATCAGAGTAGATGTGCTCATAAGGCTGTGCCATGGAGGCGAGAGGAAGTGGACAGGTCTGGGTACAGCTCGAGATATTTTAACCTCATCTGCAGTTCTCTCCAGCAGGACCTCAGCAGCACGTCTGGTGAAGATTCAGTCCCGCTGACGGGATTTTACATGCGTTTGTTTGTTAACTCTGATTTCATTGCACTGTGAATGTCCATAAGGAATGAACGGGAGAAAACTAGCCGTTGTGGATCTTCGTTGTGTCGCCTCGTGTGCTTTGCTCGCGCTGAGTGTTGGAACACAATGGGTTAGATAAAAGACACGGGTGGACCGCCGTTTACCGAGAGCACGTCTTTATATTCATCTCACACGGAATACATGACTTTTTCAGCGCTGCTCTTTGATAAGAAGTGAAGAGGACCTGTACTCTCTCCGCTAACTCAGTGAACGCATCGGGATGCGCTTTTGATGGACGACGCTGTGGGGACTTATATGAAGTACCGGCTTGTGGCGCGGATACGCGTGGAAACATCCACTCATTTCTTTTTATTATTATTCCGCAAAGCCTGACTAACACAGGAAATGATTCCTGGGGTCGTAATGATAGTTAAGGTAAATAAGAGTCTTTGAAAGGCGCACTGGTCTTTAATCGGATCCTGGATTTAAAAAGGAGACCGAGAAAAAAAAAAGTTCAATCCTAAACCAGGACGACGGAATGAACCAGTCTGGGTGCTTTCCTTTTACTTTCTGGAGAAGGACGGGAAGGGGGATGTGGAGAGAGAGGTCCGATTCAGCAGTAATGGGCCACTGTTGAAGGAGATGCCGGACGTGGTGGCGAGGCTGTGCGTAAAACCAGAATAAAGATAATCCATCAGTTATTAAAGAATGGGACACCACCACCGGGATCTGATCTAAGTTGTATGTAGTAGTGCCAGAAAAGTGCTGGCTTCTGGCGCAACCATGGACAAATCGGTGTCCAGTTAATACGACATGCTTGTGTACTGCATCACGAAGTGGCGCGTGTCAGACTGAGGTTTCATCGTATGGAGAAAGTAAAGCGGGCAGAATATGGATGTGCATGGTTTCAGGTTTCAGACTTGGTGAAGGATCTGGAGATTTGGGCTTCGAGGTGTAGCCTGAAGTCTACGTGGTGAAAAACTGTACGCAGGAGAATTGCGCATGGAGTTTCGTCGCGTTTGTCGTGCGTCCAAGAGTGCGCTCTGTGCTTTACACTGATATTTCAGAGAAAAGTAAGTAGGCTCATCATTTTTCTAGCGTTATGGCCGTCATGTGAGTCACGCTGTTGCAGCTCGAAATGACTAGAAATCCTAATTACTTAATGTAGTTTTGGTCCTTCCCTTTCGGTCAGATGCCACTGCAAATGTGCGCTTAAAGAGCTTCTGTAGTCTATTATAAGAGTGTGATGAGTGTATTGTGCCGTGACCACTTGTACACTGATCATTAAGCTAACTCACTTTTAATCTCTCTCTCTCTCTCTCTCTCTCTCTCTCTCTCTCTCTCTCTCTGTCTCTCTCTGCCCCCTCTCTCTGTCTATCTATCTCATTATTCATAAAATTACTATCCTTAAAAAGAAGTACTATTCAATGACATTTATTTCCTCCAGTTCGCACCCTTGCGCTTTCTGCAAAGGACCCTGCACTTATGATCATTAATCGCACGGCATCTCTGCCAATATGGATTAGTTTATTGCAGGGAAGGGATGCAGGCTGTTGCTTCTCGTTTGTCGCTTGCTCGACTGCGACATCAGACCACATATGATCCCCCCTCCACCTTCCCTTCAATGAGTGATGATTTTAACAAAAAAAAAAAAAAAAAGATTATGATGGATATTTACACACAGACTCAAATATAATGTCTAAGCTTTGAATTGAATCAAATGTTGCATATGGGATTTGTGTAATCCTGTGAGAGGCGATGCAGTGTGTGACTTCTTGTCTTGTTTGGCCATGGCACTGTTGGGTTGATTTGAGTGGGGATTTTCAGGCTCATGCATTTGGAGCTGTCCACAATCTCTGTGGTGCTGAATCCTCTGCCAAACTTTAAAGCGAGGAAGCGCGCTTTCCTCCAGACGTTACGCTTATTTATTGCGACTGTTTTATTTTATTGCGACTATTTACAAAACGAAATTGGGAATTTTACATTCATTTTTACATGAATGCATCATTATAAGTAAACATAACTTTAATATATGCAACCAATTTCCAACACCCCCCCCCCCTTATTATAGGTTATTTCCCGAAGTATATATTAATTAAAACATATGTATACCATTCAATCAAAACAGTACAGACAATTTAAACTCAAATGCAAATGAATCAGTTATTAAACAAATGGTTCATTAGCTAGTAATTATAGGCAGCCATTTTATGTTATCTTCATTTTTTTTCCTCTGGCGAGCCTAATGAAACTACCTTTCTATCTACAGAAAATTGCTAGACTGGGCTCAGACACGTACACATCAACTTGAAGCTTTAGATTTAAATCACAAAGTCGATGAAAACTAATATTCAATTATTTAACCTTGGCATATAAAATATATTATTATTTAGTATGTGTTTGCTTTCCATTTCATCATAATCACAGAGGTTAAACCAAAGACTGTTTATGATCTATGCATACCGTGCCCATTGTTGTCTAATCTATGTAGACTAGTAAGATTGTTCTACTATATCTCCAGTGCCTGCCGAAAAAAAAATACAAATCCACAGATAAACATGCCTGGCACTTGTCTAACAAGTCCATTTGTATTAGGTAACTGAGTTTTCTCATTCTATCCCAGGTTGCCTGAATATTTCATGATTTAGCTTATTATTAGACTAAATTCAATACACCAACTTTATATTATATTATACCATAGTTAGTTCTGACCCTGCAGTGTTATTGGCCCAAGAGACATTCCATGAGTACCGTTATTACATGTTAATGGCACTGGGACTGAAGCTCTCCAATTATCACTCCGCTACATACACACATAACCCTAGCAAGGACACCAGCATTTACAAGCCAAACACCGCAGCCATATACAAACCAGCAACATCTTTCAAAATTAATTATTAAATTATGAATTATGATTTATAGGTCCCCACCAGTGTCAAAACCAAATCTGTGCCCCTGGTCTAGTGAATTGGAAATGATAATTTTAGGTTCCATGATGGATGCTGAAAATTAAATTACAGACAGTATACATGTGCTGTGATTGAACTCCAGTGGTAATCCTCCATTTTGTCTTCATGGAGCAGCCAAGGTACACCCACCCACACACTGTCTTCCCTTTGAAAAAGCTTCCTGTTGGCAAAATGCCCATTCTGAGGCTTAGTAGGCTGTGTCAGTTCAAGCACTCCATACTTTAGAGGCTTTCAGGTACACATGTCAGGTGTGTAGAGTAGATTTATATCTATTAGCTGTTCTGATCATGAGATTATACTCATATAATCTATATCACTTTATACAATCAGCGATCACTTAAAAACTTAATGATAAAATTAAAAAATAATAGAGAATAACACACTCATGAATGCATAAAAAAAGTATTGGATAGTATTTAGAAGATATTTCAATTTGAGGATAGAAGATAAATTTTAGACGATGGATTATAAGTTTAGCTTTCATTTGATATTTACATCTGCAAAATATAGGCTAAACAATTTACAACATGGCACACACAAACACACGTGGATACACACACATTATTTTATTAATATGGCCCCTTTTTGCAGTCTCATAACACCCCCTACCTCTGCTTCTTTTCCAACATAACATAAAAAAGAGCCACAGAATGATGAAGTGGCATTGCCTTGGGGAGATGAATTAGACTGCTCATTTTATGTTCTTCCCCTGTCACAGGCTCCAGCATGATGAATATATGAGCCTGATTGGAAAGATGACATTTGTTTGTTGGTGGATGATGCAGAGTGATTCATGTCTGTACAAAGGCACTACATTATTTACCATCCACATCTCCAAAACTCTCTTCAGCCTTTCGTATATAAGAGTTTTAAAAACTGTTCCGGACCTCCTGATTTACTGTAGTTGAGGGCTAGTGTGAAATGTGGTATATGTGGATGGTGACACAACGCAGTCTTGTAAACAGCTGATGCTCGAAATGATGAAAATATAAAATCTGAAAAGTGAAAAATGATCAGTGTTATAAAAATAGATTTGTAGTGTGTTGTGGTGGACTCCAGGAAATATGAGTCATCTACAAGCTTGTTTATTTCACTATTTGTGTATGACAATAATGGAATCCCCAGAGCCTCCTGGGTCATTAGCACATAGCAGACTGCAGCAGAGCAGGTGCACTATGGACACCAACAGGGATTAAAGCCTGCCATCCATCTAGTATGAGTAGTTTTTACTTTTTTCTTCAATTCTTAGGGATCTTTGTGGATCTTTACGCTCCCTTTGTCAGAAGGAGTTTGTTTTCCCATTGGCCACTATTTACTATGAAATGTATTAAGTACTAAGTATTAAACAGCATTAAACTGATCAAACAGAGCTCCCATAGCACACATGTGTCAGTCATCAAGAGAGAATTAAAGAATCGAAAAAAAGCTAATATCTCAATTTTTTCCCCAAACAGTTTAAAGACTCAAAGGAAGACTTTCTTCTTGGTAATGTAAATGCCTCTTTTGAAAGAGGAAGATTAGTGAATTTAGGCAAGCATGACTATTCATCCTATGAACTAATGCAGACTTCTATCAATAATGGTATCCGCCCATCAATTTTTCATCTCCTGAAGGTATACATTCTGTGGGATTTGATACAGTGTGAGAGGGAAATTAAAGAGTAAAGGAGATTCTCAGTGTAATCCTTTTCTCCTATCCTTCCCTTTTACCTACTATTAAATATGCATCATATGCTATCATATGCTATCAAGAAGCACTACAAATGGATAAAGCTAAGCTTTTGTTGGAAAGGATGTATATTTGTTGCTGTTACTGACACCAGTATCATACATAAAACATTTTTAGCATTTCTGAGTAAAAAGGCATTGTACAGTGAGTACTTGGTGCAGCTGAAGTCCATGAGCATTGACAAGTACAGTGTACAGTAATGTAATAGGGTCAAAAGTGCCTATGACCTCGACATATGCTGATTGCACAGGCAATCAAGCTTATCGTGTTCACATCTCATCTGCTATGTCTCTCTTTCTCTCTCTCTCATACACATACACTGACAGTAATTTCTCATTATCCGTCTCTCCAACTTGAATGTCAGAGTGTTGGAAGGTTTCTCTGGAGCAGTCTCCTACTGGCAGCACTTTCTGCAGGATGAGCACAGCACATTCTCCTAGTTCATGCCTTAATCAATCAGCACTCTGACCCATCAGTCTTTCTCAGTGCTCTAGTGGACATCATAAATCAGCCATTCAGAGTGTCCTTGTGGACATTTCTTTAAAGACCTAAGTACTGATGATGGGCCAGATGAGAAGATCAGATCTGAGAAGATCTTCCACGCTATAGCACAGCTTAAGCAGCAACAATAAGTGTTAACAAGAATGGCAACAAAACCTGGATTAAGGACAACACTACACTTAACATTTTGCCACTGCTATCTTGTTAGTTACAAAAAGCTGCTTCGGCAAGAAAATCCTAATTTCTTAGCTCCTAATCAAAACACCCTATTGACATGCTACTATGTAAATGGAAGCAGCAGCTGTCTCCTCAGCAGCAGAATGGGCTGCAGCAGCTGGGTCATGAAGCCTATAAAGCCCAAAGTAGGCCTGATTTAATGACTCTGGAATGTGGGTGCCGTATCAGTCTCAAAATGGTACTAAAAGGCAAATGACCGGAATTCAGGGTTGAGAATGAGTGAATTATGACGCCCCTTTTAGCACCAGTGTCCTATTCCTTTTTGATCCCTTGTTTTTCATTCAAAACCAAAGACCTATGTCCTTTCTTTTGCTGCAAAACTCTTACTTTGTTCCTTAGCTGCACCTGGAAGGCATCTGTTTTATGTGACCTGGCACTGTGTTGCTATATTAATTCTCCCTACTAATTTGAAAGGTTAAAATAGGCTGCAGAAAAAAAAGTGACATACTCATGCTCGCCTGCTCCTCACGTAGTAAAGCACCTGTTTAATGGAGGTGAGGTTCAGTGATTCCCCTCTCACAGGAGAGCAAGATAGGGGGTGGGGACAGAATGTTAATGGCAGGGCTAGGAATATTCATTTAATAGGTTATTTGAGAAAGTGGAAAAAAGGGGCAGTCCAGGTGAAGCCGATTGTTCATATCAGAGTTCATTAATGTAACTTCCTCTCACAATAGGCCTGTGCATAAAGCTCTCAGTCTCCTTTAATGACTGGATATGACCAACACAGCCAGTCTGTGCGGCCCTCAAGCACTCTTACAAATGAGAAACTTGCACAGCTGCTAACACTCACACACACACACACACACACACACAAATGCATGCACTCACGCACAGTCAGATTCCTGTTCATACATATATATATATATGCATATGAAGTGCCACAAAAACTGGGCACGGACTCTACAAAATTGATTCTGTGGCAGCGACCACATCCTTCCTGTGTTTTACAGCACATTGAATGACATCCCAGATTTGTTGGATAACGTTAAGATCTGGTGACTGGCGAAATCCCAAACTCAGATGATTCTACTATAATTTGCAACTCTAAGGCATATATAATTTGCAGCTCTAAGGCATATATACAGTACTGTGCAAAAGTCTTAGGCACCCTATATGGTGTTTAGTATAAATGTTGTTGTAGACATTTATTT
>JAOVVF010000010.1:9480104-9491936 GCA_028565595.1 Duopalatinus emarginatus | reverse complement strand
GCATTGAAGTGGCACCTCATCAAAATAGGATGGTACTAATCTTTCACGCGCTGATCTGGCAATCATGACTGATTAAAATAATAGTTGGTTAAGAGACACATAGTAAAATGCTTATGTAGGATAGTGCTTCTACACAATGAGGGAACGGGTCTCTATGGATAAAAAGCCCTCCCATGTCCTCTCTCTCTCTCTCTCTCTCTACATCCTTTTTTTTCACTTGCTCCTATTCTGCTTTGCCTACATTAAGCCTTTCTGAGCCAATCAGTCCTCCAGCCCAACAATACAGCATTGACACACAGCTGCGTGCTGTCAGAGCCCAGCAACCCTCCATCACTCCGAATACCCATTTCAGGCAACAGCGACAACCCAGAACAGCCTTCAGCCTATTGCACTTTCTTTGTCTGTTATTCTCTGTGTCATTTCTACTCTTTTTTGTTTACGCAGGGTTTTTCTTTAGATATTCGACTATGTTCGAAAGATCAGTGTGTGAGTCCATAATCTCTTTTATGACAAACTCATTTGGGACTCGATGAGGCAGCATCTCTCTCTCTCTCTCCCTCTCTCTCTCTCTCTCTCTCTCTCTCTCCCTCTCTCTCGCTCTCTCTCTCTCTCTCTCTCTCTCTCTCTCTCTCACTCTGTCTCTCTCTGTCTTTCTTTCATTCTTTTTTTCTGCCTACATTAAGCTTTTCTGGGCCAATCAGTCCTCTAGTCCATCAGTCCCCGCCAACCCCCCACCCCCCAGACTTAACGAGATGTGTATTGTAATTTATGCCTATGCATATGGGAGGAATAGATCTGCCATTGATGGATGTCTTGCTTGCCGGCAGTGACTCTGCTGTGTTCCATAGAGCATCCCAGTGGACCACACTGTAGTTTTGACATAAAAACACATTGAGTAAACAAGCAAAGCAGCGCTTACACACTGCAGCAATAATGAGGAATTGGTGGAGGCTGAGCGGAGTGGCCCAGATGAAACAAGAGTGGACACGCTCCAGCTATATCCTGCAGGCTTGTTTCTCACAGAAACCAAAAGTCATGCATCACTGTGCTCTCTTTAGGCAAGTAGAGAGCATTCTTTCAGAGAGGTAGAAATGATTTTTTAAAAGGGTAAAAACAGAAAAAGAAATGAGTAAGCATAATGGACTGGGAAGGCAATTTTGAAGAATTATAATTAACCATTAATTTGACCTGTGTGTGTGTGTGTGTGTGTGTGTGTGTGTGTGTGTGTGTGTGTGTGTGTGTGTAAGTAGTACTGTTGGCCAGTACTAGTTCATTTTTTAATAAAATCTAGATTAACCTGTCCTTGTCAGGGAGACACTGTGGAAATGTTCAAAACTAAAACCGTTTGGATGTTTCATTAAGTTCCAGTGACTGAAGTATTACAAGGGAATGGAGTTGAGATATGATCACTAGTTCTGCCAGTTTTATTACCAAGAATTCCACAAATACCAAAATGTTTCTGAAAATGTGAGTCCTAAAACACAGTAAAAAGTAGGGCTCTTAGTATTATCAACCATATATATCATGTTTGGCCATGTTCCAACATTTATTCATTCAATACAATGATGCACAGACCCATTTTGCTGCCGCTTATGTGTGGTTTATGGCTAATACAAGTAATCTAAAGCCCCCATATAGCCTGACTCTTATAATATATATTGGCGATTTTATATATATACTCACTATCCACTTCAGTAGAAACACCTTTCCACTGGCGTATTTATACAGTTATCCAATGAGCCAATGATGTGGCAGGAGTACAATGCATATAAGATTCAAAGTTTTTATTTGTCACATGCATAGTCATACACGGTACAACATGACATTTGACTGTCGTCCACAGAATATAAACTAGGTAACGAAGTAAACAGTAATAGAAAGTTAAAGTAAAATTAAATATTCCTAGATTAAAATCATGCACATGGGGGTTGAGAGCTGGACACCTGAACATTAGGGTGGAAAAAAAGAAGAAAATCACCTGGTCCACTGTCCTGGGGTGCGTTTCCTGCTGTGAGCATCAAACCAAACCAAATTTTAAACCATTGTAGTTCAGACTATGGTGGTTCGAACTACTGTGGTTGCGAACAAAGTACGACGGTTTTGGGAAACAGTCGTGTTTCAGATGTTAGTTAGTTCAACGATGTATCGTACCATGTTAGTTCAATGCTAGTCTCCGTCGTTGTACGGGAAACGTACCCCAGATTAGGTGAATCTATGCCCATGAGAGGCTCGGATTACTGTTCTTGGCTAACAGGAGTCGAACCTGATGTGGTCTGCTGTTGTAACCCATCCACCTCAAGTTTCAATGTTTTATGCATGCTGAGATGCTTTTCTGCTCATCTTGGTTGTAAAGAGTGCTTATTTGAGTTACCTGCAGTCAGGTCAGAGTAGTCTGGTCACTTTCTGTATGGCCTTTTTATATTGTTCTGTGTAAACTCTACAGACTGTTATGTGTCAGTCAGATCCGGAAAAAATCATTAACATCACAGAGATGACACTTTGCTTTGTTCATTCGTGTGTTTGATGTGAACATGAACTAAAGCTCTTGACCTGTGTCTACGTTTTAAGCATTGTCCTGCTGCCGAATAATTGCATAAATGGGCAGGTGTACAGGTATTCCTATTAAAGTGGACAGTGAATGTGTATGTTTGAAAAAAATAATGTTGCAGACCTGCTAAGTATTGTTATTACTTCACAACTAGGACTATTATTTCATTGTTCCAATGAAAGTCCATGCAGAATAGGGTAGGATTTTGAGCATGTAAAAAAATAAAAGAAAATACACAAAGCATGTTATTTTGCAAACTAAACACACCAAAATTTTGACTAAAAAAAACACATTTTATTTTTTAAAGTTGATCTGTACATAAACCTCCAACAAAATATAATAAAGTAAAAAGAAGCTAAATAAAATTACATATCATAAAACCTTGTTGAAAATGCTAAAGCAAGCGGTATTCTAAATGATGACCACATTAGAGGGACAGAGTGAAAATCAGCATTATTATACACACATTATTCATGCAAACAATCATTCATACTACATATAGATCCACTGTATATTGCATGCTAAGAAGATAAGATAGCTAAAACTGTAGCATAGCTAAAAAGCAATCATGGACTTAAGGTTCGAAACCTGTTAATTGCACGCTGCAGCGTACATTAGGGAGGTTTATTCAATAGAAATGTAATATGCCTGTATCTGCTAAAATGGATATTAGGAAGTGCTTTCTGGCATAATTTCTGCTGCTGGATACTCATAGCAACAGTATACAATAGTAAGCATAATATTAAAGTCCAGATAAATATCACTACAGTATTTTTATATGAATTTTATTAATCAAATTATTAGTGAATAATTCTTGCAGCAGGTGATGTGCTGAAAATCCATTACACTTGGGAGACTTAACACTATGTGACTGGAGGAACAAACAAGGTGAGGATACACCTATAATTTAAGCACTGCAATATTCTAGTACAGCAGAATTTTTTTTCTACTTGTTAGTGATTTTTTCACTAATAATTTAAACTGTAAATAGAAGTAATCATTTCACTGATCCAGTTTGGGAGATGGTGTTATAAATGACTACCTGGGTTGTATATTATGCTACTGTGTTGCTGGTGACCATACTCATGTGTAGTAACATGATCATTAGGTTTCTATGATATCATAGTAAAGATATATGTCAACTTACATAATGTCTTTCAACTCCCCATCCTCACTTACTTGCATACATGTGCATACATCTCTGCAATGTCTGCGTCATTGCATACATCTGATGTTGCATACATCTACATTTCACTGGCTTTGTACCTGTACTCTGCACAAAGACAATAAGGTTGAATCTAATGTAATCTTATGTGAGCTATTGTTTTCCAGGCAATGGAAAGAAGAGTTTCTTTTTCACTTTTTCTGTATTATTTATATATCATATCATTTTATTTATCTACTGTAGTTTCTTTTTTGTTGTTGGGATTTTCTGTTTTATTTTGATTGTCACCCATTAATTCAAGTTATTAAAATAACTTATTTTACTTATGTGAAACTTATGTGTTACTTATTACTTATGTGAAAACGTTCCCTATTTTGAAAATAATTTTAATTCTCATAAATATTATACTGTTAGGATTTGACATTAAATTAAATGCAACCAATGCAATATATTTTCTATAATGACATGTGGTCTTAGAATAAACACACATTTTTACAGTACATTCATTCTTCTGGCAAATAATGATGTGATAGACTGAATACAAAACTGAGTAAATGGGTGAATATAATAAAAGTATATTCAGGTTAATATAACATTATATCTTGCAGTGTTGCAAAGATAATATTGAGTGCATGTCAGAATTAAGTATGGATACTCTCCAAGTTTGAGGGCCACCACAGTACACTAATGGAATCGAAGATAATGTCCTTCTGGCAGAAGACTTAGAACATTGCGCACTAGAACCTAATATACATTTTTCAGGAGACTTAGAATGGTAGAGGCTGTGACCCACGTCAGGAGGATTTAAATTTAGACTTCATCTGTTCTTCAATGGACTTATTTTCCCTCCATTCATTTCATTATCTAATTTGGCAGTGGCGGCTAAAATTCAGTGCACTCTGAAAGCTCTCTGCAGTGCATTTCCTCTTAGGCTGCCTCTTCAGCAATCCCCACTCTCTCCAACAAAGTTAATCTGCAATAGATGAAATAAAGGATGTAGGAAAAAGAGAAAGCCAGAAAAAGCAAATGAAAAGATGGGGAGAATGAAAAGCTGGATAGCAGTTAAGATTTTGTCATTGATAGAGTTCAATGATATCCCATCTACAATACAGATATTCTATATAACATAGCCGGTGTGCCCAGTATTGGTGCCAAATGAGGATGCTTATAATTCAGAAAATAATCACGATGGCATGATTGCCTATATTGCGTCATTCTTTGTTTATTACTCCTCTGCCTCAAATGAGTTAAACACATGTTTCATATCTAGTCCCCTATGTAGTCCCCATTCTATTTTTCTAGTTTTTGTATATGAGCTACCAAGTGTGTAAGAATGTTAAGTCACCATGTAAGAGACAGGGTGAGCTCAGAGGGCCTGGCACCATCAACATATGAGATTTTTCTACAGGCACAGGAGTATGCACAATGCAACAGCACTGTCATCTTAATTATATTTTCCTGTAAAAAAGCCTAGAACCCTGGCTTGATTACTACAGGGAAAGACCCTTGGTGCTGAGCAGAGGATACACCTTCATGTTGCTTATTTTCAGTAAAGCTTTTTTTTTTTTTTAGCATACCAGATGCTTTTATTTTTTTTGCATCTTCATGAAACCTCCCAAATGGGAGCCTTTTTGAAATGAATGTGACACCTTAGCTCATTAAAAGCAGTGGAGAGTTAAGATGCAGGGTTGTTTAAGCCCCTTGGCGATGCTCACAGGGAAGGACTTTGTTCCTATTTATGCCACTGCGTTAGGTTTATTTCACCATTTCATGCTCTAACTAAAATTACCTACACCCCAACATTTCCAACCGAGTACATCTGTCAGCAGAGTTGTTGTGGCAAGTACAAATGTGAGCTAGCGTCTCCAGCACTTTGTTGATGTTTGGGATTATTCTCAAAAAAGGAACAAGCCAAACAGAAGATAAGTGGCAGAAATGCGGAGAGTCATTTCTGAGCGACAGGACTAGATAATTTTACTAAGGCTTCATCCTTCTCTTCTTATTCACCATATCCCTCACTGGGGCTGATGGAGTCTATCCCTGTGCTCCATGGATGGAAGGCATGGAAACACCTTAGACAGGTCACCATTCTCTTGCAGGGCTAACTTACACAGAAAACCAATGGTATGGACTCACTTTTACCATTTTCCTTCTGCTGCGGTCTCGGATTACACTCCTACAAACACCGCTCCTACCCAGTAAAAAAGGTATTTTTAAAACATTTAATAATCTATATGGTTTCTACACTTCCCATTTTGTTTTTGTAGTTAGTGTGCATGTTGATTATTCCTCATTAATGCAATACATCAAACATACAGAGCAAGCACATGGCGTTAGCAATGCATCTAGTCACTAGGACTGGGGGTCTGTAATAGATATGGCTATTAACCGTATACCAGACACAATGACCGGCAAACATGACCAACCTTTGGGCTTTGAAGCATCATCCATGATTTTCATGAGGCATTTCTCTTGTTTAGCAATATCCACAAAAACCTGATGTTTCGACTGAGAAAATGTGTGTAAGGGTGAACTTATAAAGTAATGGCATGAAGGAGAAAGTCCTGTTGCCTGTGGTGTCTGATCATGTAGACAGATGGGTGTCTGTTGTCATACTGCTCTGCTGAGTTTTTGATGGGGTGATGGGAGAGCACCCACAGTTAGTGTGTGTACTCCAGGAAACATGCAGAACACTGCTCTGTCTCCTGAGGAAATTGCCCATGGCTACTGAAGTGTAATATATTCACCCCATCATCATCAAGCTGTCATTCCTCACAGAGGACCATAACATTAAGAAATGTATGTGTGTGTGTGTGAGAGAGAGAGAAAGAGAGAGTAATAATTTCAGATGCCCCATCCTTCTACCTTTTAGCGAGATTCATAATCAATCTGTACCTCTTATTTCTGCCTCTTTGTATATTGTCCTTGTTTTATCCTCTTAATCACTGTGTGTTTAAGCGCAGTACCTGTGTTCATGCACATTTTTGTGTATGTTTCCCTGTGACTTCAGTAGCACAACTTTATTAATTGCACATATGAAGCCTATTGCAAGATGAAGAGCTTTCAGAATTAACAAGCAGCATGGTTAGTGGGCACGAAGAGACATCTCCTGCTCCTCTAGTTGGTGGTTTTTCAACAATTTACAGTCTGCAGTGCCATAAAGACATAAAGCAATTTCTCAGTAAGCAAATATTTTATTCACAGCTGTTCAGAATTTGATTGTAGCTAAATTAATATACAATATAACAGTTTCATAGTATAATAGTAAAGAAATGAAAGTTTGATAATTCTGTATATAGAAGCATACATGTAGCTAAACATTTCACATGTTCCTTGTGAATGTATAAGAGATGTTACGAATCAGTCTCGAATCATCCCAAAATGACACAACATACACGAGAAGAACCCAAACTCAGATCCAAAATGCATGCAACAAAAAAACAAAATACACCACCAACTGACAGGCCACACCATAGGGCTTAAACAGTCAACAGATAAGTCAATGTGGATCAGGTGAGAGCAGTAAGTCACATAGCTTTGGAGGGGGGAATCAAAGCTTCATGTGACATGCTGGGGCTGCTGGGTGTTGTAGTCCTTACAGAACCCCCTCCTACAACACAAGATGGGGGTGTGCAAAGACGCCTTTGCTGTAGTCCTTACAACAGATCACTTGTTTGTTTTTATTATTGCTTTCTTACTAAATTGTATGTAGAGATTTGTAGAAAAGTAGCTAATAAAATGATGAGGATTAATACAATTTTAATCATTTATGATGATATGGTGTTATATGATATATGGATGGGCAGCACACTGGTGCCGCAAGTAGTGCGTGTGCTACACAGCTCCAGGGATCTGGGGTTGTGGGTTTTCACCAGGTGCTCCAGTTTCCTCTCACCTCCAGAAAAACACACATGGTAGGCAAACTGGATGTGCTATGCTGCCTAGGTGCGAGCGAATAGGTGTGTGTGTGGTACCCTGTGATGGATTAGGGCCCTATCCGGGGGGTATTCCTGCCTTGCACCCAGTTATTCCAGATGGGCTCCAGACAAACTGTGACCCTGAAGGACAAAGCAGAAAATAGAATGACTGACTTTAAACTATACAGTATATTGTCATAAGAATTGCAGCCTATGGTCCATTAATGA
The DNA here is from genome assembly GCA_028565595.1 of Duopalatinus emarginatus. NCBI lineage: Eukaryota > Metazoa > Chordata > Actinopteri > Siluriformes > Pimelodidae > Duopalatinus > Duopalatinus emarginatus. The sequence continues at coordinate 9,484,078 of JAOVVF010000010.1, read as the reverse complement.
AAGAAGACATATAACTAATGTTCTTTATTAGATATTAGCACTAAGTTAGCACTAACTCCTATATTTATCTGACCCCTAACATTCTTAATACCTCAATACCTCCTAATTTCTTTTGCTTATTTGGTATTTTTTCTTACTCCTGTACACACATCAGCATGCTGAGACTTCCATCATGTCTTGAGATAACTGTATTGCTTTTATTTTAAATCCTCTTAGGAGAACCAATGACAGCACGTATTTATGATAATATGAGGAATCTGTTATAGACCCCCTACTGTTTTGCTCCTCCACTCTCTTGCAGCATACCCTTGTCATTTTTGTTCTCTGAAACAAGATAAATTTGGAGCAGCATGCAAGAATCCAGGCTTACGCACCAAAGAAGGCTTTAATAGGAGTATAAGATAAAGCTCCACTACAGCAGACAGACTGAAGCAACATCACCAAGCCCAGGGCAGGAGATTTGGAGTGGTGCCTTAGTAAATACCTTCTAGACTGCATATTTGACAAACATTTGCAATTTCAAATAATATAGCTTTTTTTAAATATGTAATATTGCACAAAAAATAGAGAATTTGCAGAAGAGTTAGCAAAAAAGTTATCAGAAAATAACAGAAAAGGTTGCCTAATGAAATATTTTGTATAGAAATATTGATTTTAGCTAATGCTTTCTTCAGCTCAGGTTTGTGAAGGGGGAGGTTAGTGTATCTAATCAACCTGCCATAGGTTTGAGAAGTGGAAGAAAACTGGAGGACCCAGAGGAAACAGACACAGACATGAATATAACATGCAAACATCCAAACAGATAGCTGCAAACCTCTGCACCGACAGCTGCAAGAGACACTACCCTGTATGCCACTGTACCACTGTTGTCCAGAAAAACAGTCTATTTGCTGTTAGCAAAGGATTTAATGTTGATTTTAGACCTTTTTGGAAGCAAAAAAAAAAGAGTACAAAATTATTTTAAAAAGTGTGGAGCTGTTTTTTGTTGCCCAATTTGTGGATTCCTTCCATCTGTCAGTGACAGGCATGATTACAAGCATAATCAGGTGATTATACAGGATGAAAAACACTCTAGATTTGATATTTACAATAAACAGTACATAAACTTAATATATACCTATCTGTCTATCTATCTTCATTATGATAAGTCCATTTAAAAAAAAATATTTGACGATAAATAGAAGGCTGTGCTTAATTAAGGTGATTGACAGCTTTTGACAGCCAAACCTCATGAACATGCACTTGAAGCTTTGGACAGTTCTCTAGCAACGCTGTGTTTTCTTCTGCTGTAAAATGTAAACAGTTGTTTGCAGTTTTTTCAGTAACTTGCTCATTTTTATGCCAAAGTTAACGTCATCTGATATTTTAACTTGCAAACACTCAAAGTAAAATCATATAAAACCTCATAATCCATTGATTATAAAATTATAACGCTAATTAATTTATATTAATTTAAATAGGTTATAGTAACACACCCTTACACTTGTGCAATTGCTTTCCCAGAACAATGAGTACAATAAAAGTTAAAATTTATTAATATTTTTTTTCTTCTCATGCATAATACACTGACATTCCCAAGGTCATGACATAGCAATATGTAAATTGATTACAAAGTGGATTTAACTTAGAAGAAGGCCTGGAAATGCCCACACCTGTATAAGTTGTCACAGGTATCTTGTGAGTGAGGTTAATATCAGCGTGGTCATGAGAATGCGACACATTATCAGAGTTTGCATGAGGTATGATAATAGGTGCCAGATGGATGAGACACTTCATTGTACATGCATTAAACATTCCTCAACCATCAGTATTATGTATGTACTAGGAATATGTTATAGAAGGCGTTACCACCCACAGTGTACAATGCAGTGGCTGCCCATGGGGCCTTAATAATCATGACCAGCAAAGTCTGGCTAGAATTGTTTGTGTGAATAGACAAGTAACTCTCATGCATTAATTAACATGCACACCCATGCAGGAGGTCCATACTCGTCCAAATAATGCAGGTTCCATACTAGTGTTGGGGGTGTTCTGATGGCATAGGTTGGGTCCGCATGTCATGTTGCTTCGTACGTTTCGTGACCATTTGCAGCCGTTCTGCATTTTCACCCCACTGGAGCCCAACTGAGCATTTCTGGAATGTGGTAGAGAGGTCCATTCACACCCGAGATCCTGCATCTACGAATACCACTGAGGTGTGGGTGGATATTCAGACAGCATGGCTCAGCATCTCTCCAGACATCTTCTGTCTACAGACAATTCCAGATATGTTCCATAGAATCGAGTTACTGCACTTTGCCAGGCTACTACAGAGGAGTACTACACAATACTATGGCAGTTATGTTTTATATTTCCCACAAATATGTATCATTAAATTTTTGATTGTCTGTGTATTGTTATTGGCAGTTATATATTTCCCAGAAATATATGTAACATCTCTAAGAAATTGTTGGGCCCAATTTGGTGTGCACATAGTAGCTACTGTGCTATATACTCTTACCTAGTCTCCTACTATAGTCATTTCCTGTTAGTATCTGTCACTATGTTTGTTACTTCATCTGTGTGTATAATGACTCATTACATGGTCTGACAGCTGTCTACCACGTTGAAGCTTGTGCAGACACAGATGGGTTTATCATTAAGTAATTTTAGTGTTGTCCTGCTTCTGTGATGTGCCAACTAGGAGTGGTGTGGTCAAATATTACTTTGGTCTTTCTTCCTATTTGTTTAATGAGAAACTTATAGGTAATTGAATCACCAGCAATGTGCATTTCAGCTCATTTAATTAAGGCTGATTCAACAGCTATACATCAGAATGGGATTAGAACTGGACAGTCCGAATCATTTGATAAGATAGAAAGAAAATGTGTGTGAGTATATGAGAGACAGAGAGAGAGAGAGAGAGAGAGAGAGAGAGCAGTGGCAGGAGTGTGATCTTAGTAAACAGGGGCTTGTGTACATTTGCCACATCACTTGCACTCCTGCACTTACAATGATTGCAGTAGTTTCAAAATTGCAGTATGTGACCGTCAGTAGAATATGTATTTTCAGTTTGTTGAAGTCAAATTTGACATTTGCTGTAATTACTGGAGTGTGGCTATGGGTATTTTCCATCTGCTACACCATTCTCATGTGCTAGAGGAAAGTGTCTAGGTTTTGTTTCTAATGGCTCACTATAATACAATACAATAAGTGTTATTGCAAATTGATGTGTTACTGCACATAATTATATCCTATTTTGATATTAAATGTATGTGTAACCCTAGAGAAAGCAGGTTGATCGCAGTGTTTATCAAGGTTTATTTATTTCTTTTTTCTTATTTTTTTTTCTTAGATATATGAACCAGGATGAAATGCATGTGCAAGGAAGGAAGAGATAAAGTAAAAAATAATGAAACAGCAAAATAAAGTCAACCATCTGATAAACTAACAGTGGAAATAAATGGCTTAACAACAGTCTTGACATGCATGATATAAGCCTGATACTGAAATCTCCATTATTATAAATGTCGTTATGTTTTCTTATGGGAATGATGATCGATCACAGCATCCGTTTTGCTGATAGTGGGTGGGATAGATGATGGGATGATACATACTGTTACTATTTATGATGAATCCCTAACTATATTATTTATATAATCTACTGATTAGGTGAATCACTGATTTAACTAGTATTATACTTTGTAATTGACAATGAGAATCACTCAATACTGTACTTCATTGAGGATGATAATCACACACTTTAGTACTATTTCTGTACTATACTGAGAATGAGAAGGTCTGATGGTCTAGAACACATGCAGAGTAATGGCACAGTGTCCAGTCTTTAGAATGTCACTGCTGTCTATCAAAGATACTCCTCTTAGAGCAAGCCATAGTACATGTTGAATAGCATTCACTGAAAGACGACATGTATTCACTATGGCTGTGCAATCACATTCTTTATCCAATTGACATCCTACGTTTAGATGCCC
>JAOVVF010000010.1:9446400-9459573 GCA_028565595.1 Duopalatinus emarginatus | reverse complement strand
TAATAATAATAATAATAATAATAATAATAATAATAATAATAATAATAATAATGTCTGCAAGTTCACATTAGAAGTCTAATGCTACTGGCAGTTATAACAATAGCCTAGTAATGATAATAGGCCTACCTACTGCTACTGATAATAATAATAATAATATTATTATTATTATGCGGGTGCCGGGAGGAAGGGTGGCCCCAACTGCAATGAACCAGCTTTGGGGGGGCCCAGCTTGCAAAAGGTTGAGAACCGCTGGTCTATAGGATCTAAATTGCGTTGAGATATACTGACCACAGTTGATTTTTTGAGGTTTTCCACAGCAACAATATCTCATTATATCAGTAATGGGAATACCTTTTGTAGGAACAGTGCTTTAATACCTCAAACACAGTAACACTGAAACTATAAGTCAACACCTTATTAAGACACTTTAAGATGTTTTTCCTCCTGCATGAGGGAACTGCTTGTAGTGCATTTATCAGGTAGTAAAAAGGTAGTAATGTAGGAAAAGGGTTCAGCCTGGGCCCAATGGGATACTGCTGCTACCTTTCGATCCCCAGACAATGCTGCAATGTTCAGTTAATCTCCACCAATATCCTGTTTATACAGCATACCTGTCACAGAGAAGTTACAGCACTCTTGGATAAATTCTTATCCAATTGACTATTCTTTTCTCTGTACCATGTGAGCATACTCATGATCTGACTACTGTTCTCAGAGAGCTTTCTTTAAGCTTGCTTTAAACTATGAAATACGCTTTCTTTTCACTGAATCACTACTTTGATGCTATGGTATTTTTGACAATGCATTTTGTTCTCTGTGGTTTGGCCTACTGTTCATATGAAAATCATGTTTTGAGTCACTGGAAATGAAGCTTTTCTAAACCATTCTTCAATGCAGCGTAATTCTTAAATTCTACTTTTCTTCACTTAGAGAGAATGCCGTTATTATAGCAGCAGTCTGTCCATGCTTGTTGACTACAGAATTGTTCGGCAAATAAAACTATGTAAAATCAAAAAGCTTGAAAACAGCAATAAGCATAATAATCTTATATTTACTTAGTTGTCTTGTTTTAAGGAAATACAAGCTACATCGGACCATATTATATATAATTCCTTTTTAGGAGGTAATTTTTTCTTATCTAAATTTCTTTTGTGGTGTTGTTTTACATGTCTTAGAAATCTTTAGTGTATCTGCTGAGTAGATTTATTTACTTTATGGTCTGTGATTCCTTATTTAATAACATGCTTGCAATTTAATTTTCCTTTGTTTTATTGCACCCTCTTGTTGAAGCACAAAAATGTGATATGCTCTGTACTGCTCCTGAGTCCCCCACTCCACTATAACAAACTACACTGCAAACAGTGTTCACTGATAAGACTCCACTGTAAAGCAGTACTTCCACTTCATCAACAGCCTTAATGAATCCTTACCTTTGTCATTTTTTTTTTTTTTTTGCTTTAAGATTTTAGCCAACTGTGACCCTGTCCAGAATAAAGCAACTACTGATGATGAATAAATACGCTTTTTATCTAACATTTTATGACACAGACTACTAATTGGCTAGGCTTCTGACAGACTTGCCACCTACTTGCTTGATTTGGTTGAGTCAATGTTTAAGATATTTTCACATTTTTATGTGGATGAAGATATTTTGCAGTTTATACACAATATGGTCAAAGGTTTTGGAAACCTGGCCTTCACACCTATATGTGCTTTATCAACATCCAGTTCCAGATGTCTGGACCTGCCCATTCAGCAACAGGAGCATTAGTGAGGTCAGGCAGTGATGTTGGGAGAGTAGGCCTACAGTCAACATTCTAGTTCATTTGAAAGGTGCTCAGGGTTTTGTCCACTCCTGCCTTGGATGCTGGAAAAGGTAGAAAATTGTGATTTGGTGTCTACAAACTTCAGCTTGGCCATATACTGTCTATCTATATATATTACATGTGTATGGTCTGATATATAAAAACAACCAGAAGAAAACTTATTTTCTTGAACTGTATGCAACAATAGGCTGACTTGTTTGAGACCAAAATACATTATATTGATTTTTATATAAAATATGCCTAGCATTAAACACATTTCCACTGGCCCTCATGACACCTACACAAAACAAGTAAAATATGATATAGGTGGGCTTGTAGTTAGGGAACCTTTAGAGTCGTTGGTTCCCAGGTCCCAACTGACAGGACATAACTGAAGTGTCCTTGAGCAAGGTTGTGTCTCAATGACTGAGTAACAATTAGCTTTTCCAATTAAATTACAAAAACAAACAAGAAAGAAAGAAAGAAAGTAAGTAAAAAGCTGCTAATTTTGCAAATGATAATAATGGTTTTGTAATTATTACTCTATAGAAGAAACCCAATGTCAAGTATCTGAAGGCCTCTAAAAGGGGTTTGTAGTGATTATCCTGACAAATAAACTGTCAGTAAAACACATACTGACACTATTTCTTTAATTGTGTCATGAATCAGATGTTTTATTATTTGGTGCCAAAAGGTCACTTTATGCTCACATTTCCAAACAGCGGTATAGCTGCATTCCTCATTTCTCAAATACTGGGCAAAGTTTGCCAATATCAGTTAATCATGAAGATTAATGAAACAGTTTATGAAACAGATGTTTCAAGCATTTATTTCCCAAAATGTGTAGTGTAATTAGTGTAATTGCTGACCTCATCATTAAATTAACATTTGTGAATATGACCACAGCACCAAATCTAGCAAGTAGTCTGGTGCACCTGTCCATCTGTCTGTCTGTCTGTTTCTTCGTTAGTGTTTTCCTTCTGTAGTCTGTAAACAGATATATCAGTGACTCAGTCCATGTAACAGCCAGGTAACAGGAAACAGCCATTTATGCATATTATTTATAGGGTACATTAGAAATGTATATTCTGCTCTTCATTGTAAAACACTAAAATTGCACCTCTCTTATTTAAGCTTACAAGATATGGAGCATGTAATGGGCAGCAGTATGGGAAGGTGATTTCTACAATAAAGCATGGTAAAGACATAAATTCATACAGGAATAAAATTGATCTATGTTGAGCCAGAGGCACTTGAGGATTAAATTTATGTGAGTATTGTATTTTGTTTGTCCCCCTCAACCATGATAGATTGTTCCCCAGACTCTGATGGAATTAAATGCATCAACTAATTAGTTTTCTGTTGACAACGCCATAAAGGCATAAGTGCCTGCCTTCAGCAACCAGTGATATGGAATCTGTTCAGCTAAGTGTCTGCTTCTCAGACCAGAGAATTATGCACTCCAGGCAAATGTGGTTCTCTTTCCTAGAGGAGTAATGTAAATTCATGTCTCTAGACATATCGTTGCTATCTTAACTGCAAAAATCAAAGGTATAGGGTCAAGAGAATGCTCAGATATATGTGATGGATATATAAATCGATTCGCTCAATGCATTGGTTTTTATGGTAATCCATCCCTGTGTTGCTGCTAAAGCCACTATTTAATGTGTACTATTTATACATCTCCTTGTGTCTTTAAAAACTGGAAGCCTTTCCCCAGTGTCTCATTCAGGCTTTCACTAGTAGTATCTACTTGTTGCAGTTTCTCAGGTGTTATCTAAAGTGTCACCACCTTGCATAGCACGTTACCCTACTTGGTGAATGAATATGAGAAGTGAATATTTTAAAAGGCATTACAAAACCTAACCTGTCATTTATATGTAATTGCAGATACTATTTGCTATCATGACCTGTCCAATAGTTTGCCATGTCTCATTTCTGCAATTATAGATGTATAGCCTGGTAGAATGGTGTTATAATTGTTATAATTTCTGCTGAATGACTAACTGGATACAGTTTTCAGGTGACTATTTTAATAGTTAAATATAGTTATGTAGTTTTAGTGAAATGTGGGTGTTTTTGTCTTTTAATTGTCAGTGCTTACTGATGTCTTTAAGATGCAGCTCTGTATGCTCATTCTGGGGACTGATGATTTATTTATTTATTTATTTTTAGATCCATGCTTGAATTTTAATCAATTTCCATAATAATTTTGCTGAGTAAAGTTTCCTTTGCATAAAATTTTATTTCAAATCAAAATGGACTGGCTTTTCAACATTTTTTTTTATTTATAATTAAGGACAATACAATTTGTCTTCAGCATATCCTTAATTTTATAGGTATGTAGTAGATGAAAATACATTTATGCTTTGACATGTGTGATTATCCTGTGGATCAATGGCTAAAATGCCACGCAGTGGCGTTATTGGGGCTTTAGTTTGCCTACTCTCCATCTACAGCTGACAGTCAACGATGCGCTAGCTGCCACAGTAACAAGTGAGCTTAACCTAATTCACTGATTGACAGTATGAATGAGCACTAGAAGAAAAGTCACCAACAATAATCCAAGAGATGCAAACATTTCTAACCAGAGAATCTGGGAAGAGTTACAAGATGGTTGCAAACAATTTGAAATCAGTCTACAGTTACTATGTCTATTTAAAAATACAGGTCAGTGAAGATACTGGCCAGTTGTTGCATGAGTGGTAGACAGAAAAATTAAGGCTTCTTGACTGGAAAAGTAAGAAGGTCTGCATACGAATATAAATCATCAGAAAAAAACAGGCATTGCGTCAAATCAACTACATTTAAAGGCTGTTCATATTATATCACCAAAGGTTATATCTAGGATTAGCAAATTTCAAAATATGCTGAAATAACCAGATATCCAGTTTTGTAGTTAGAAGCTGAAGTGTTCACCAGACTTTTCAGCCCCTAGGGATGTCCTGAGGGCTGTATGCATCTATTTGGTGAAATGAGCAATTTTTATCTAACATAATAGGCTAGTTATTCAGAAATATGAGTAGTGTGACCATCTGCTTTACCACTGTACAAATTCATTTTTTAGTGTAAATATTTTTTTTTTACTACATTCAGTGGGTAATATTTCCATCTGAAAACTAAAGCATACAGTCGGCTCAAGATTTGCTGGCACCCTTGGTAAAGATGGTTAAAAAGGTTATGGAAAAATATAGTTGTACTTAATTAACTTTATTTCTCACTGAAAATATGACGCATATGCTTTCTATTACATTAAACCATTTAAATGAACCTAAAGTCTTTATGGCTATCATAAGTCAGTCTAATCACTAATTAAGAAGTTTCAAACAACAGCAACTATAATGAGCCTATTTAAGATGATGTGAGTGTATTCTGCTCTTATGCACAGTAATGAGGATGGCAATGGAAAGCCTTAATCCAATCACAAGCATTTTGAGTTCACTCGACAATACTACAGGTACTTTCACTGGAACCAGGTTCTGTGGTTAGATGAAACAAAAATTGAGCTTTTTGGTAGCAATCAAGTTGGGTTTGACATTAAAAAAGAAGCATGTAGCCTAATACTTAATTATGTGTAGTGTGTATTTGGGTCTGTTTGTGCTGCAAAGCCCCTAGAATCTTGCCTGGTTGTAAGACCTTAAGTCCATTAAAGTACCAGAATATAGAATAAAAATCTCTTTGCCTCTGGCAGGAAACTACTGATAGGTTACTGTTGAGTCTTCCTAGAAGGGTAATGATCTGAATGCCTTGTTGATGATTAAGGTCAATGAAGAATAGCCAGAGTGGTTAAACTTGACCTAGGTTATAGTAACTCAACAACTGTGGTGAGCAAAAAAGGCATCTAAAAAAAGCACATGTTGACCCTTGGGTTATGACATCAGATGGAGAAAAAAACTTTTCCTGGTCTGATGAATTGCAGTTTTTTTTCTTTCTTTCTTTTTTTCTTTTCTCAAACTGGTTTCTTGAACAAAATGAGTTTGATGTTCCTCAGTGGCTTTCCTAGTCACCCAATTTCAATTCAGTAGAAGACCTTGGAGATGTGCTAGAACCCATCATTAGTGTTCCCAATGAAATGCTTACTGAGCTCAGATTTTGCAAAGACTGGGGGTCTTGCAGGGTTACTATTTACAAGACTACAACTGGATTCTTTTGAAATGATTTCCCATTATACCACAGTTAGTTCCGACCCTGCAATGTGATTGGCCAGGAGACATTCCATGAGTGCTGTTATTACACGATAATGGCACTGGGACCAAAGCTCTCCAGATATCACTCTACCACCCACATGTACATGTAATCTTAGCAACAATGACAGCAAACACCACAGCCATAAACAAACCAGAATCATCTGCCAAAATGAATTATAGTGAGTTCATTAAATATATTAATTATTAAGTAGTTAATTATGTGCCTCGACTGTTAGAGTCTGTTATAGCAGCAGGCCATTTAGATATATAACGCTAGATGTTTTAGCAGCAGGCTGTCTGATAGAATGAAACTATTTTACCTTGCAGAATATTGATAAACGTTGAAGATCATATATTTCTGTCTTTTTTATTCTAAAATCTATCAATAAATGCTGATGGTAACTGTGGTATAATTGCAATAATACATTCAAGGTTTGTTAAATTGTGAGATATTGGCACTGATGTACTGGTCTACAATCTCTCACGATATAGCTCTCCATCTTGCGTATTATTGCTTAATCATGCTCCTGGAGGAATTTTACAGGAAAAGAAACTGTTGAACAATTTAGCAGAAACAGAAGCACATGGCCACATTTGCCTATGTGTGTGCAGTGAGGTGTCAAAGAGACACTCTTGCTCAGTCCACAGCTTCACCAGTTTCTCCTCCTTTTGTACAGTCCAGGAGAAGCACAGTTTCTGAGGCCTAGCCGAACTCTCCTCCATGTATCATTTCTTTCCCAGTCAGACGTTCCTGTACAAATGGCTTCCCATTTGGTGCTGAAAAGAGCTATCTTATTGGTTGGCAATGTTTACGTCACTGTTTGCATGAGCCAAGACTGACGATATTATTAAACATGGTTGATTTTATCGGGCGCCAGGACAAGACCTGAAAACGGCAATCCTGATGACCTTACACTGAACGATCGAGACGACACAAGTGGGCACACAAGGGGCACTTTCCATAACAGTCATTGAGATGGAAATTTTCTATCCAACAAAAAATGCAATAGCAATTTATACAGTCCTATAATGCAGTACACTACATAAACTGTAGAGTGTTATATTTTAAGGAAGTAACGAATTACATAAGTTTTTAACCATCCTGCTTTAAACAGTGTGGTTTGTCAAACACTTAACAGTTTTTTGCACAGCTCAAAGCTTAATATTATCAGAAAATCACAAGTTTATTAGGAAACTATTAGGAAAATGTCAGTAATTTACATTGTAATACAACAAAGCTACAAAAAAATATATATATTTATTTACAATAGGGTCCTTTTCTTTATCTGATAGATAAATAAATAAATAAATAAATAACAATCTAAACCACATACCATTCAGAGCTGGGTGCAGATAAAGATATAAAAATGACACTGCATTACACCCTTAATTTAGCATGAAGAGGAACAGACTGCATATACATTTATCATTGTTGCTGTTTACGTGCTCTTGCCTGCTTTGACTTCATTGTTTCTGTGCTGCAGGCAGCAACCTGGATAATTGTAAGAACTGGTTGCGTTAGAAAACATTATTGAGAGGTGTGGTTTGGTGAGGTGTTGCAATTTATAACTAAAACGGTTTTGAGATGCTTTTTAGCGTGAATTGTATGGTGACTGAGAAGCTATCGCACTGCAAGTTAAAAACGCACTGCAAATTCTCAAAAGACAAGCATCAGAATGACAATACAGCACAACATTAAACAAACATGCTGCAAATACTGAAAAAAAAGTGTCAGAATGATAATACCTACACAACATTAACAAAGCGCACTGCAAATCCAGACCGTGCTGCATAAACATGAAGCACGTTCATCAATACCACAACACCTGTAATACTTTAACCGAACACACTGCCAATTCTCAAACACACTGTTAATACTGAAAACACATGCAACTTCTAAAACACAACGAAAATGTTTCTGAGGGACTTCATTCCATCTTAAAGTGCACAGTTAAAATTAAGTTGTATCTGTTTATTAATGAAGATACAGTCGGTTTGTCAGTTCATATTTCATTCCAACTTAAAAAGTGTAACTGAGTGCTGAGACATAAGTTATATCTGTTCATTGATGAAGATACAGTCAGTTGGTTTATTGAGGAGGAATTAAATATAAACACAAGAAACTGGTCATATTTGTATTAATAAACAGATAACAGATAAAAGCCCGCTTTCGAATGGCTTTATCCACTTTCAGTGTCCAGAGTCATTTTGCATGTGTTTCGGAAGTTACTTGTGTTCTCAGTATTTGCAGCACGTTTGGTTAATGTTGTGCTGTGTTGTCATTCTGATGCTTGTGTTTTGAGAATTTGCAGTACAGTGGGCTTTCTTGGCCACCGTAGGAATTAGCCTTAATGGCACTGAAACAGCCCTGAGAAGCAAAGGGCAGAAATAACAGTTTGACAAAACAATACATTTGTAGTGTACTGTTGATCTAATTTTGTTTTATCAGTTGTGTCAATTATGATGTGTATTTGCTGTGAATCATTTTTTTTTTTTTATTAGTTAGTTATATTAATTCAGTAAATATGTTGTTAACAATAGGACAGCAGTTTTGTAGTGTCACGCCATGCATTGTGCTGTACCACATACAGTACTAGTCTATATACTTTAATTTTTAAACCATAAAAATAGGAACTACACACAGGCATTCAAATAAAACTCTATTAAAGCAATAAGAACATTAAAATAGGGGCATGTAATGTTCCGTCTCATTAAAATGGCACTGGAAATATACCTTCCTAATCAAGTCTGCAAAATTAATAAATAAATAAACGAAAATGGTTAAAAAACATGTACAGTTGGACAGCACTGCACCATGAGATTAAAAATAACACTGAGCAAGCAGGGGAAAAAAAGATGAAGAAGAAAAAAAAAAGGGGGGGGGGCTTTTTTGAGTGCGCTTCCCTGGAAGTACTGGGTATAACTTCTGTGAAGACAGTTTCTCTTGCAAGGGAGTGAGCACCTTGCATGCTAAGTAGACCCCTTGTACCCCTCGCTTACTGTTTCCAGGGGAACGCAGGCAAAGTGCAGTGCTTGATACCGCCCCCTCAGCTCACCCACATAAGTTGGCTTTGAGATGAATTACAGGAATGCAATAGCAGCCTTGTTTTGTGTGGAGGATGTTGCCTTTAAGCTGAGATAGGATAAAATGGTTTGCTTGTGTCCATATAGATATTATATAGAATGGAGAATAAAATATAGACTAGTCTGCTTTATTCTTCTCTGATGATAAATTTGGCACTCGCAGTAACCCACACTGTTAGAATAGGTAGTGTATTTTATTCTGATTAAGGTGGGGGAATGACCTTTTGCCCTTTAGTAAAACAGTAGTTAGGAAGTTGTGATTATCTGCCCAGCTACCTAAAAAAAATAATAATAATAAAAATAAACAATAAATAAATAAATAAATAAATAAATAAATAAGCTTGCCTATCACATTGATCATGAAGGAAGTTCTGTCTTTTAATTTTTCAACTTATCATTGGCCTTATGCAATATAATTGTTATTTAAATGCTAAACAGGTTGAAAATTGGCAGTGACTAACCTGGCATGAGGTTTTGTATAAAAGAACTTGGGAAGAGTTATACTTTCCTATTAAAAGTTATAACACCAGTGTTCTATATTATACAAAAGATCTAATGTTCAGTAAATGTTGAGACAGCATTGATTAAATATTGCAATTAATTATTGTTTTACAACAGTTATGTTATTTTTATTTAATAATTGAAAATCAATAGCAAGATAAAATCTACTAGTATATTACATGTAATTATGCCAGTAACAGTATGCTCTAAAAGTCTTCTCTCTCTCTCTCTCTCTCTCTCTCTCTCTCCTTCTCTCCCTCTCACTCTCTCTCTCTCTCTCTCTCTCTCTCTCTCTCTCTCTGTGTGTGTGTGTGTGTGTGTGTGTTCAAATATAAAATAGCAAAATATTCCATTCTTGTACGAATGGAAGACTGTAAAAATAAAAGTACACATGTATATGTTGAACACAAAAAGACCTCACTAAAATGTTTTCCATGTTGTTTGTTTTGGGTGAGGGCAAATTCATTCTGAAAAACCTCACTCCTATCAGGAAAGAAATCTTTCATCATAGAATAAAGGTATCCCTCCATCAAAGCGGCCAAGTGTACCCAAACCATACTAGGAAAAGGTTTCCCATAGCATGACTTCATTTAATGTTTCATTTGATTGTATATGTTTGTTGTACAATGGTGTAATATTCAGAAATTAAAACTTGCCTAAACAGAGTATATTCTCAGCTGAGCAAAAACTGAAATGTATAACTGTTTCTGTGAACCGTGGATAACTGGCACTTGCAAGGTTAACCTTGAAGCTGGAGAAATGGTGCACATCTAAGTAATGCCACTGATGTGATTCTCCTTGTAGATTGGCATTACATGGTGAAGTGACATTCCATGGTATCTGCTTAGAATAAGGCAGCAGGCAGTATTCAGAGACTCATTTCAGATCAGTATCTTTGCATAGACTCATAAGGAGAAGCCTTAAGGGATTTCAGCATGAGGGGAATAGCCCATGTCAGGCTTTTAGAAAAATACATGGCATATAGAGTAGCCATACTGCTTAAAAAAATGTCGTACTAAGTTTGAGACCCCAGAGAGCTGGCACCCGTGGTGCTGTGGCATACTGATATGGCAGTCATGTACACCTTTAGTGTATTTGGGGATTTCTTGTAGTCTAGCAGTCCTTAGAGAGAAACCTTTTATTTAAGGAGCTGGCATTTGATATCTAGCTGTAGGCAAATAACCCACTTTTGAAAAAAAAAAAAAAAGCCCACAGCCCTATTTAATCTAGACGGGTACCGCTGCATCACCACAGTACACTATTTTATTCAGTTTTTGCAGTAATATCCAGCTATATTGAGACTCACATGCAGTTTCAAATGGCTAATGGGAGCGATAACTTGATGGCTGCTATAAATTAAGCTTAAGTATTTTACTAAACTAAGTAAACAAACAAAGGTTTATTAAATTAGTCATATACAGTGGATATATAAAAACTCCTTGCAGCTCATGTTGCTGTAGGCCTCTTGGCAGTCTCCTGGAGAAATTTTTGTCTTGTCTCTTTGTCAATTTTGGAAGAACATCCAGCTTTTAGTAATGTTATTTTATCTGCTTGTTAATGACAGTAAGTAAATTTTGTTGAAATCCTACTAGAATGGCTGAACTTTGTTTAAGGTTAATTCAGGGCATTTTGGCATATCCAATTCACAGACCATGTGTGTTTTTCAGGATGAGGGAGGAAACTGGAGCCCCCAACATAAACCCACAAGGGTATAGGGGAACACACCAAACTCCTTAAAGAGGCCAGAGATCGAACTCATAACCACAGAACTCTCAACACCTGATGTGTAGCACACACACTACCTGAGGTGCCTGAGTTTGTATTCTTTTTTGTTGTTGGTGGTGTTTGTTTTTTAATGGATTTCTTACACAAAACATAAGATAAAGTATGCATCCACAAATTAAGGTGATCGGGGTTCATCATAAAATAAGCATTTTAATGCTTCTAACATTAAGTCTCTCTACCGTGACTGCAGTCAAGGCCATGCATCCAAAACATCTTTATTCAGCCATTTGAGATGGAATCAAACTTTAGCTATTCATAAATCTGTTCATAAATCCTTTTAGTTGGAGAATATGTACAATATCTGAGAAACATTGGCTGCAGAGAGCATAATGGTGCACTATTACAACTACTCAGGAAGGGAGGTTTTTTTTGTTTTTGTTTTTTTTTCACCATGGGTTGGTTGACAAAAATGTCAATGTTGCACTGTCAGTACTGCTAATACACTGAAAAGAACAAACAGACAAATACAAGCTGAACAATACACACATTGCTAAAAACTATGACGTGTCCTCTTGCTAACGAGACGACTTGGCCAGAGGAAAAGTGTGTAAAGTATGTGGAAATTTACAGTGAAGCAAAGTTCTGCACACTCAAGCTAAAACCACATCTCCTTTCACCTAGAATCAAAATGTTCTCATATAGCTTCAGTAGCTCTCTACCCTTCAATCCATTTAACAGCATGGAAATGAACAGAAAATTACTAAAACAGTGCAAACATTCCCAAAGGATGTGTTGTTCCCTGCCTAGAACACACTTCTTCAAATCCCTATGCATCCACATCTCATCAATCACAGCGGATGAACTTTGTGGGACAGCTATGCAGAACTCCATAGAAACTTCCAAGAAAAGCTGCACATTGATCTTTTCTCTCAACCCGCTGTTACACCTTGATATCCAGAAGGCCATTTGTAATAAAGTATTTTCTCCAGGGATGTACACAGGAAATTCATCCTGTGTTAAACCAAAAAAAAAATCAAGTCCGAGACAAGATTTATAAATGTAGATTTATTTGTTTGTCAGCACCCTGATACAGCCATTGTCACACTCTGCCTCATCCACATAGCACCACAGTCCCCAGTTGGCAGCGGTGGCTGAACAGTTAAGGCTCTGGGTTACTGATGTATGAAAAAAAAAAAAAATTAAGGCTTTGATTTCTTCAGAATCCCCAGCAGCCAAGCAAGAGGTCCATACCCAGTTCAGAGACTTGAGTTTGCACCTGTTCTCATTCTTCAGATTACTGACTTTTTGCACGTCTATTATCTTCACTAATCATATTCATTAACTTAACTGGTTTTGAATTTGTCCTTTGTCTTCGTTCTTGTATTTAAGCCCTTAGTTTTCTTTTAGATGCCAAGTATCTGAATGCCATTGAATGTTTCAATTCCTGCCTTGTCTTTGATATTAAGCTTATAGATTAGGGCATTTATACAGATGGACAGTCGTGACCTTCTGGTTAGGGAACCGTTCTTGTGATCAGAAGGTCCTAGCTTTTATTTCCATAATGGACAAGATATGACTGAAGTACCCAAGGCACCTAACCCCCTACTGCTCGTACAGTGCCATGGTTTGGGGCTGCCCCTTGCTCTGGACAAATGTGTTCACTGCCCTGTATTGTTCACTTCTGTGTTTCACTGCATGGATCGGTTAAATAGAGGTCACATTCCTCTGTGAGCAAGCACAGTAGGCAAATGGTTTACTTTCACTTTACTCTAGCCTGTTTGACTTTGATATTAGAACCACAATCTGCCTGCCTAACTGTCATTAAAAGTGTAACTGTATATTCAGTCCCTCCCTCTCTCTCTCTCTCTCTC
>JAOVVF010000010.1:9436187-9446300 GCA_028565595.1 Duopalatinus emarginatus | reverse complement strand
TCTATAAAATGTTTATCAAAACTATGAATGGGTCATTCTGTCACTCTATACATTGCTGAAAAAGTTAGTTGTCAGAGAGCTTGCCAGAATGCATCTGAAATGATGAATAGTTAGCAGGTGTTCTTCACCATTGCAGACAGCTATTAATCTTGTGCCTGCATGAGCAAGAGACAAAAGCTTTGTACAGTGAACAAAGCTATTTCTCACCATTACTCATTCATGACTCTCTCTGTCATGGGTTGATGGTAATATGTCTTTCTTTCCTCCAGGGAAGCTGTTGGATCTTCCATTTATGGAACAAAAAAGTTAAGAGGCAAATATCCAAAGTCATTACCACTTACAACATTTCAACAAAGGTGAAAGCAGTAAGGCAGACCAACTCTGTTATCATAATTGTTTACTGCAGGGGCAGGTGAATGGAGAAATAAGTCTCAAGTGACCATGCTATGAGACTATCCTGCAAGTCTGATTTAATGCCAAATGATCATCATCATAATCTTCTATGAGAAACTGGATTAAGTTTGTCACCATATTGTCAGGTTTTCCTTCTCTCCTGTGTGTTGGCTGCCATGCCAACTGGCTCCAATAGCAAGGACAGATCTATGCCGAGCAGCTAATTCAATTCAATTCAGTTTTATTAGAATTTGAAACAATGTATATAAATTATGAATCTATGTTATATGTATGGATATAAGGTAGATATTTTTTTTTTTATTGAGCAATAATCGTTAATGAGCAAGACATGACGTGAGACCATTTTTCTACGTCATCCATAGTATTTTAAAATAAAGATTAATATTATATTAAGATTGCATTCTGGACTAACTGAAGCTGTATGCCTGCTGGAACATCCAGGCAGCAACAATCATCCAACACAGAGCTAACAAAAGCCTACACTATTTTTCTGCTTTGAGTGGTGAATAGTCTCCCTTTATTGCAATATTACTGAGATGTAAGAAGGCTACCCTAATAATACATGAGCTTCTAGTGAAAGACTGGTGTCAAGGATCACATCAATTATGTAGTGGGTTGTGGGTTATGCCAGCTCAGTCTTTATCTAGGCTGTGATATTGTGTTAGAATCCAGAAGGTATTATAATCCTCCATATAAAATTGATTTACATTTTCCTTCTTATTTTCCTTCTTATAAAAACAGTGTATTTAGTGGTGACCCAACTGGCTGCAACAGGTCCTCACTGGATGCACAAAATATATACAAAAATAGAGGATGTGATCAATAGACAATTGAATAATGAGTGGGGTTAAGTTTAAAAGCTAACATGCACAGTGACTGTAGGCAACTATCTGTATCTTATGTAAAATAGGTAAGGGTTGATGTACTTTAAATGACTAATTTTAGCTGAACTACAATGCCAGCATTTAAGATTTCATAAAAAGTTGCTTCATAGTTAGGCTCTATAGATGCATCTCTCCGGTGGTTCTGATCCATGGAGGGACTCCATGCTTTTCTAGGGATCGTTGAGGAAGGCTTATGATGCTATCTGGACAGTCTTCTGTGGAAAACGTTTCAGAGGTCCAGCCATTATATTAGTTAAGTCAGCTTGCCTTTTTAACTCGCTGTATACAATTGGCATCTTCACTGAAGGTCTGAATTTCTCCTGTGTCTGTGTCATGAAATAGAGTAGACTTGGCCAAGATCAAGATACAATAAGCCATAATTAGGAGAATTGAGGGGTGGTGGTGTTTGAAGACAAGTCCATGGATTGGACTCACATACCCTCATTTGATTCACTCAGGGACACTGATTTACATAAAATTCATAAAATATTTAGATCATGAAACTGTTGTGTTTATATGCATTCATAGAATTCATTCCAAATTTGTAGACATTATTTAACAATGCATATGTCACAAAACACAACTTATTTGTTACATTTCCTGAGCATTTAAGAAGTGCATTATGTACTGCAGTGTTACTGCCATTTGAACCAATTGAATTGAACCACTGCAAAACAGAAACACACAAATCTGCTATTTTGGAGATACCAGTGTTCTAGCCATTACAATTTGATCCTTGTCGTAGTCCATCAGAATCTTAGACTTGCCCTGCTTATTATCCTGCTTCCAACACAACAAGTTGGAGAACTGACTGTTGACTTACTGCCTAATATATGGTGGTGGACCTGAAGACAGACAATGCACCAGTGACGCCTGTGTCCATCAGGGGGGTCAGTGTGGACACTGTGAAGGACTAGTAACTGGGAGTTCACATAGACAATAAACTGGACTGGGCTAAAAACACTGATGCCTTAGACAGGATGGGCCAAATTCGGCTCTATTTTTGAGGTGCCTGAGGTCCTTTAACATTTGCCGGACTATGCTCAGGGTTTTCTATGAGTCTGTGGTGGCAAGCACTATCCTCTATGCTGTTGCATGCTGGGGCAGCAGGCTGAGGGAGGCAGATGCCAACAGACTCAACAAACTGATCGGCAAAGCTGGTGATGTTGTTGGAGTGGAGCTGGACTCACTGACGGCAGTGTCGGATAAGCTGCAGGCCACTATGGACAGTGGCTCCCACCCATTCTACAACACTGTCATGAGTACAGGAGCACATTTAGTGCAAGACTTATCCCACCAAAATGCACGACAGAGCACCACAGGTCAATCTTGCCTGTGGGCATCAAACTTTATAAGTCCCTAGATAATGGGTGACACTATGGTTAATCTGTGCAAGTTATTATGTGTGCGATAACTCAGAGGAGCAATAATAATTTGAACTGTGTTATTCAGTATGTTCCATATTTATCATCTCAGCCACTGCCTTTTATTGTTTATAAGAACCTAGTGTAAATATTTGTAAATTTCTCTTTATTTTGAATTATGAGTGTTTGTTCTTTATATGAAGGGGTGCAACTGTAATGAGTGAAATTTCCCTCTGGAATCAATAAAGTGATATCCCATTCCCGATGACGGATGCCGCTGTAACAAGATAATGAATATTATTCCATGTGGTTTTAATTTCATGTTTGATTGGTATCCACACCACATAATGCATTAAACCATGATAGTTGATAACTTTTATTCTTACCTTTGCCTTATATAAAGTAATTATAGCACAATTACTGTGCAAACATGTTATTTGACACTGAAAAAAACATTTTTCAACAGTAATTGCATTGCAATAAATCACATCATGCATTCACAAATATACATTTCTAATTTATTACATTTCCTTTATCATGTAAATTTCCTTGTATGAAAAAAAAATCATGTATGATTGAACAAGGAATGAAATAGGCTTGAGAACACACAATTAGGGATTGACACTGGTAAAGACAACCCTTTTAAAATAAGTTTAATAACAAATATTTTAATAATTGTTTTTTCATTTCCAAATTTCTGTTTAGAATTATTAAATCTATCTATCTATCTATCTATCTATCTATCTATCTATCTATCTATCTATCTATTTATGTTCATTATCTACTTTTTATTACGCATCTATCTGAAGTATATTAAACATTATATATTTTAAAATTCAAGCCCAAATCTCTGTGAGAATTTGGCAACATGGTGGACAGAGAGGCACTGTTTGGAATGGTGAAGAGACAATGGATTGCATGGTAGATGAAACCATGGAATATTCTGCAGTATGCACTTCTAGGTTGAAGTGTTTTATTGGTTATAGTGGAATGGGAAATGTGTCAACATTAACCAGACTAAACATATGGTGTTCAAACACTTGTTTTGCATGTAGTCTTAAATATGCTAGACCAGAACATCACTTCCAACCTGTTTAAGAATTTGAAACTAGTGGGATGCGTTGAGCTCTCTGGACTGGTCTTGGAATTTTCCAGTTGGATAAGAAACCAGAAAACAAGAAAGGGGAAATTCAGGCTCAAGGTCTTTGTAGGAGAGCAAGTCCTTGAATTGAATTCACACCTACATGAGGGATTGAGGGTGGTAAAGGAGAACATAGGGCATTCACACCTTTGCCTCCACATTGTCAATCACATTACACATTACCATGGGTGTATTTAATCACCGTCATTGGAGACCATATTGTGCAGTGTCCTAAAGACATAAATTTACTTGGCATAGTCCACACACATACATACTTTTCTATCTTTGTAAGGACTGTACAGTGATAAAATAATTGCTGTAGCTAATAATTGCTGTCCCTAAACCTAACCCTGACGATTCTTTGATTTTGACAAAGGGCTAAATGTTTACATACAGACACAGGATGTTACAAACATGTAGAGGTTTTAACCAGGGCTCAACTAGCAAACAGGCTACACCCTAAACAGCATACTATTGTTCAAAGTAGAATGTGACTGTGAACATCAGCACAATATCTGTAAATAATGTCTGTGATGCATTTCCATTGCTAATTAGGAGGATGTCAGCACAGCATAATTTTTGTTCAGTGTTGATAAGTGTTCTTAATATGTCACTTTTGTAGCTGTAGATATGTTGGAATATTTACTTCAGTTATAAACTGTAGTCATTTTACCTAGATAAACAATACATGCAAAAAGTAGGTTATGTTGATTAATCGCTGGAGTAAAGTTGTGTGAAGGGAACCTGAGATGAATATGCTTATTACACAGTGAGAGAGTGGGGATTAAATAAACCATCACCAAGAGGGGCACTGTCTTACAACACTGATGGGTTTACATCATGCATTATACCTGTCAGTGCTAAAAGTTAGTAATGATAAAAAAAAATAATAAAAATTTTTTAAAAAACCCGTCAGAGATATAAATTGTGAATATGTACTACACTACCTGCTTTCCTATTGTTTTGACAACTTTATGCAACATCACAACACTTATTATTATTATTATTATTATTATTATTATTATTATTATTATTATTATAACACTAGTACTATTTCCATCCAAAATGGTCATATTTTTTCTCTTTTTTTGCTAAGATCTTGATGCTGTTGCAAGACAAACCACTTCATGAAGTCCAGAAAAACACAACTAATTTAAATGGGGTTAAGTTCAGAACTTTGGGGGCCAATTTATGTGCAAAAATATGTGTTCCCTCAATAACTTTACAATTGCAGCCTATTAAATCCTGTTATTTTTTTCCTTAAATATGCCTGTGTCATCACTAGAGGAAAAAAGATTGATTGATAGCTAATTTAGGTACTTAGATAACTTAATTTCTTTGGCCAGACAGTGTATAAAGGATTTCTATATACTTTTTTGTATGTTGTAATGGGAGGACTAACAGATGCCTAATAACCACAAGTAATAACAAACTCAAAATAACAACTGACATTTTTAAAGGAAATATGTTGTTCCTGCGGCTAAAGGCAAATAAATCACTTATTTTGTTAATCAAACACATTTGTTTCTTGTACAAAATGCTACACCCCTGGTCTCTATGGTTGTCAGCATGTTCAGTGTGTGATAACGCTAATGAGGATTGTCATGACATCGCTATTAACTAATGATGTAGCTGTTAATTAGGGGCAAATTTTTACTCCATTATTTAGATATACACAAATCAACCATAAATTAACACCACCTGCCAAAACAGCCTCGGGAGCAGCTTTGACCCATCAAGGCATCGACCCCACAAGTCCTCTGAAGGTATTCTGTGGTATATGGCACCAAGACATTAGCAGCAGATCCTTTTGTACAACATCAATAAGATCAGACAAGACAGACTAGCCTTCACAATCTATTAAAAAGAGTGACCTTTGGGGACCAATGACTTTGTTGCCAGTTTACCAGTTGTCCTTCTTTGGACCATTTTTGATAGATATCAGTAACTGCATACCCCATAGGACCTGTTGTTTTGGAAATACTCTGACAGTTATATAGCCATCATAATTTGGGCAAGCATAAGAATCTGAGGGACTTTGACTAGGGCCATTCTCTCTAGACTGATGTCACCTTAGTGGGGTTGGTACCTTTGGTCCTTATTTACAGCTAAAACTACAGTTAGCAGTAAAACAATATGTCTGTGAGTTAGTTTATATTAGAATAGCTATGTTTACTTTCACAAACCTAGCATGACAAGCATCAACAGGGAACTACAGTATTGCTCTCACACCTTGGCAGGTGTCCATTTATTGCACTTGGAAATTGATGACATAACATTACATTTATACAAAGCCATAGAAACCCATCATCATCTTTATAACAGCAGTGTTTTCGCATGAGCTGGCATCAACCCCCCAATGTGTGTCCTATCCCCTGGTGTTAAAAAATATATATACATTTCATGCTGAAAATACAATTTTATACTTGTTTGTCAGAACAGTCAGCTGAAAGTCTGAGAACTCTTGACTATTACTAGCTATCATAACAACCCTTGGCAAAAACGTATGGAATCAACACACTTCATGGGACGACACAATAGTTTAATAGTTTATAAAATAATTTACATATTTGGTTTTGTAAAACATACATTAAAAATTCTACTATTTTATGGCATGTCTTTTTTCGACCAGATCAAGTAGAGAAAAAATGGACTCAATATTGAAGAACAAAATATGGAATCACTTTGTAATTTGCATTTCTTAACAAATGCCAGAACAAGTCTAAAAATGCAAATAAGTCTGCCGTTAAAGAGAAAATGCTTAAAGACTTTAATAAGCTGTTGGGCCAAGGCAACAGTAGACCTGTCAACTGAAACTGTAAAAGATTATAAAGCATCTTCAGAATGGAAGTCTAACACAAGGTGTGGTAAAAGTTGTTGGTTGTTCCCAATCATCTGTGTCTAAAATTTGGTGCAAGTAGAAACAAACTGTAAAGGTCAAAAAAGGAAAACATACAGATAGACCAAGGAAGACATCAAAATGTCAAGATAGAAAAACCTAAAGCAATATGCATTAAAATCAAAATGCCAAAAAAATGGGCAGAAACAAAGTCAATGTTTCTGGCTTCAATGGCTTCAAAGGCTTCAAATATCTTTCCATTTAATGTTCCATTCTCATTCCTTTTATTGACATTCATCAGCAATTAATAAACATGTACAGAACATTTGTAATATAATCATGTAAACAGTCTAAGCTAGATCATTTATTCCACAGGAAATATAAAATTGTTCTGATCATCTAGTATTTCCAACAGTAAATTAAAGATATGTACTAGAACCGGAGAAACAATGCATGACATTGACCTAAGATGATTCTAGACTATGTTTTGTCAGGGTGACCAGGATTAAGCACCAGTGTATGGAAAGCAGAGGTGCATTCCATGTTCAATTTCAAGGTACTGGACACATCAGCTAAAGTACAAGTTATAGCATACTTTATAGGGCACAAGGGAGAGTCTCTGGCATGCTGAAACTTTTCAATTGGCAGAAAGTTCTAGCAGATAAAGAATAGTGGCATTATGAAATGTGTGATTTAAATTATCAAAATGCTGAGGGACAGTTACATACTACTATAGAATTGCATGTTGCATTAGCCCTGACCTGCCTGAACATGAGATATAAGTGGGTGGATGACAAATAATCCTGAAAAGTTTTTTTTTTATGTTTGTCAACATTCATAAAGGGTTACACTGCATTAATAAAGTCTTATAACTAATGTTATTAGTGTTCATATATTCTAATGACTGTGATTATAAGGCATTATAATGTTAACTTAAGCCTTTACAACCTGAAGTGTCACAAAGAATTTTTCAGTTTGTTAATTGTCCTTTTGTATGCCTGATTGCTCATGCCAAATGATGTTACAAGCGCTCAGTGCATTCACTAAGTAAAGTGAGATGAACACACAATTACTCATAAAGATCAATAAGGCACCATTACAGACAATAAGTGGTATATTTCCCTAGTATTAAAAGGCCAAAAAAGCTTATAATGCTTTGTGACACTTTAAGTTGTAAATGCTTATAGGATAACACTATAATGTGTTATGAGTACAGTCATGATATACAATTATACATTATAACATTATAACCCTTTATGAATGCATTTATAATGCTTTATGAATACTGGATTCATAGAAAGTGTTACCAAAGTGTTACTATGCAGATCTTGTTGTCTGTCCTGAACTGGCATTATCTAGGCTATTTACTTTTTTATCCTTTCCCTGAGGATTTTTTCCCTCCTTGCAGGGTCTGCATTTAGTCTTTCCCTGTACCTTTGTGTCCTCTCCTTGCGGGGCATATTTGCTTCACACTGACAAGAAATGTAGAAATAGGATTTTTTTAAGTGCACATGCAAACATGGTAAGATGAAATATAAAATTGGTGAAAGTGAAATATTAATTGTGCAGATACTATTTTGTATCAGATACTAATTTTTCCTCACAGTTTTTAAAAAAATTAAAAAAAAACATTTTAAAATGTTTTGTATCTTTTTTGCATACATTTTAATGTAAAATAAAGTATATGGTCATGTGGTGTGACGGATGTGACTTAAAAAAACTGCCGCACCATATTACAGTGTCACACCAAATTGAAAACATCCAATTATTTCATGTGAATTGTAAAAGTGTTTATACTTTATTTGTAAATACACTCTTAATATGAAGGTCACACATGCTGGACAGTCACACCATATGACATTTTTGGTGTTCGGATGAAAATTCTAGATCTTAATACACCACCACCAACTTTGGTATGACTGAAGTTGATACTACCAGAGGAACAACATTTCCATATCAATTCTTAACTATTGCCATTTTTTATTAGTGTGTGACACATGGACAGTTAGAATTGTACTATTCGTCATCCACCAAGTAATCTAAGGTATTTTCAACCAGGCGATTTCTTATCCCATGTGAATCTGTAATACATTTAGCAGACATCTAAATACCTATAATACCTATAGTAAAATACCTATAGTACCTATAGTAAAAATACATTGCTCTACCTCCACCCCCTGTACAACTGATCTTGTCCAAATGGGGCTTTAGTCCATGACCTAGTGAACCAGTATCAGGATGTATTGATAGATAGAGACTTCAATCACTCTGGATAAGGGCATCTGCCAGATGACATAAGTCTAAAGGTAAAAATTAGGTACAAGCCAACATTTTTTCTTCACTGCATGTATTCCTAACTACTCAAGACTGCATTCATCATTTAATTATAATTTCAATCTAATAAGAAATCATAGAAATAAATTCTGAAATGAGTTATGCAAGGTTATGAGTAATGTGAAATGAAGTTTGTATTTGCATATTTTCCTGTGATTTCGTACTAATTAGAATGCCTGTGAATATTGGGTTTTCTGCTTATACCAAAAGATACCATATTCTCCTCACTGGCTGAAAGAAAAGTCTTAATTAAATATATTTATTTTCCACAAACCACTGGAAGGGTGACTGAAAGCACACTTACTGATTAGTTTTGCAATTATAATATCCTTCTTCAAAATCTTAGATATTATTTTATTTGGAAGAGTTCTAAGACCTTTTGGATAATTAGCAGTTGAGCTATTTAATAGTCATTTTCTAAATAATTTTAGTCATCTATAAAGCCTAAACACATTTTGCTTATGAAAGGGCATGGTTTTCATATCAATACCATATACATTGGCTTCTTGTTTTCTTTGCTTCTTTTTTTTCAGTTATTTTGTGTGTGTGTGTGTGTGTGTGTGTGTGTGTGTGTGTGTGTGTGTGTTTTATTGCTTCTTACATAAACTGCACTGACTCCCCTAATATATGTGGCAAAGATAAACTGTTTTATTTCATTTACTATTTGACAGCTAATGACTTAGTGGCACTCTGTGGTGCTGTCATTCTGTCAAGTGATGAAGTGGCAAAGAAATAGAAAGAAGAACGAGTGTGATAGTGTATGCTAACAGATGTATCATGGAGACAAAGGAGCATTCAAAATGGAACACATGGAGGAAAGCGGAGCAGAGCTAATTTCTGAGACTGGCATTCATGGTATTGATCCAGCCCAAATGTGCTAGCAGCTGCTGAGATTGTCATTCTGGAAATTACCAGTGCAGCTAGTGCATGCTATCTACTGCAACCTAGAGAAGGTCAAGGTTACAACGTAGCACAGTGAGGTAATTTGAGGAGTTGTAAACACGTGGAAATCAAAAGCCCAAACTACGCAAAAACTATAAGGTGCAGAGCAAAAAAGATCATGAGATAGATAGATAGATAGATAGATAGATAGATAGATAGATAGATAGATAGATAGATAGATAGATAGATAGATAG
>JAOVVF010000010.1:9403146-9414564 GCA_028565595.1 Duopalatinus emarginatus | reverse complement strand
TTGGTTTCGGGTCTTTGGGGATTGTAGTTCTCTTTTCTGTAGTTTTAAGGCGGGCGCTTTGTCGCCCTCTCGTGGCCATGGACGTAACATACAATTACAAATACAAAAGACATATATTATTTCATTTACTCACTGTCACACCACCAGTTCCACATCAACTCCACATTGGTACTTCTGGTGGCTAACCCACTGGCACCATTAAGGCATGGTCAGTGCCACCACTTTCAATCAGATTTTATGCATAACGTCAATGATAGCATATGTACCAAACAACCTGAGTTTTATCCACAACCACTGACAAGCCCTTACAGCTACTTCTGACCGTTCCTTTACAGCTGCCACTTAAATCAAATTTAGCAAGCACACCCATGTGAAAAAATAAGTATGTTTATGTTACGTTATTTTGGAACAACTAATTTGTAATAATTAATACTAAAATTTTATTAAAGTTATATTAATTTGCACTTAATTTATACGGAGTATACTAGTCATATGCTATTTTTGCCACTCCACTACAATTACTACTACAATTGTATACAAAAGTATATTTGTTTGAGCTGACCAATAAAATATTTAAAACACATCAGGTGTGCTTAAACTGACTTGATATAGTAAGATTAATGAGCAGAGTGGTAGTATTACAAGAATAATTTACGCACGCTTTAATGTGTTTGTACTGTTCAGTCTGGCAGCTCAGACATTTATACTTATATTGTGCATTTTTAATCTTTAATCTTCTTATCTTCCTAACATGATCTCTGCAGATAACCCAAACCCTAACCCTAACCCCAGTAAGCATAGTCATGTGAAAACGTAAGTGAAAATATTTCATATTGTTTTGGTGAAATATACAGTATTTGTGTTCTTTAACTAGAGATCCCAAAGTATATTAGTTATTTCTGTCTTTTTGTCAGACTATGCGATGGAATATACTGCAGTGGTCCCTGGATACTGCTTCATCCAGGCTCTCAGAGTTTGTTAGAAGAAACTGTACGGACTGTATGAAAGCAACTCAGCCATGTAAAGTCCCACAGGGTAAAGTGTGGGACAGGGTGAGTGTGTGGTAATTTATTTTGTGCAGAGTGATTGTTTTCTTCTTAGGGCAGGTTGATGAGAGCCCTCCAAACAGCAGTGTTCATTTGAATGCTCTCTGACAATTTATGTTGCCCCTGAAAAGTAAGCAGCCACAGTGACTTACAGTGACTCTCACCATTTTGAATGCCTGAAGACTATTTTTATGGATAAAGAGATCTAAAATGTTTAGATTCTCAACTGATTTAAATGAGTTGTTTATATATATATATATATATATATATAAGGGTTCATGATCTTAATGAAGTACAAAAATGAATGTTTCCAATTATGTTGAATATCAAAAGTTGGACTTAAATTCAAAATGACATTCAAAATACATAAATGTTATAAGTAATTGTAATTTTTTTAAATTCTTTTGTGACAAACTAAGTTTTTATAACACATTTACAGGTTTTTGAAGACTGTAGCTGAAATGTTGCCATTAAAATAAAGTTGATCCATTCAGCTGTCCTGTCCTCTGAGGCTGTGAACTAATGTAGTGATGTTTGTTGGTCTGTCCACCCAACAGCAGTACAAATTCCTTAACTTTGACTTAATCCTGAGGCATCTTTGACTTACAACAAATAAACAAACAAAAAATGGTGCCCCTTCACAAATGTGATTCTTATGGAGGGCGAAAAATCTCATCACAATATTTTACACGACAAAACAAAAAAGTAAATTCTAATTAAATAAAAGTGGGAATTAACACAAAATGAAATCTAAAAAATTTACCTCTATTCTGTATCTTTTTCCTTGTATAGACTCAAACATTTTTAAATTGTTGGAAAGCATAAATAAATAAACAAAAATATTCTGTATATATCCTCTGTATGAATTCAAGCAGCTTTCAAATGTAAACAAAAGATAATAAACAAAACTAACATTCACTGAGTTGTGAATTAGTACTGTTGTTTTTTTATTGATTAATCAAACAATTCCTTTTTCAATTAGTCGATTAGTCTAACAACAGTTTTTCAGATTAGAGCATGTGAGTGTGTTGACAAAGCGCTTCAGGATGTTTGGGCTTCAAGTGCTTGTGCATAGCAATTGTACTGTTGTGATATTTTTGCAAAGCTGACAGTGCACCACATTGCTGCATTTCTGTGTAGCAAATCGTAATTTCGTAATCAATTACATTGATGACGCCGACACGCAGCCCTAACTGGCGTGCATGCCTGCAGTAACCCAAACATTAGCAAATAATCTACGCTCTGTGCTGTGTGAGTAAACCAAATCTGAAATGGCTGTAACTCCAGTTCAGCCACGATTGGTTTGGCGCGGCGCTATTCTCATTCTCATTTGTGGTGTCTGTCAAAACATAGATGAAACTAATTCTATCAACGTGTTATCGACTATGTCTTATACTTTTATCGAGGAAATATTATATATATATATATATATATATTATTGTTTATTATCGCATATTATTATATTATTATATTGTATGTTTATATATTTTCTCAAGCTGTGGGTGGAGATACTTGTGCAGTATGTGGAGATACTTAATTAATCTGATTAATCTTAATTAATCTAGGAAAGTATACACAAAATTAACTGCATGGTCTTGTTTGAAATGTGGTGGCTCTATAGAAACCCACATTAATGTACATAAAACTAAAAAAGTGTGTTTTCTATAATATGTCACCTTTAAGTGCTGTTGTATGCAAAGAAAAAAAATATTTTTTGTCTTTCACTATGTTTCACACTCATCTTTCTTTTTATCTGGCCTTGAAATATAATTTCTGAGCTGGTGACTATGATATGTATGTTACATGAATGGACTCCTGAACAGTGCTTCTGGTATGGAGCAGAAAATTGTTCTCTTATATACACAGCTGTTTCTCTATTTTAAGTTGTTCACACTCTTAACTAGAATTTAATCTCAAAATCCTTTGCTGCATAGGGATGTACACTGATGTGCAGACTTTGCTGACTGTGACCTTAATCACAGAGGCACTGAAGGATCCATTTTAATTGAAGATTCAGCAAGCACCTCTGACATTTATTGATCAGTGTTTCTTTATTGAAATTTAGAGCAGATTCTACTTACAGCTAATAAGAGGTGTTTTAAAAAGTAGTGCCACATCAGTGTTTTATCCTACCTTGATGCCTTTCAAGACAACTTAATCCTGTAACCTGTATGTGACACTACATTTATAGACATATGCACTGCATTTATAAATATATAAAGCTTTGTATTGCTGGATGTTGGACAACTGCTTATTTTAAAGAATGGTCAAAAATACTGACACCGAGACAGCAAAACCATTAGCAAAAGCATATCTTAGGAGAGGCCCGGAGACCTAATCGGCAACACTCCCCATATTTCTCTGCAGTACACTACAAGTGGCTTTGGCATGGATCACACTCAGCAGGATGCTGAGTAAGTGACTAGAGGCAGATGGCTGAAATAGAGGGTTATGATAAAGGGACAAAAAGCTAATTGAATTTATTCCCCAACAGAATGTAGATGAGGCAGAAAAATACAAGGATGCACATTGCGCCCCTCTAAATAGAAAAAAGGAGCACGTCACAGGTGTTTGATGTTAAAAGAAAAGATGTATGCTAATAATTTGCTATCTTTTCAGCTTTTATCTGCATCTGGCTGAGAACAAATTCCCAGACTCATCACTTTCAGAGGCAAATGGTCAGTGAAAAAACTCCACTAATAGCTCTCCTTACATCACCCACCTACTGTAAAACAAACAAACAAATAAATAAATAAATAGGACGCAAAAATGCTAAAATGTACTTGGACATGGGACTGCACCCATGTTTCAGTTACTTAACCACTACACTACATTACAGAACGGTTTATTTATCTTGCTCTGTATATCATACCATGGGTGGTTAGTTTTATTGCATATTGGAAATCATTTACACTTTTGTTATTGCTCCCACTATTGTTTCCACATCTTGATACCAACTATGGATAACACACACCCCAATTATTATTCTTTTCTATTTATATAATTTGCTTTCTGTCTGAAAAAAATGTAATACCAGTTATATGGTATCAGAAAATTACAGGGTCAATACATTTATTTTAATGCACTTTTAATCATGGGTGGATAGAGACCATCTTGTCCGGGTTCTCCTACCGTTCTTTCTGATTGTCACACAAGTGATGATTAAAGCCAAGGTCATGGTAACCTTCTGTGCTCTATCTTCCCTTGTTATTTTATTTGGAGGACACAGTGGAACAGTTCTAATTGCCAGATGTCATCACTACCATATTAGGTAAATTGGAATTGTTTTTAAAACTGTCATTTAAAAAATTATATACTGAGTAGGCAGCACTTGATAAACAGGCATCAGGGCCTGACCTCATTAATGCGCTTTGGGCTGAACAAACACAAATCTCCACAGCCATTCTCCACAATCTAGTGGAAAACCTTCCCGGAAGAATGGAGGTTGTTGTAGCCAGAAAAGATTGACAAAATCTGCAATTTACATTACATGGGGGCAATGTGTGTGTGTGTGTGTGTGTTTTTCACTGCACAGATGGGTTCAATGTGGAGGTCCTCTGTGTGCAAGCACAGTAGGCAAATAGTTCACTTTCACTATGGGTGCGACGGTGAGGTGTCAACCTACTTTTGGCCATACACTGGAGGTGGACTGGCTATGTTAAATTGTCCCTATGTGTGAATAAATGTGTGAATGTTGTGTGTGAATATGAGGCTCTAAGATGCTTTGGGGTCCCATAAGGGGTGAATTCTCTTATGATCCCAGGATAGGTTCCGGATTTACTGTGACATGGTGTGGAAGTGTTGAATAAAGATAATATTTGGCAGAGATGTAAAAAGAATAAACCTAACTTCCCTAGAAAACTCAATAACAGAAAAAAAAAAAATTACAGTATTATGTAGTGATAGGGGCAAATTGGTCACAAAATCAATACCCAAATGTGACCATGGGTGAGGTGGCTTTAGGGGATTTACACTGTGAATAAGCAGAAAAGGAAAATCCAGGATGGTCTAAAGACATACATGATGTGTACCTATGTAATAAGTCTACAGGGTACATACATTTGTCTGTTGGGTATTAAAATTAGCATACTAGCCAACAGATTGTCTTTTTTATCATCAATTTTCTATCTTATTGGAGCAAATATGACTAAGGATGGTAACATTTCACAGATTTTGGTGGATCACACATAGCACAAGCGTACAATTGGGACAAAGCATCAGCTTTGGTATTCCATCAAGCCTGGAGCTGTTTAAACCTTTTGCGGAATATAAGTAATCCCAGTTCTTGTCAGTAAGTACCATGAAATGATAAATAGCATGCTCTAATCAGTGACATCACTCATTAAAAGCTAGTTTAATGGCCAACAACTGGCTGTCACCAATATCATAGTTTCTCTCATTTGAATTGATTTTCTGAGAGGAGTGCCTACCTACCCACAGGGACTGCACAAAACTCACCTCAAAAGCATGGAATTCTACCACACAAGGTTGAGTAGGATCAGGTTGTCACAACACTAAAGCAGTCATGAAGGTTCTTTAAGGGCACTGAATGCTTGATAGCCTAGGTGTCTAAGTTAACTTTGTAGCACCAGCCTTTAACAGAATGGTAAGGGGAGATGTGATCCTACTACAATTGTGAATAAAGCATATATAGTAATTTGCTAAGCAGCCAAACCTCCAGAGTTCAGTTTCTCATCTTCTGATTATCCATTTCACCTTCAACAAATACTAATTCTCAAATAATCTGGTTAAGACAGAGCAGACCTGTTGTACATGAGTGAGCCTGTGAGTGATACCAGAATGTCAATTAAACATGCTATCATAAAATGACCCAACATGTCTTTAAAGATGTCATTTATAAATACATAAACTGAAGTGAGGAGAGCAGTTTTTCGTTCATTCGCCCTGTTTAATCCTACGAAGATTATAAACACTTATGAGACTCAGTTTAGTGAACACAGAAGCAACATATGGTTGTTTTAAAGCTGATGGGACTAATGGTAATGGGTAGGAGCATGGTTTTGTGATGGTGTTCAACCACCAATAATCTATACAAGGCCTCAAAGCACCATCTTTTTA
Organism: Duopalatinus emarginatus; assembly: GCA_028565595.1. Lineage (NCBI taxonomy): Eukaryota > Metazoa > Chordata > Actinopteri > Siluriformes > Pimelodidae > Duopalatinus > Duopalatinus emarginatus. The sequence continues at coordinate 9,408,439 of JAOVVF010000010.1, read as the reverse complement.
ACATCGGCCAAAGAAGTGGAGGGACCAATGAAAACTTGATAAAACCCCAGATCTCCATCTACAGCAGATTTAAGTTGAGCCATTTAACTTGAGTGGAAAATTGAAGCACCTTCATGATCTGGGCTTGGATGAAAACACATTTGAGGATTGTAGGCAGTTTAAAGTTGCAGGTAATCTGAATGCTTTAGTAACCAACCCTGTTGTGGTAATACCCACCATGTAGCGTTCACTCTATATACTTTCCTGGGTCAGCACCTAAAGTCTGTGTGGGCAAGGCTGGCAGTTGTAAGATTATGGTCAGCAACATTGCAGTATAGGCACGGTCCTCTTTGTAGCTGGCAAATTGCATTGGTTTGAGGATTGCTCTGGGACTAGGACTGGTTTAATTATTCAAAGTCTCAGGACAATAGGAAAAAAATAGTGGTGGACGTACAGTAACCTTTTTGGCCTCATGAGTTTTGACCATTTTTAAGCAGGCCCAAACATGTGAAAGCTACTAAAAGAGCTTATTCATTCCATCTGCTGTCAGCAGCCAATGGTGCGGAAATTGTGTGCATAGTCAGAATAGAAGTGGTTACGTTGTGTCCTTTATGCTCCAGTAGGATACTGGATACAACTGATACAATCTTAAACTATCTCTGTGAACAATTCATGGGCACCAACCTCCACATGTGGCCAAACAGTAGTAGCCCAAGCTAAGGCTTTTCCAGGAAGATGTGAGTTAAATGATAAGCATGATTTATCAAAACTGGGTGAAAATAAACAAAATAAATGGAAAATTGTAACAAAACCTTACAGTCATTAGGGGAGCCAACTTATCTAGTTTACTCACATTAACATGCTAGAATCTCATCCATTCTGCACAGGGTTAACAGATGGGGTCATAGGAGGGTCTGGATTACCAGTAATACACAGCTGGCTAGTTATGTCTCTTAAACTTTGAGCGATCTGGACAATTGCTCCTGCTGCTCATTCTGTTGCCAGGTTAAAACTCGATGGATTGGGTCCTTGAATTCAACAGCTGGTGATGCTGGCCGAGCATTTGTCCCTGGTTACTCACAGTTTTCTGTAGTGCCAGATATTTTACCATCTACATGCTACGCAAAGTATTGTCACAAGTGCTGACAAATCAAATACTTTCGGAAGTAAAAGTTTTATGTACAAAGAAGTGAACAAGAAGCGTTGTCAAAAATGTGCATGGGTTAAAAGCCAGCATATGAAACAGTCCAAAATCCCAAGTACAGAAATTCAATCCAAAAGAGAGATTGAGGGGCAGAAAAAGGTCAAACACACTAGTAACACTTGGTATGCACAAAGCTTGTCAATCAATACTTCGCAATAAACATGAGCACACAAGTCGATATTCAGCATTCTGACTTGGTACCATCATGGTTGCAGTTTTCTGAAGATTATAAAACGTTTCATTTTTTTATAATAAAAATGCTTGACCACACATTAATGACAACCCTCAAGGAAAGAAAGAAAGTGTCAAATAGACAATTAGCACTGCATTTCCAGTGAACCTTACAGATGGATTAATTTTTGCACCTGTGAGAATAATATCAACTTTCTCACAACCACATCTCTCTTTTTCATGTTTTTCAAATATGACCCAGCTTAACAGCTGTAGGACAAAGTAATAGCAAATGATATTGTTTGAAAAGGACCGTACCTTTCATTAATTGCACCAGTCTACAGTGCGATTTGGTGCCTGAGGTGACAAATGAACTCCCATTTGCCATTAAATGTCATCTACTCTAATTAAAACCTGGCAGAAAAAAAGCTAGAAATTTACAGCATGTGTCTAACAATTACTGTATCATTCTGAGCTACTGGCCTGAACACCAGAGCTCAAGATATCACCACCAACAGGTGGAGATCATATTGTTAGTAATGTGCCCTTTTTAACTTGAACTGTGTAACTGATAATTTCACAGATGAAATCCTAACGTAAAATTGTTCATTTTGCAACTGTATGAATTCAATACAATTGTCTTGCTTTTCATTACTTTATGCACACTGAAATACCATAACGGTAGTGGTGCCATTTTCTATATAAAAAATATGATTGCCACTTTCACAGTACAATATCTCTTATTCTTCATCCATTAATTCATTCATTCGTCTACGCAGAGGAATCTCCCATAAAACAAATCTATGATTAAAGGTGCTATTAATGATAGACAAAGACTGTTGATATTTGAACTCAACAGCAAAACAAACATGTCCCTTCCCTCAATGTTTGTAATACTACTAGTAATAGTAACTTTAGTGGCAGCTAATGTAATTTTGTACAAATTTGCAAATAGCATGATAACATTAGAAACCACAATCTCATGCCAAGTAATCAGCTTTAGCTAGGTTAGCATTAGCTAGGTTGTGGGTTAACATTGCTACAATTGCTGCTGCTAAGCAAACCAGTTGTGATTATTGTAATACAAACATATGCAAACAGGCAAAAAAAAAATGCAACTAAAGAAAGTCAGTGTTACCTACCTATCAAGCAAGAATGGAGCAACATCCTTTTCACTTTTCAAGCCTTTCCATGTTAGGAGGTATGTCCACCATCATGATATTTCTGTTCTGCATGTGGTTTAACAAGTAGCATACCAGATTACCCAAAGTACTGTATATTGGATCGAAATTATATAGGACACTAAAATAAGAATGGAATGGAAATGCATGGAAATCTACTTGGAATCCAAAATCATAGATTTTGAATTAAATGTGCTGGAAATAGAATCTGAACTACTTTATTTCTCCAAGCTCATGTATGTATACCAGACTCCTTACAATGTGGCTTCAGTCAAAAGGTAAAGAAACACAGGTACAACAAAGAGTACTGAACAGTATATATCACAAGAACATGGCAATGGACATTTAGCTAAGATTAAATAAAATTGAATATAAAATGAAATTATTAAACATGCATAAGTTGAAGAACGGGAAAACCTGTGAGATGGTATTGTTATTAGTGTTTATGTTTAATTAAAGTTTAGACACTGTTCTTCCCACACAAACTGATTCAGAGTATTAATTAAATTAAGGAAATTATGGCCAGTGTGAGTGCATGTTTTCAAACAAACGTAATTCACACCTGATTCCACTTGTTTAATTAGTAGACTTTAGCTCTGGCATGCTGAGAATTAAAAACCTGCACACACAATGGCACTTTCTGGAAAAAAATGGACATCTCTGTCCTAATGGGACTATATTCACAGACATTATTATAATCTGTACATCTTACTTACTTCACTTATATTAAATGAAATGCAAATTAAATCAATGTATGTCACTTGATTTCAGACAATCAGTGAGTAGGTGTCTTTCAGTGTAGAGAGAATAGGATCTTTAAATATAAATTTCTCCCCTTTTACTTTTGGGTGGTAACCAGCCTTGAAATTGCTGTAACTTTACTTCTGGTTAGGAACTTAATACAGTTGAAAATCTCACAATTCCACCATGTGAACATTTTTATATAGAGAATTCATACATATTGTTTTTAATTAAAATGTAGTACACTGTGATTTTAGTCTTTGGCATGTAATACTATAGCAATTTTCTATTTATGTCCTAAGGTTATTACATTTATTTTGTGATCATCATGCTCAGCATTTCCAGAAAATTGATTTAACTATGTCCTCAGGTCCTTGTTCTGCTTTAATGGAGGCTCTGAGTGGATCTTTAATTAATGCACACAGGTAATAGGTGCATTCTGGGGATGCTCTTGGCAACTAATCACAGATAAACTTTGTTGTTCCAGAACCAGCTGCAGCATCTTTGCTCCGTATAACCTAATTATATTTTCTTTTTTATAAACAAGAGTAGTGTAATTCTCATTTGCCCATTATTCTTTTCACGACCCCCATTTCACATGGAGGACAGAAATTTAGGAGACATAGCAATTACTGAAAAATCAATACATTTAATCACTCTGTTTATATTTAATCTTCCTGCTCTTGGTAATTCTAAGATGTTATTTGTGCAGGCAAGCTTAGCATGTTAGTGGTTGTTGAAAAATATAAGGCTGTCCTACTAAACTGAAACTGCCCAAGATATTACACAATTGATAGACATGTTTATCCAATCATAGGGAGCTAATCACGATGAAATACAAAATCTTTTTTTCAGACTGTGATGATTTCATCAGTGACAATCCTTACACCTAACATGGTGTATATCCTCTGGACTAATATATAGTATACTTTTATTACAGTTTATACAGTACCATGTTTGTAATTTTGACAAGTTTCTAATAAAAAATGTCATCTATCACATATTAATGCTGCCTAGCTTATTATTATTATTTTGCTGTATGGCAAAAATATACAGTACTGCTGTTTCACTTACAAACCTGGGAAAATATGTTGACCTTAAACTTGTTATATTATATTGAAAAGAGTGAGGACTGTACAAATATAGTGGTGTAAACATCCCACTATTCCAATACCCTACTATGTGTCCTTGGTTCGTTATCACAGCAGTGGTAGCCCAGATTGCAAATAACTAGGCAGTTTATCCTGCATTATACTGTGTATTCCTTTCCTTCTACTTGAATATCACTGTCCCACACAGTTTCCCCCCACCCTTACACACCTTCATCATTGACTTACAGTTGTTATATGCTAATATAGAAATCGGGTATTTCTATGATTAAGTTTAAGAACTTAAACTCTGTAGACTCAAAATAAAAAAAAAACAAAAACCTGCAGTTAACAAACATATTTTCTGAGATACCACTTCCAATTAAATAAAATTTCTTTTGCCTACCATTCAGCAATTCTGTTTAATTCGCTAAAACTATTTGTTCTCTACAACCGCAAATTTGTAAAAGCTTCTCAATTTTTACCTAGCAGTTAAGATACTTGGCCCTTTTCCTGTAGATCTGTAGATCACTAATGCTTTATAACCATGCAGCTATCAATTTCAAAATCACTAGTCCATGGCCAAAAGTTATGCATGCATTTTCTGATTTGCCAGCCCCCAGATGGCTTTGTTTAACAATCATATCCCAAGTTTCTCCAGTTCTGGCATCAGTCATGCTTTTCTGGGTGCAAATGACATAATGCTGACAGAAAAAAAAAATGCTTGCCACACAATGTCTGCCAGCTAACTAAATGTAAGAAGTTGTGTTTAGCTTCATAATGATTTTTTTTTTAAATGGAAAACATGGTGAATATTTTTTAATGCAAACAATGAGTAATATCTTGAAATAAGGGGAAAACCTGCCTGTTGGGTTGACCAAATACACAAACTTTATCTCTCTCTCTCTCTCTCTCTCTCTCTGTATATA
>JAOVVF010000010.1:9390045-9403046 GCA_028565595.1 Duopalatinus emarginatus | reverse complement strand
GAGCCTCTTGTGTTGTCAAGCCTTTTGCCATTTTTTGCATTTTGCTAATTCCGGGTTTTCTGTGCTTTTGTTTTTTACGCTGTATGCCCCTGGCCTGCCAATGTGATTCTCCTGAGTTTTTTGGATATTCTGAGTTTTTGGACAATAAAAACATAAACATCATCTGGGTTTGAACCTCTGCACTTGGGTCTGCTCAACCAACGGGAACTGTAGCACAGCGGTTAGCTCACCAGCCTACCAAGCCAGTGACCCGGGTTTAATCCTCGAGTCGGTCCTAACACATGTCTGCATGTAATGATTCTGAACATTACAACCAGTGTATGCCTATTAGCTACAGTGATGCATAGGCAGTTACCCCTATGTGTACCTAGTACACATACCCACAATCCCGTGCTCCTTGGGGAAGAATGAACTGCTTAGAAACCTAATTGATGAGTGTAAACTGTTTCAACAAATAGGTGTTGCCCTGGTGTTCATGGATTGTTGCAGTAATGTGGCACTTTTCCCAAAGAGAAGGGAGAAAATAAGAGAATATTTGACTGTTCTTTAAATGTGCTCCTGGCCTGATTTTCAAGCAAGGAGTGTTTCATATTGCTGACACGTTTTGGATTGATTTCTTCGGATTTGGATTGAAGTGCAGTTTGGCTACACTATGCATTAAATAACTGTTCATGTTCCTTTATACAAAAAAGTGAATTGAAATCAAAGTTTAGATGTATTATATTGTGTAAAAGAAAATGTGGCTCATAAAAAAAAAAAAAAAAGTTTATATAGGCATTTAGGGTGAAAGGGAAGGAATGAGTGAGCTTTGATGGAGATGTAGGTGCAATGCTGATACACTTTTAAAGGCGAATGGGTGTCTGGTTAAACAAGTAATGTAAAAAGGACCTAAATTACCAAATGTGGTTTGGTGTAGTAGGGACAAAGATTTAACATGTATCAAAGCATCTTTTTTGCACTTGCAAATTGGTTTTAGCGCACATGGATTCAAACAGCATAGATTATATGTGCCTATTATAGGGGGGGTGGGGGGTGCTCTTGATCTTATCTCATTTGCTAGAAAGACACTGAAGACACAGCACACCTCTGAGGGCTTGTTATTTAATTATCCCCTTTTACAGGGTCACTACACGTAATACTAGATGCTTTTCCTGACACAAAGCAAAAACCCTGAGTGATAAATGGACTTGCACATTGGTCTCAATGATAGCCCAAGTGTTATCATAGATGTAAATCATTAATGCGCTATTTGAGTGGTGTCATGCACCTAATTTAATTATATATATATATTAATGTATTGTGTGTATATATATTATCATATATATATATATATATATTGTGTGTGTGTGTGTGTGTGTCCAAGGAGGACAATAGCTACAACATAATGCCGCAATGTGATAATGTCTAGACAAGCTGACAAAACTAATATAAAGTGGCAATACAATGATTTTACATTAAATCTTGAAGTTCAGATCAGTATTTCATATTTGAACTAAAACTTTCCAAGTTCACAACTAAAATCTCTGTATACTGTATGTGGATAAGATACGCTTTGGTTTTAATTAAAAAATAGCAACACTGGTCTCTGCTAAACAATTTTTATTTCTGTGCTAAAATTTGTCAAAAGTAAACTGTTCTTCATATTCCCTATTCCTAAGAACTTGTTTTGACTGGACAACTGGGATACTGTTATAGTCCTTGGTTAAGATAGGATATTAAGATGAATTCATAAGGATCAATTTCATGATTTTTAAAAGAAGCAAGTCTAAACTATCCAAGTAAGATTATCTATTAAATCAAGAAGTAGGTATAAACCAGTACATTATGATATATAATAAATGTAAAGGAAATAACCAGCTAATCAGTCCCCTTGCTGCATGTTTCTTGGATAATATCCAAAGTTCTCATGCTGTTGCTCCAGTAATGCTGCTGAATTTCAGTGTCTTCACAGGAGCTGGGTCTGTACCATTACTTCAGACTCCAGCTGGCCGCTAATACCAAATGAATACTGATCCAAGGAGACATGTATTCTAAATGATGAATGCAAAAATATCAATATTCCACACAGTTTCATCATTAATGATGCTCCTGCTGCTATGTTGTGGATGCTCAGATTAATGCTGAATGTAATGTGGAGAAAAAGGAAACACTAGAAGGTAGCACAATAGTCCTGCTATGAGTGGCAAATATAAGATCCATTTACATAGAATCTGCCATGAAAATGAAAATGGTGAGACATTGTACTGGTTTATGTGGCTGACTGATACAAAATTTCGAACAATATGGCTTTTATTTCCCTCTGACATGACTAAATTACATTTTTAATTTAATTTACAAATTAAATATAATTAAATTACTAATTAATCTTAAATTAAAAAAGAATTGCAGATGTAAATGGATCGTATAAAAGAATAACATAGAATAAATCATCAAAAATAAAATAGAACTGATGCTCATTTAGTTATGTTCCTTGTAGAGAATCCCAAAAATACTAATAGTCAGGAACAGATATGTCTAAATGTCCAAAATGTTTGCAGCCAATAGTCTAAAGTCAAATCATACTTCCAACCAACCTGCAATAAATACATTGCTATATTACCTATACACATGCATGCATGCATACATACATAAAATTACTATTGGGAAATACTAGCTTTGTTCCAGTTAAGTGTTTTATTAAGTGTTGTATGATGCAAAATATAGTAATGCGTTCTAAATACAGCATGACAATGCAATACAACAATGCAAACATGTTTATTCCGTTAATTAATTCTGCACAATCACCAGTTTCATTCAATTATTTTTACTTGCTTTGCATGTCTAATTGCGCTTCACATTAGCCCATAATTCCTTCAGTTTGTTTATCTGGTCCAAAAAAGCACAGATTTCCATAAGTGAAGTGCATCTTTCAACTCTCTTTCATTTAAGACCCAAACAATCTAATCCATTGCTGGTCATCCCTGTAGGATTAAGCACAGAAAGCCAAAAATTAAGAATTAATGGTGCATGCCATCTTATTTCTGAAGACCTTTGTTTTCAATTGAAAAACACACATAATGGTCTACATTGATTAGTATTTAAAGTTGATTGCTAAGTTTAAAGATGATGAAAACAATACAAACTGGAGAAATGGCATTGATTTTTTTCATTATATATGGCATTTAGCATATTTGAATCAACATTCCCTGTTGAGGTCCCAATGCATTAACAATCAGATCAATAACCAATGAGCATGTTGTAGTGCAACAGACAGGCAGGTTTTATTCATTCTATTTCAGGCCCTTGAATGAAGCCCTCAGGAACCTGACCTGATCTGGCGCAACCCTGTTTAGCAGTAAGGTCCCTGTGGGTAATAAACCTCTACACAGCAAATCAATGTGGAACCTTTAAGCTGAGTACCAGAACAACTCTTCTCCTAATTTTTACATCAAGCTTTTGGCGATTTAGGTGATTGAGATCCTGATTGAGGACTATTATTACAGAATTTAGGTTTTGTGTGGCATTTCAGTTGTAGGCTGAAAGATCTTGTCTATATAATGTCTTAAATGTCTCATCAATGCTGCGGTGTCTTTGGGTACTTGTCAGTTTTGTTGTCCAAATAAAATGGTACATTTTCAACTACGTTACTCATACAATAAGTAAGTGTTCTAATACAAGATATTTATTGATATTTAAATTATATTTAGCTTATTTAGATTTTGGATTATTTGGGTTTATTTGGTTTCGTTAGATAGTTTATTTAGAAATTAGTCTGTAGGATAAAGTGTTAAATGGTTTTGGAATATCTGCTATTTGCTGTTTTAACAGAAACCTGGCTGTTTGTATGCATAATTGCCAGCTGTAATTATCTATTATAATAAACGGAGAACAACTCAGATAGATACTAGTAGTTTATACTATGCTATCGATGCATGAATACATGCACACATGATTAGAATTGAGGCTATGCTATGGCTATGGCTATGCAGCCCCATACACAGCCAGCTCTTCTGTAGGAACAAACTAGATGGGCTAGCCTTCACTTTCCATGTATAACTGGCCTGGGGTGCACATAATGTTATCAGAAGTTGTTCTTCCTTGGACCACTTTTGGTGGGCACTAACCACTGCACACCAGATACACCCCAAATGACCTGGTGTTTTGGAGATGTTCTGACCCAATTGCCTAGCCTCACTCAGATACTTACACTTATACTTGCCCTGTTTTTCCTGTTTCCAACATATTAACTTTGTTATATAGGCAACAAGTGAAGAGTTAGCTCTCGGAGACCTTGACCAGTGCCTGTCAGTAGTTGTAATGTTATGTGAGTGTATATAAACTAATCATAGGATTATCACAGAGCATTGTGATTTTGCAAGATAATTGTAAGACATTATGACTCTAGCGTTCCCCTAAGAAATCAGGTAACAACACTAAGGAACACTTAAGAGTTATCTTAAGGGGAAAATTTGACTTTTAGTGCGAATCTCTGGTCAATTGAATTCATTTTTCCTTGTGACGTACTTGCTTCAAAATGTTATGTACATCTATGTGTGAGGTTCAGGCTTTATACCTACACTGTTTGACTGTGTTTATCCCAGTTTTACACAAGCTACCATCTGGTCTAAAGCTTGAATATCCCATGGGATTGCTTTACCCTTTAGTTTTTTTTTCTAAGTTATACAGTACATACTACTAGATATACTACTGTCAAAAAGCTTGTGCTTACCATTAGGGTTATTATCAGTTCATTTCAGTGTATATCTAAAATCCGGAGCAGCGGTTTAAAAAGGGCTAACAGTGTCCTAATCTTCTTTAGACCAGGGTCTTTCTATGCAGGTTCACAGACTGGAGAAAATTTAGCCAGCAAATATGACAAGAGCTAATGAGTATTGATAGTCCATCAAGTCGAGTCCATTTATGGCCACCACTAAAGGTGACAGAAGCTTTGTTCTGTATGCACCACACTCTGGTGAGCCTCATGGACTACAGATACAAGTAATCCATGCATAGCAGCTAGCAAATCAGATGGGAACCATAAAAAACCATTAAAAAAAGTTGTCCTTGCATACAGCACCAGAACCAACAAATTAAGGCAGCAGGTCAGGACTTAAGTCAGCATTGCCCCAAGCAAGCGAACCCTTTATTCATAATGAAATATTATTTTGTTCATTATCTTTTTAGGGGTCATAGCTAGACAATGGTGGCTCAATGGTTAAGGGTCTGGCTTGCTGATTAAAATGTCAGGGGTTCAAGCCCCAGCACTACTGAGCAGTCACTGTTGGGCCCTTGGGCAAGGGCCTTAATCCTCCCTACTCCAGAGACTCTGTATTATAGCTGACCCTTTGCTCTGAACCCAACTTTCTGACAAACTGGGATAAGTGAAGAAAAAAAATCACAGTGTATAATGTACCAGTACATGCAACATAAACAGCTTCTTCTTCTTTTCAGCAGCATCTGAGTCTATGTATTACAGTGGACCATAGTCAGAAGCAAATATCTCCTACCTGTGAGCCTAATAGATGGACCAAAAGTAGCTTTGGACACTGTTATCCTGCTTTTAAAACTGCTGATCCAGATTGCAGATATGCACTGAATTCAACTGATAGTAGTAGTGATTGTATACACCAACTTTATCTGATAATAGTAGATAGAAGCAGTGCAGGATCAAACAATGCTGGCCGCTAGTGTGTGTGTGTTCACTAGTGTCTGTTTCACTGCATGGATGGGCTAAATGTGGAGGTCACATTTCTCTGGGTGAAAACACAGTAGATTAATCACTTAATTTGCATTTTTTTAAACAAAAGCCAGCCTCTAACAACAGCCTCTCTTATAACCATCTACCAGACACTTAAATCATCTTGTCATTGCCAATATTTATAGTAACAGGTGATCCATGCATGTTACTGTCTAATTGCTTCATTTACCACCTGAATTGTTTCGTAAAAAAACAGAGGAATTGCTACGTTTCTTTTTGGTACAGCTAAGGATCTTCAAAAAATACCTTCTTCAAATGTTATTCTGGTGTCCAATTATGTGTCAAATAGCATCTGTCTCTCTACCAATGCAATGAGGCAGAGTCTATGAAAACAGCAATTCTGAAAAGGTTTGGGTAGTGGCAAAAAACCTTGGGAATGTCACAATTGTAGCTATCAATTATGCAGAATTCTGCAGAAATTCTTTGACATGCATTCTAGCATGCATTCTATAGCAATAAAAAATAACTGCAATTCTCAGCATTTTGATTAAAAAAAGTGCATGTGCCTTTGATGCAGAAATACATACCTCAACCATATCTATATTTGTAATTATTCTATATTTGTATTTATTTATCCTAGTGGGGTCATGGTGGAAGAAGGCTGAATAGGTCAATCCAAATTTTTCTTTACCAGCCACAGATTTCAGCTACCCCTCAAATATCTCTAGATGCTTCTAAGCAAACTGTGAGATAAAAACTCATCCTGGGCCTGCCGCAGGGTGTCTGTCCAGAGGGACGTGCATGATACATCTCTAGAGAAAGCTGTACTGGGGCATTCTTGTAAGGTGTCTTCGACTGGCTTCTCTTGATTCAAGTATACCTGTGTAGAAAAAATACCCAATAGGTAGGAAAATAAGGAGAAAGATAAACAGAAATGGTACAGAAGAAAAAAAAAGAAAAGAAATGACGGAAATACGGACAGATTCTTGGCATCTTGTCATCAGGTTGAATATTTGTTCTTTTTTTCTTTTTAATTTGAATAATATTGTATTAGTGTTTGTAATACATTTTCTCAGAATTAGCCAACAGTCTGTCAGATCGATCAGATGCCAAAGGTTGTGTTTCATTATGCAGTTACAACCTGAACAATAACTTTTGATAATAGCCTGATAATAGAAGCTTCAATGTACTGTATGGATTTGACTATTTCACTACATCCATTTGGGCAAATGCAGCACAAAGTGCAACAAACCAGCTGTGGGTAAATAAACGCAGAGAGTAAATAGATGTGGCAATTTTGAAATTGCCCTGGCACAGTAATCAGCAGGCAAGCGAGAGACACCAATCACTCTTCCAGGATGGCAGCTGGGGCATGTCTAATGGTGCTTCTTATTTTCATTTCCACGCTTCCAAATCCTGTCAGCTCTCTCACACACATGGACAGCAGTCACATTTCACACTGTGTTTCATTCACACAATAGAGACCTACATGGTCTCCAATCTATGATAGAAAAAGAGCAAAAAAAAACTGAAAAGTTAAAAATAAGGAATAACCTCAAATAATACAAAAATCAGTCTTATATAGATGCAGATAACAAAAAAAAAAGTTTGATTGGCAGAAAGATGTTGTAGGGTGCACTTTCTAATCTATTATTTTCCAAGAAGTATTATTTTAATAAAATATTATTTTCCTATTTTCCATGTCAATAAACTATACATTTAGCAAGTAGTTATAATATCTACCTTGTACATGACACAAGCAATTATTCCAATAAATTTTTACAAACAGATTATTTCACTTATAGTTTATTATATCAACATTCTGGTTAATTAAAAATTTACATTGTTGACTGTTCTTTTAAATAGCTTAAAATTTCCAGAAAATGGTATAATTGCTTTAGAAGCTTCTGATAGGCTAATTAACATTGTAAGTCTAAGTTACTTGTAATTTGAGTTATATCTGTGGCAGTATTTTAAGGCCTACCAAAGGGGCAATGCCTTCATCATGGGACAATCAGAAGAAATCAGCCTAGACATCAGAAAAAAGAATTGGGGACCAAGTCTGGTACATCCTTTGGAGCAATTTCCAATTGCCTGGAGAGACCATGTTTATCTGTTCAAAAGATAACATGCATTTTTAAACATTTTGGGACTATACTTGTTACAGAATACCCCCAGGATGGCTAGGTGGACCGGTGCACAGAATAATGACGTCAGCGGCGAGGTGACGCAAACCTGCGGGGAATAGATGAGCCATAAGGGGGAAGCAAAAGAAAGAGGGCACAGGGAAATAAGAGTGGGAAGGGCGGGAGAAAACAGGGAAGGAAGAGGGACCCTCACATCCACCCGCCACTCGTCCAGGGCAGTCAGGGAGACGCTGGCAGAGGGCCCTGATGAGCCCAGGATCCAGGATAGAGGATGACCCTCCCAGTCGACTAGGTAATGGAACGACTATGTCTGCGAAAATCCAACAGGTGCTTGACAGGGCCGCCAATAAGCCAGGGGCTGGGGGTGGGGGTCGGCTGGAGGACTTAGGTCAGAGGAACGGGCCGGCTTTAGTTGAGAGACGTGGAAGTTGGAATGGATTCTCATGTGCCTGGAAAGATTGAGGCAGACTGAGGATGGGTTGATGACCTTGTTAATGAGAAATGGGCCAATGAATCAGGGAGCTAGCTTTTTGGAGGTGTGTTGGAGAAGTATGTTGCATGTGGAGAGCCAAACAGACTGACCAGTGGCGTATTCAGGGGGACTGAGGGCACTGTGTTGTCACCCTCCAGCCTGAGAAAAAATGGTGGTTGGTAACCCAGAGCGGCTTTAAAAAGAGAGAGGCCCATGGCAGAACAGGTGAGGGAATTGTGGGTGTGTCGAAGTGAGAAGATTGCTCCACTCTGAAGGGTCCTTGGCACAGAAGCAGTGTAATGCGGCATTGATCTCCTGGTTGGCTCGTTCTGTCTGCCCATTAGACTTGGGGTGGAAACCAGATGAGAGACTGACAGAGGCCCCAGTGCAGCACAGAACGCCTTTCACACAGCCAATATAAACTGGGGTCCTTGATCGGAGACGATGTCCAGGGGTATCCCATGGGTCTTGAAGACACCTTCCGTCACTATTTTAGCGGTCTCGAAAGCTGAGGGAATCTTGGGCAGAGCAAACAGGCAGATCATTTTAGAGAACCTGTCAGTGACAGTGAGAATAATCCTCTTGTTATGAGATGGGGGCAGACCGGAGATAAAGTCCAACGCGATGTGGGACCAAGGGCAAGCAGGGATGGATAACTCATGCAGGAGGCCGGAAGGAGGCTGGGGTGAGGACTTGGAGCAGGCACAGACAGAGCACACGGAGACCAATTCTTGGGTATCTGCAGCCATGGATGGCCACCAAAAGTGCCGCTGGAGGAACGAAAGCATGCGGTTGGTGCCAGGGTAACAGGAGAGTCTGGAGCTGTGGATTCAGTCAAGGACCAGGGAGCGGGCTGCAGAGGGAACAAACTGGCAGTTGGGAGGTCTGGTACCAGGGTCGGGTTCCAGCACTAGGGCATTGTGAACGCCTCAGGTCAGTTGGCCAATGATGCGTCCCAGAGGAAGGATTTTATCCGACGAGGGTGAGAGCGCCCTATGTGAGAACTGGCAGGAGAGGGCATCAGGCTTGATATTCTTGGAATGAGTGAGGGGGCAGAAACAGAGCTATAATTGCCGATAAAACTTCAGGAAAAGTTAGCAAACCCCAAGAAGCGTTGTAATTATTTGAGATTGGTGGGGATGGGCCATTCCTCCACAGCACAAATCTTTTCCTGGTCCGTCCTTACCTGTCTGCTTTCCACATGAAACCCCAGGAAGGAGACAGAGGTGGCGTGGAAGACTTCTCCAGGCTGCTAAGGATTCAGATATATACTGCTCCATTGCTTCCTGCTCAGGCCGGGAGATGTGGTACAACCTGCCCAAGGGTAGGGGGGGCACCAGGTAGAAGGTCAATGGGACAGTCATAAGGGCAATGAGGTGGCAGGGAGCAAGCTTTATCCTTGCTGAACACCTCGCTGAGGTCATGGTATGCTGGGTACCCAAGACAGGTCTGATGGGTCCTTGGGAGGCGGGGATGTGAGCACTTGGGGGTGGTGATGGCCACCCGGAGGCAGTTGGCATAGCAGAGCTCCCCCCAGCCACAGTCTTGCTCATCTTCCAGTCAATCCAGGGGTTATGAAAGGATAACCGGGGTGCCCAAGGACAAGCGGGGACTTGGTAGTGCTTATCATGGAAAACGAGATGTCCGCCCAATGGTTACCCGAGACCGACATAGTGATGGGTATAGTGTGATGGGTGACCCAAGCCAACATGCATCCATCCAAGGCATAGGCGGCTACTGGTCTCTCAAGCGGCTTCAGGGGGATCTTTACCGAGCAGCAAGCCCTTCGTCCAGGGGGACGTTACAAGAAGCGAGGCACAGAGTAACAGGGACTAATAGCAGGGGTGTTGGTGGACGGGGGGTTAGAGCCCGTCAGGTGTCCCATGTCTTTTGGCCACACAGGGCAGCAGCTAATTGAGCATTGAGGCATATGGTCAGGTTGACTAAGGAGTTGAGGTCCGGGGATTCATCCGGAGCGGCAAGCTTATCTTTGAGGGTGTCTTTCATCGGACAAGAAGGCACTGGGTCAATAGGCTTTACCGAGGCCTCGGGGCTGGCTCCGTCAGCAGGAGGAATGGTAGGCTCAGCGTGGAACACCAGACACCAGGATCTGGGAATATGGAAGGGCTGGAAAAATGGAGAGCTAAAAGAAAGTGAAAGTAAACATGAGATTTAGCGATTGCGCAATAGTGGTGGGATATCACACGGGGCATAGAACAAGAGAAATAAACTTCGGCGTGGCGAGTAACAAAAGCACGAGTAGTGCGACAGATTACCCGATGTAGTAAGGCCAATAATCTGGCGGTGAGTGAAATCCGGTGCGCAAAATAATGACGTCAGCGGCAAGGTGACGCAAACCTGCGGGGAATAAATGAGCCACAAGGGGGAAGCAAAAGAAAAAAAAAAGCACAGGGAAATAAGAGTGGGAAGGGCAGGAGAAAACAGGGAAGGAAGAGGGACCCTAACGATACTATTCAGGAACGAGACACATTCTGTCTTCTAGAAATATGCTTTAGTGCAACAAATACAAATTAATTGTAAAGATGCTGGAGGAAACAAGTACAACAGTATCCAAATCAACAGTAATCCGTGTCCTATATGAACATAACCTGAAAGGCCACTCAGCATGGCAATAGCCACTTGTATCCATACATGAGGATGAAGATCTTACTTTTTGGAAAAATGTCCTCTGGTCTGATGAAAAAAACATTTTTGTGTCTGGAGAAAAACGGGTTATGCTTGTAAGACAAAGAACACAAACCCAAACATAAAGTATGGGGTGGCAGCATTATGTTGTGGGAGTGCTTTGTTGCAGGAGGACTGGTGCACTTCCTAAGACATATAGCATTGGAGTAAAATCTCAGAAAATTAGACAGGAAGTTAAACTTACAAATTGGTCTTTACTATGGACAGTGACCCTAAGCATACTTCTAAAGATTTGGCAAAATGTCATAAGAACAACAAAGTGAAGGTAATGGAGTGGTCATCACAAAGCCCTGACCTTAATCCAATATACAATTCATGGGCAGAAGTGTAAAAAAATTCTGAGCCACTGGAAATGTGATGAAAGAAAGGAAATGCTAAAATAAAACATCTAGTATTACACATTCTTAAAATATAGTAGTGATCCTAACATAACAAAAAGAAGGAAAGCATAGTAGAATTAAATGTCCTTTTGGAAATGAAATTTTAGGAAACAAAATAGTTGAAATGAATATGGATAGGATGTATGCAAACTTCAACTGTACACAAAGCAGCCGACTGAATTAAAGTTAGTGAAAAATGTAATATAGTTTACAAAGTTATTATAAATAAAACAATATAAACTATGTGAGTATTTAAGTATTTATTTCTATTATTAGGGGTGGTGTATACATATGGGCTAGAGGGCCTAATTTACTTCTATATCTTTCAAAAAGAAAAAAAAAAACTATGAACGTTTATTTTTCACGTTTCACCAGTGTAGCTTTCTATCTGCCTTCAAGTGTGTGTGGCTTAGTCCTCTCAACTTATATCACCACCAGTAGCCACTGCCCATTATACACTATATAACAAAATCTGTTGTCACAAATCTTACACAGAGCTAAATGCGTATACACACATGATTAAAGTCCACAAAGCAAACAAGTCAGAGTGGCAAACTGATGGATGTTTCAAACAAAGATGTCATATGTGATTGAATTCATTCGTCTTTTTATGTTTTATGACAATTGTTATATCAAACTTGATCTAAATTGATTCTTTCTATCTAAAAAAAAAATCCCTCTCAGATTAATAAAGTGATCTATCTATCTATTTGTTATAAAGTATGCAGCAAGAGATTACAGGTTATCATGCAGGGGCTAACATTGTTCAACAAACAGATATTCTATGTACCCCCTTCTTATCCCCACTCAATCTCTTAAAATGGATCCAGTGGAAAATGGATCCAATCTATAGTATCGGTGCTGTCCCTGTTCCTGTCCTCTCTTGTGGAAAATCTTTAGCCTGCTAAACATGAATAAGTGAGTATGTATTAGGTGGTGTTAGGATTTGGACTTATGACCTTATGTTACTTGTATGCTTACAATATGCCTTCACAATACCCAAATAATATGCCACATTGTCCACATCCTAGTGGTAGACAGGGTAGCCAGATCATGCAAAGCTATGTATGTGCAAGAGTCAGTAATTGGATTTGTACATAATGCAAATAAGTGTGATCTGTGACAAAAAGTACTAAGGTGCAGAATATAAGGGATACATTTTGGAGATCAGCTGGCAGCTGTTAAGCTGTCTCCCAGCTGTGTGGTTTGCCTTGTTTTCACAAATTGAAATACACATTGTGTGTTCTTCCATCTGGGGAATTACAATTACAACTGCACAGGCCACTGCAAAGGCCCAACTGAGATGAATGCTGTAATCAATCTATTTTTAATCATAGTTTATACCCATGGAGCAAGAAAGACTGACACAATGAGACTGAACTGTTTGAGATATCTCTACTACTTCACTGTTGTAACTAGCTAAAACACAGACAATCAATATCAACTATCAACAGAACAATGTTAGTAATACTCCCATGTAATGAAGGAGTATATATATATTATGGCAAGCCGTTCAGGAAATTATTATATATATATAATAACTGAAAGTCTGAATATATGGAATGAAAGTCTGAATATATGGAATGAAACTCTGAATATATTGAATGAAAGTCTGAATA
>JAOVVF010000010.1:9371298-9389945 GCA_028565595.1 Duopalatinus emarginatus | reverse complement strand
ATTATGGCATTTTTTGGTACAGGTACAATCCCCCTGCTTTTCAATACACCTATCTGTCAAATAGCTTTGGTATTACCTCAATAAAAAATGTTTTATTCTGAGCTGTGAGTCACAAATACGTTTTGACCTCTTCATCAGACATGAGTCTTTGTCTTCTTAAGGCTTCTTTCAGGTGTTAGTCCAATGAGATCTGGACTATAGGAAACAGGGGCATCAGAAGCATTTTTACAGGACACATGAGGGAGGGGAAAGGGGTTAAGTGGAGTCAGGGGTGTCCTCCCCCAGAATTTTTTTTAATGAATAAGATGCCATTTCCTGCATTTTGGTGTATCTTTAACAGGCTAAAATGATAGCTAACATAGCTAGCTGATAGATCTCCTAACATTGACTAGCCAGCTAACTGAACTAACATTTCCATTGGGGAAAAACCAGCCCTGTGGGGAAATTTTACTTATTTAGCTTCTTTGTACGGATTTTCCTTATGTCTATTGTGTCTGGGGAGGGTGCAAATAATGCAAACAACTGATCATCAACCAAGAACAGCCTATTGTTACTTACAGTAAATAAGATCTGTTGCACTGTTGATTGCTGAACCTTGTTCTAATCCTGGCCCTTAAGAATCCCAGTAAACTTGTAAGCATTATGATGATTGATTTTTACTGGAAGATTTTAATAGTTTTGACTATTGATACCATGTAAGTATATGTATACGATATCAGGAGTCACACTCAGGAGCCATTCCTTATCAGAATTAATTGAACTTCAATATACTAAAATACAGTTCATTGCATGTAGAATTGGATCAGCTTTAATATTAAATATAAAATTGAAGACATAAACACAGCCCCTTGTCAAAAGTTCATGGACAACCATTTTTCCTGAGCAATATTTGATTTTTACTGACTCTGAACACACCACAAAGCTGCGCAGTACATATTTCATGTTTGTGGCAGGAAATGGAAGAGGCAGTGCTGCCTTTATTGGAATGACCTGCCCAGTCACCCGACCTTAACCCAATCAAGCTGCTATGGGAGGAGTTGGAATGACAAGTTCAAGAGGCTCCACACACTTCTGGGAAGCAGAACATCTCTGTGCAAAGTCTTTAAAATGACAGAAGCAGTTAATAAGTGTATAAGTATAAAAATAGTTAACTTTCCTAGTGGAAAGCCTCTTCCTGATCAATTAAATGTGGCCACAAGTGTAACTGAAAATTGGAACCAAGCGAACATGTACTAGATTTATTTAGGTTTGCAGTTTTATGTTATATTGATGCACCCTATTAACAATCCACGAGGCGAATGCTTGTTCTATGTTAATTAACATGGGATGAAAGCTCCTGCCTTGTGGACAGTGTCACCAGGATTGTCTGAAGGTCCACTGCAACCCTGATCAAGATAGAGCCATTGCTGAAGATGAATGAAATAATTATGCAAAATATAAATTTAT
Source organism: Duopalatinus emarginatus (assembly GCA_028565595.1). NCBI lineage: Eukaryota > Metazoa > Chordata > Actinopteri > Siluriformes > Pimelodidae > Duopalatinus > Duopalatinus emarginatus. Next base: position 9,388,499 of record JAOVVF010000010.1, on the reverse strand, counting down.
TTATTATGACAATTATTCCATTCATTAATTTTCAGCAACCTCATTTTCTTGCTCAGGCCCACGGTGAACCTGGGGTCTATCACAGGAGCACTGAGCATAAAACAGGAATGCACTCTGTATGGATAGAAGTTTATCACAGGGCACCATGCACACACAGATTCACACGCTTATTCGTACAGTATATACTGTATGGTTGCTAGACTAGCAAATTCACCTATGAGGAAGAAACAGAAGAACTCAGATGGAAACCCATGTTCAAAAAGCAAGAAACAGTTATATTTCTGCATAAACAGAATTGTCATTGTAATGACAATGCATTGTCATATTGTACCAAAAAAAAGAAATTTCCATTTACCCTTTACAATTAATCAGCATTTTCTTGCTTCAATATACCCTTTTAACTTACTAGGATTTAAACTGTTTTACAGCCATTGTTGGTAACTTTTAAACGTTTAAAAAGGAAGAGAAGTTCTGTTGAAGGCAGCAAAAAAGAGAAAGTTTGAGAAAAGATTCCTATTGGGGGAAGTAAGGCCCCTAGTGTGAATTTACTCCCAAGGTATTATTTATCTCAACAATGCAATTAACAGAGATTGAGGCAGATCAGTTATTTTATACATGGATATTTCTCTTGGGCTGTTTCTCTTTATCTGAACGTGAAAGAGAGTGAAAGTTGAAAAAGAAAGACAGAGAGGGAAAAGTGGAGGACAGTTTGGATCACATTACTGTGTTGAACTCTGGTGGCCCCCAATCTCAAATATCTCTTTAATTAAACCAAGCTCCATCAAGTCCTCTCTGTGTCACCTTGCTAAAGTAATTAACATTATAATCTTTATTACACTGATATGTGTGTTGGGGTGAGTGTAGCTGATGGAAGCAGAAGTTTTGGTTGGCATAATTTTATACTGTCATGAAACAGCACTAATTATTAGTTTTTGCTATTAATATTATGCTTCTTAGAGTTCCTTAATGTTATATGAGCTGTGTACATTTTATAGCATTGCCTCATAGCAAATTACCTGACGCTTGGTAGAAGAAAATTTTATTTTTTATTTAGACTGAGTTAGTCCAATACCTTGGAGACAGAGTAAGGGAAAATGGTTGGAGAGTAGAAGATTGTGAAACAGTGAGCAAACGTGGCTAGAGGACTGCATTAATATTTAAAGGTATTTAATAAAAGTCCTCTGACCGTGTTGAGGTAGTATACTGGCCTGGCACTCCACACCACTCTGTTGGCAGACCCCTCTCCACTCCACCCCCACTAAACATGTCAGTGGATGAGCTATGGCACCTATCTTTATTGAGAGAGCATTTAAAATATGAATTTTTCACAGCAGCCTTGAGTAGTGGGGACAAAGTGAAGGAATCATTAAAAATATAAATAATGTTTCATGAAAAAAAGGAAACTACCCTCTCTCAATCATAGGTACAGCCTTGGCGAGCCTTGGTTTTTGCCAAGCACTATTGCTTTGGAGTGTACAATGGAATATTTTGATGTGCACTATTTAAGAATAAGAGACTAGATGTATTTGCTGAAGATGAAGTGTAGTGTTTATATTTTAGAGTACTCTCAGAAAAAGACAGGTTACAAGAAAGTACTGTATGTATAGCAATTGATATGAAGGCTTTTATTAGAGGTTGCCCAAGAATTAGTGTGACAGTCCATTGCCAGAGTCAAACAACAGGCAGGCACAGTAAGCATAGGGAAATCGACATGGGGATGGGTTAAAAACAGAGTTAATTAGAGCATAAGAATTTTGTAATACGATATATGCATGATAAAGGATAGAACCAGGCAGCCTAAATAAGTATAAGGAATTAATAGAACAGATGCATGTGACTGGTTGGTCATAAATGAGGAAGATGGTATAAGGAAAGTGGACAGCTTAGAGGTTGAAAAACTGACTATTATACAAAGTGTGCAAGAATATAGTACTAATTTGTATTAAGTGCTGCATTGTATGAAAATATATATTATCCCATTTCCAATTTAGAGTACAGTGCATTTGTGTGTCAGACAGGAATACCTGAAATTTGTCAAATAGAAATAAATAAATAAAATTTAAGCCACACATTTGTTTGTATTGTAACATACTTCTTAGAGGCTTCACTGTGAATTGCAGACTGTGATTTCATGTGGTCAAAGAATATTCATTATATATACAAGAATAAATTCTAGCATAGTGTTACAATAAGCCAACATGTAGCATACAAAAAAGGGAAATATCTTCTGTGTCAGCATGTCTTGTAATTCTGTAGGTACAATGCCTGTTTGTTCTGCTTCTCAGATAATGCAATTTGCTTTTAATTTCCTAATGTTCCACTAATCACCAGGATGGGTACAGAAAGGAAAATTGAAAGGTTAAAGCACAAAGTTCCTACTGGGGGAAAAAACATGCTTAAACAAACATAGACACAGAACAAAAACTGCCATTAGTGGGATAAAATCTGTCACATACCAAATATAGTCATGGTATTTTCATTGAAAATGCAGGTATGATGCAGGAACAGTTTCCTTACACTATTTACTGTAAGCTAGTGCCTGGTTAAATGTTCTTATAAACCCAAAATACAAATACATTTAACACATTATTTTACATGTGTAGTCACTGATAGATTTAGTAGCATAAAGGTGGATTTAAGTTTTTGCAATACAGACAGCAATAGCCATGACATTGTGAAATTGTGATCTAGTGGGTTTGTACTTCAACAAGTTTGAGACACACAGAAATTCAGTGAACAAACAGGTTGTTGGTGGTGATCTCTATGCTTGTATGTGTAAATAAAATGTCCCAATACCACAACATTAACCCTCATTGATTGATTCATCAGTTTTCTTAATACTTCTCCCTGAGTTCTCCACAGGCATGATTATCTTAGTGGTCACCTTTAAGAATGTGTTTAGACACATTGGAATTACCTGGAGAACCCTTTAATGTCTCAGCCATCAACAAATGAATCAGAAGTAAACAAACATGAGGAGATGACAGCATATGTCCACCTTCAGTGAGCAGATAAATGTCACTGTCCACACGTAAGATATCATATTAAAGCTACCGTCATTTGCATAGAACCAGATAACCAGAACTAATCTACCACCTCCAATGGAGATCGAGGGAACATTTGCATACTAAGTCCACATGCTTCTCAAATCCAGCAAGTTCTATCTGGTGGACTGGGAGGGTTAGGCTCCAGAGAAAAGGTCTTGGGTTGCTTCCAGAGACATTCTTGATCACTCACTATTTAACAGCTTTCACAGACAACACTCGGACATCTCTCCTCTTAGACCACAAGCCAGGCCATGGATGCTTTTTTGCTGTGCGAGCCAATTGTACATGTGGTGGAACAGGGGGTGTTGGGTTCTGTCATATCTAGCAGGGGCAATTTAGCACCACTCCACCAGAGGGTCCCAGAATGATTACATATAATATTTGTGTATAACTTTTGCTTTCCATCTTTTTCCTGGGTCTTTGTTTATTCCTCTGGTTTTGATGATGTTGTATTTGATTTGTGCTCTGACCCACTGCTTGCTCTACTGACCTTGATTGACCATGTATTGATTAGTCTTCAGATTTGGAAGTTAAGTGCCTTTTCATGTATGACCTTGGAGTGTTTATTGCTCATGGTTTGGGTTGTGAATATTGTTTTTAATAAACCTCTTACAGATGTATCCTACCTGTCCTGCTGAGTGCTACTCATCCCTCTGAGTGGCAGTGCTCGTGTTCCTCAAAGTTTTGTTTTGCTTTTAAGAAAATGAAATCTTTAAAATGAATTTTTTTCTTTCTTTTTTTTTTAACTGAATGGATTATCGTTTTAAAATAAAACAAAAACAAAACTTAAAAAAAAAACTAAATGAGTGAAGCTAATAAGGCATTAATCACACTAAGTAAGAGTATGCAGAATTAGAATAAAGCTAATGATATTACTATACTTATATAATATATTTATTATTATCTTCTACTATTTTCTACTTATACCCAGTTTTTTCAAGCACATTCATTTCAAAATAGCATTATACTTATTAAGCTACACTTTCTTGTTTAACTGTATTTGTTATTATGAGCTCATATCCTCCCATATAGACTATAAAACATTAATGGCTGACATTTGGAAAATGATTGATTTTCTTACACACAGTTGGACAGTCCTGCAAAAGGGAAGCATGCATATCTATGTTAACTGCTTAAATCTGTAATTCCTTGGTCACAAATAGTCAGGTTTAGGAAAACATAATCCAAAAGGTCAGTCTTATATTTCTCTGAAAAATAAATGGTGTGGATTCATGAGCAGAATTTTAGAATTTCAAGGATTTCAAAACAATATACAGTTACCAGGTAAAATATTGTATGTCCTGGATGTTTATCTCATTATCCTCATCATTCAAGCATTGATGTCTTAAAAACAATCTCTCACTATGAAATCCTGTCATAGTTTATGTTTTTTAGGCCTATTGTCATGGAAGAAAACCAGCGGTGGAAAAACAGATGTTTCAAACAGAGCAGATGGCTATATAGTTATCAAGAATTACTGTTTTTGCTAACTTTGTATACCAGTAAACATGGCATTATTAACAGATGGAGTGAGGAACAAAAACAGACAGCAGTTGGAGCTGAAGTAAAGAAAGTCGGTGTTGTAGAACTACAGGAATACATGCTATGCTATGCTGAGTGATGTACAGCAGCCATGCTGAGAACATTAGCAATAACAGTGATTTAGATATATTTACAGAATTTGACTCAACTAATCTTTAAAGTTATCTAATAAATAAATTAATAAAATTACAATAAGATGGCAAAATCAGCAATCTGCATCTCTTGCAGCCTTGCAGTTATTAAAATGGTTAACAACTGTTGTAGTAGAATTGATGTATAAATAAATTTATTAAAATAATGAACTATAAGACTTATATAAGTTCACTAATTTGATTAATTGGTGTTCCTGGACTGTCTGTATGTCCTATAACAGGTCTAGGCTATTTTATTGTGTGTGTAATGCAGCTTTTCTCTTTTACCTTCTAGTTTAAAGCATTTACTATAGTAGTGTTAGTGACATGTATTTTTTACTGTATGCACTTTTAATGAGAATAGGAATGTACATATCAATGAGATCTAGCTAGTGAGATATCCAGTGTGCTGTAAAGTGTGGCTTTAACAGAATATATTTCTGCTAGCAGAAATTAGCAGAATAATTTGCCATTTTGTGCCTGAATATCACTTAATCATATTAATTTCATCTTAGTAGGATGTTGTATAAAAACAATATTGCACTTATGAAAGTGAGGTTATAGTGACTAAAGTCACAGCCTTAATGTTAACTTTAATTCAACTTTATGCTTATGGTTCATTATGAGTCTGTACTATTAGAATAATTTCGTGTTTAAAATATGTATTATTTAAATCATAAACATAAATGTGAAGAAAGACTTTACAAGATATAATATAATATAATATAATATAATATAATATAATATAATATAATATAATATAATATAATATAATATAATATAATTGTATAATCTTTAAATAATACATATTTTAAACATTTTTTAATTTATTCTTTAAAAGGTGAGAATTTCCAATGACTGCAATACATTTTAGTATAGCGTAACAGTCTCTTCTCTCTCTTGTCTTTTATGCCATTGAGGGAAGCTTCTTATGGCCAGGGGAATATCCTCAGATTCAGCAGGGAGTGGAGTTACCTGTGGGGTGTCCTCATCACTATCTTCACTTCATTGCCTCAGGATGTTGTCAGTGGAATTTCATTTTGGTGATTTAGGAGTTTAAAATATGAATGTTTTTATGACAACATGGACATGTCTTTGGACTTTTGCCTATAGCATCTTTTATAAATATGTCTTTGTAGGGTTGTGTGGTGTCGTACGTTTTGTCTTAAGTCTTCTTCTCTGAGACTGTGCTATGATCTGTCTCTACTTTTGTCAGCATAATCCTCCATCTATTTTTTTTAATAGTTAATGTGGCAGAGTGCATCTTCATCTGGGGTGGAGCTGGTTGATTATCAGAGTTTACATGAACCCTTGAACTTCTCCATTGCCTTGTGGCCAATAAAGTATTATGCAAAGTCTGAGAATTCTTTACTTAAGAATAAAGGGCCATTGTCAAATTTTCAGTCTGTTGCTATTTCTGCTATAGAGAACACTTTTTTGTCCATGAGATTAATTGTTTCGTTGGCTGAGGTGGACGGCATAATCTTCACAAATGGAAATCTGCAGTGTTTATTCAAAATGACTAGGTCTACATCTCAGAAGTCTACTGAGATTGTCTGCCAGAGTCCTTGTCGGAGCTCTGACATTTGTAATGGCTGGTGTTCTGATTTTAGGAGTGGATAACTGATATGGACTGCAGGAAGATTGGTTCTTCAGCAATGCCTTGATGGCCTTCATGTGCAGGAGGAAGTACTTTGGCCTGCAGTGTTTTTGCCATTATTACTCTGCTTCCTCTGAGAATAAGACTTCCTTTATAAAAAGCAGTAAGCTTGTCTATAGTGTTATAGAATGCTTTGAGTGCCACTCAATCAAATACCAGTAGGAGGCTGTAATTTAGACTCTTCCACTTGTCTGAATAAATAACTATGTCCAGGTGCTGTAGAAGCAGGTCATTCAGAGGCTGCCTTTTAACTTCCTTAAAAGTCATTGCTTAGGGTACTACATATGCGTGCAATGAACCTGACTCACTGAAGAGTAAATGCTTTGTGTATACAGACTTGAACTTGAATTTGTAAAGTTGGACTCTAAGAGCACAACTCTTAAACCACAACTAAAAAAGATGTTGAAGATAAGTTGCAAAGGTGTCTGATTGAACTGAGCACTGTAGATATCCAAATAAACATTTTTACAAAGTATTGCAAGGGTTCCCCACTCAGTCTGGGAGTATTTCTGTTGAACTAGCATGTCTTTCCAAGTGCCAATGTGTGTTTTTTATGTCTTAGTCTGTTTGTGCACCTAGACCAACTGGGCTGTCATCCACAATGACATTTGTGTCTCTGAATCTGTCTCAAAACCTAGTGAGCTGTATGCATAGATAGCATTTTACGTCTTCCTACGCACACTCCCAAGAAGAAGGCTGTGATAAGTGTAATTTATTCACAATTTCGGGTTTGTCTGTGATCATTTAGCTTTCAGTTTTTGTTACACAGAGGTAGATGGTGTCTGGCATGCTAGCAGGTTGTGTTACCTCAGTTCATTGTTTTGAATGGCCCGAGGCTAATTCTGTTAGCTTGGTAAGTGAGTTGCTGTCTAACTAGAGTGTTTCACTAATCTGTCTTTCAAAGCTTGGTGTCAGTTAGAATCCTTTTTTTTCAGATGCATCTTTGTTGCTTGTCAGTTTGTTCTTGGGTAGTCATGCAAAGATTACTTCCAAAATTCCTGCATCTGTATTTATTTTTCTTTGTATTTACAAAGAAATACATTTCTTTGTATTTAATATTACTGCTACCAGTTCATATTAATTTTGCTTTCCATGCCTGAGGCTTGCAGTTCAGATTTCTCAGATGCCCTGGTGAGGTCAAAGGGGCCTTTAAGAGATAGAATTGTACATCTATTTTTTTTTCCATTTGGTAGCTAATGAAGCAGGGGCCATGGAAAAAAAGTGTAGCTCTGCAAAGATAGCCATGACTATACTAAATAAAAGGACAGAGACTTGGCTGCATGAGCAAGTTGCTGTATTGAACATACTCCTAAACAGGATGCAAAACATAAACATTGTACATGTCATAATAATATTTCTGAATAGTTCTTATTGAGATTAACCCTTAATCTAACATGTTGGCTGACACTTGCTTTTTTTTCTTCAGGTAAAAAATATTTTGTTTAATATGTTTATTCAGTTGCATTGTCAATATTCAAAAACAATGCTTTATAATGTTTGTATAACATTATTGTAAGACTTGTGATTGCAGGAAATCTAAATTAAACATCAGAGAAAATGACACTCAGGGCAAATTACACTCTGTACTGACAGTGTGTTCGTAAGAGAAAACAAAACATCTATGTGGGCCATTCACACCAGTTTATGTTTCATTTGGTTTATTCAAAATAAGTAAAATTGAGGTACAGCGCAACACTTGTAACTGACCGGCATTGCTGAAATCGCTGTGCATAGTGAAATTATAAAATTCATGTAAAATTGTATGTGTATTTACAGGTCAAATTGCTTAATAACTGCCCAAAATGACCATATGAAGAAAGTGTGAAAAACAACACATTAATTAGAATTCTGTGTGATTTTGTTGTTTAAGTATCAAAAAGATCAAGAGATATAGTCAATCAAATAGATCAACAGTCATTAATTAAAGGTACTTTTAATCATTAGACACTTTCTAATTGGAGAACATTTTAGATTAGAAAATGGCTTGATTTAACCTTCAAATGGTAAATGTTACATTAATTAAATAGCTTAACATTAATCTAATAGCTTTATTTCACTTACTTAAATGTGCACATGCAAATGTCTTCCAAAGTGACCTTTGTTTATTCATTCATCATCAGTAGCCAATTTGTCCTGGTTAGAGTCATAGCAGATCCTGGAGGATTGTACAGTATTCGCTGTATTTTTCAGTAAATGCTGTACTTCTTGACTGGTATATATTGTTTAAAAAAGACTTTAACTTAACATGTTCTTGCTCCACCTGTTATAATAGCCTAAATTCTTTGAGGTATGGACTTCCATAATGAAATACAATATTCTTCATCAAACTTTTTATTATTATTATTATTATTATTATTATTATTTTGACCATACATTTATTAATCGGAGTACTTACTGGACATGTCATTGGGTTGATATGCCTCTGCAGAAGAAAATCTTTAACACTCTTTGCTCCGTGACAAGATCAAGATCGGCATTATCCTTACTTCATCAATACCAAATCTGTTTTCTCTCGATGGAATCAGAAAAGTGCCAAAAATTTCAATGTACACCCATGTATTGACTATGGAGTCAATGATTGCATGGTCCCTCCTCTGACATACTGAGCAAACCCATATGATGCACGAGTGAGAAAATACTATTGTATTCTTCAGTCAGTCATTATGTTTTTGGCCAATGCAGATTCATAACTGAATATCACTTTTATCAAATCATCCAGACTCCATGATTGCTTTGTTTTTAGCCCACTGTAACCCTATTTTTCTGTTTAATTGTAAATGCTGGTTTTTGTTTAGCTTTTCTGTATGTAAATCCCATTTGATTTAGCAAATTTCTTACAGTTAAATTGACTCCTGTTTCTGCTCGTTGTGGTATCAGATCATATAACCTAGCTAACTGCAAAATGTTTAAGCAGCTTAAACTTGTTTGTATGCTTGTTTTGCATAACTAAAATATTGGAGCAGTTGTTTTTTTTTCTTGGAATGTTCATGCATAGATTTCTGAATTTTGCTTTATTTTTTTAACATAGTGATTTTAATATTACCCTCAGGTTTCAACTAATATAGCCAAGTATATACCATATACTTTAAAGGTGGAAACTGCAAGGTTATGTCAACTACTAACCCATTCTCAGCATAGAATATCACTTGCTATAGGATAAATCCTTTATAGATTTGAAATATTTTAATGCATGTCTCCATAACTAAAAGGAAGCACTGATAATATACCTCTGCATTTTATATATTCAGATGTGACTTTCTCAGTAAGCAATTTACACAAAGACACTGCAAGTGAGAAAAGCAGTACAAAGTAAATGTCTTTTTTAAGCATCAGCATTAAAGTCAATCTTCCCCATCCTCTCCTTCACCACTGAATGCTATGCTGTAGGTGAGTTCACAAGAGAACCTTTTCTTTACTTCCTTGGGGATAACAGTCACCTTCTAAAATCTTTCTGAACAAGGCACACAGAAAATAAGTACTAGGCTCAGTATAAAGTAAATATACCTAATCACATAGTTTGTAGGAGTATGCCACATGATGCTTCTGTCTGCATGTTCTCTTGCAGTCTGCTACTATTACTTGTTCTTCCTAATGTTTATACTTACATATCATTCATCATTCAAACATATTTAAATTACTTAAACTGCATTACATGTGTTGTTCCTAAACTACATTAAAGACACTATAGTCTTAATAAAACTCTTACACATAAAGCACAAAGAGACTTATCAGCATAAGCATACTTATGTCAGTGGCTGCCTATAAAATACTTCTAGAAACCTTAATTCTATAATTGTACATTGTATGCTTCAATTGTATATTGTATGCATCAATAATTTCATTTAAAAATCTTTTCTTTTTCAATATTTTATTTTTGATTACTAAAGTTGTTTAAAACATTAGTGTAAACTATTTGGTTCACATAGTGAATAAACATCATGCTCCATCAAGTTGTTAGGTAGCTACATGCTAGAGTGAAACAGACATAAACGTATTCATTTTTGTTTTAATCAGATACCATCTGTCAAGATGTCGGTGATGCTCCTGAGCTGTCTTATCATCAAAGCAGATAAGAGCGCTTACACACTATATAGATAACTGTGGACAAATAAAAAAATAGGAAATTCAGCCATTCGAACAGAACTCACTAAATTACTCTGTAAATATTTCAGTACCAGTGAGTGAATAAACTATGAGGCTCCTGTTTAAACAGGTGTTCAAAATTAATTCAGGTTAGAAGACTGGTGAGAAGTCATTACACATTGCCCAACCTAAACTTTTTTTTATAAAATTTATTAAATTCTTTTATTAAAGGTAAATATAAAGATAGTGCTCAAGAGTAAGTGCTGTGCTGATTTCTGGCCAGCTTGTCCATCTGTAGGTTATGGATACAGGCAGTTTTAAAGATATATAGACATAAAATAATTTAAGAAGAAGAAGAGGAAAATATGGCCTCAATTTTGTTATTGTTAGTGTTGTCAGGTTTATATTTTTTCTATTTACCTGGCATCTTTTTACCAGGACATTTTTATTGTTTTGTGTGTGTGTGTGTGTGTGTGTGTGTGTGTGTGTGAATAATTTCTTAAGCAGAAAATGAAAAGGTCTAGGGTGGCTATGGACTTTGCTTATGAGGAGCGACATTACTGTAGGTAGAAAAGAATACTGATTGACATGCACTTATTACTCCAGAGTTCTACTGAAATTAATTCGACCTTTAAGTAGAATCAGGTCTATAATTTAGTGATGTTTATTGGAGGTGGACATTATTATAGTGTGTGGTTGAGAAAGGAATAATATAAATAATCTAGTGCACCTTGGCATGCAGCTCATGGGACATAACAATGTTTGTTTGTAGTATAAGACTTAATTTGATGTTTATTAATATGACGTATACAAAAAACAGAAAAAAATATTAAATTATTTATATTGTGAATCATTACTAGGTAGGAAGCGTTTTATCCGTTCACACTATTCATCCATTATAAACCTTTATGTACACATCTGTCAATGACAGTTACTTTAGTTCTGTAATGAACAATATGAAACAGTAAACAACTAAAATGAATGATAAACTCCTATTAACTAGTTAGTTGATATGGTATTTGCATGCATGGTAAACCACTCAAGAATTTTTATGTTTAATATGTGTAGGCTTTCATCCTGGAAAATCTTTTATTTTTTACAGTATTTACATGTTTATTTTAAATCTTGTTCCCATCTCCAATGCGGCCAGAGAATTGCTCATAGTCATGGTTTCTATGAATCTTATGATTCCATAAAATGTTGTTTAAGGTCTGACTCTTGTTTTATATCTCATGTCAAATACGTTTCTTCATTTTTAACAACAATTTTTACTCAGAAAAATGACATTTCTGTTGATAGAAATGAGTAAGCTCATGGAGGGTGAATACAGATGTGGATGTACTGTACATGGTGAAAGGTAATTGTTCAGTTTTGGGAGCAGAACATTGCCTGTAGCACACCATCTATTTACTGCACAGAAATGGTCAGCTATACAAAATTTTTCATTCACTAATTAAAAGCAATAATTATCTGCTGAGCGTGGCATGACCTTTGGCAGCTGGTTAGGCAGATCCTCCATACTGTCCATTTTTTCCTTCACTTAATTGTACTCTTAGACACCTTGTCCTCCAACAATGCATTGTTTTGTTACAGACCACATTTCCTGCCTGCTTATTTATCCAGAAAATCTGCATGATTGTCTCTGTGTCCCTACTGACACTGATTACATGCACAAACAATGTGTTTACCAAATTCGTCCTGTAACGAGGCGGTGCTAAGTACAATATTGTTTACCTAATAAGCTCATAAACACAATATGCTAGCATTCTGTGACAGTCAGCAGTATGGCCAGCTATTTCATTGTATGCCAGAGGAGAGGCAGTGTCTCCGATGGTTAAAACGAAGAGACTAACCTATAGATGCATACTTATGTCCAGCACATGCATAAAAGTCCACATTCATTAATAAAACTTTACAACCCAACATGCTCGCTCCTGGAGGAATTTCTGATGCAATGCATCCAGTACTTTATACAGAGCCATATTCAAACAATCGGATTTCAACACCAAATATATTTTCTGTACTTCCACAGAAAAATTTTGCTCATAAGTGAATGCAGATGCGCTTTAGTCATCTAAGTTGCAAATAAATATTATACGGATCAGTTGCGTTTATCTAAGCCTGTACACCACTATAGCCTGGTACTGATACTGTCATCAAGCATTTAACTCTCCTACAGCAAGCCTACAATGCAAGCTTAATAGTCCTTCCCCAATGACAATCTCACTAATGATTTCAGTAAAAGCAAGCCAACTTACAGTAATCCTTAGTGTACTTCTGATTACTCACTTCCAAAAATACAATTACCAAACTTAATTGTTGTAAAGGTAGTATTATCATAGATTTTATACTTACTGCAGCAATGCGGTGTGGCATGGAGTTGATCAGTCTGTGGCACTGCTCAGGTGTTATGAGAGCCCAGGTTGCTCTGATAGTGGCCTTCAGCTCTTCTGCATTGTTGGGTCTGGCATATCACATCTTCCTTTTCACAAGAACCATGAAGTGCTCTAAAACTTCCTGATAGATGGCTGCGTTGACCTTGGACCTCAGAAAACATAGTGGACCAACAACAGTAGATGACATGGCACCCCAAACCATCACTAACTGTGGAAACTTTACACTGGACCTAAAGCAATGTGGATTCTGTGCCTCTCCTCTCTTCCTCCAGACTCTGGGACCTTGATTTCCAAAGGAAATGCAAAATTTACTTTCATCAGAGAACATAACTTTGGACCACTCAGCAGCAGTTATGTCTTTAGCCCAGACAAGACGTTTCTGATGCTGTCTCTTGTTCAAGAGTGGCTTGACAAGGAATGCGACAGCTGAAACCTATGTCTTGCATACATCAGTGCATGGTGGTTCTTGAAGCACTGACTCCCACATTTTTGTATGAGTTTTGTTTCACAAGCCTCTCCAGGGTGCAGTTATCCCTATTGCTTGTACACTTTTTTTTAACTACATCTTTTCCTTACCTTCGCCTCACTATTAATGTGCTTGGACACAGAGCTCTGTGAACAGCCAGCCTCTTTAGCAATGACATTTTGTGTTTTGCCCTGCTTGTGCAAGGTGTCAGTGGTCGTCCTTTGGACAACTGTTAAGTCAGCAGTCTTCCCCATGATTGTGTAGCCTACAGAACTAGACTGAGAGACCATTTGAAGGCCTTTGCAGGTGTTTTGAGTTAATTAGCTGATTAGAGTGTGGTACCAGGTGTCTTCAATATTGAACCTTTTCACAATATTTTAATTTTCTGAGATACTGAATTTGGGGTTTCCATTAGTTGTCAGTTATAATCATCAAACTAAAAAAAATAAACACTTGAAATATATCCGTCTGTGTGTAATGAATGAGTATAATATACAAGTTTTTTTTATGGAATTACTGAAATAAATCGACTTTTTCATGATATTCTAATTTTAGTAGTGTATATCAGTTACCAGTGCATTGTTGGGAGGAAAGCCTTATAGATACAGGTCAGGGAAGCACCAGTGCAGGACTACAGCTCCCATTATCGAGTCACATGATCACGAGCACCTGACCCACCTTTATGCATTACTATATGCCATGTTTCTATAGTATTCTGAGTAGAGCATCTGTTGTTACTTCATGTTTTATCCATGTCTAGTTCTGGTGTTTGTTAATCTGTTTCTATTAATAAATTACTTTACACATATGGATTTGTCTCCGTATACAATCCATGACAACATGGGTCCTTTTGGTACCTTAAATAATTTTTATAGGTATAAGATACATACTATAGGTACAAGATGTTCTCACCTCAGTAACAAGGAAAAGTACATTTTCAACATACATTTTTCAAAGTACATGTCAATGTCGGGGTAATTAGCTAGTTAATGTCAGAATGTTGCTATTTTGGCTGACACAAGCCAAATTTTGTGGCTGTTTGATGTTGTGCGTTGATGTGGCTGAAGCAGTGCAAAAGGATCTAGAGCATTTAATATCCGCTGACATAATGGAATTTTTCAAACTAATTTTCAACTAAAACTACTGCCTCCCAAGACGTCTTAGTACAGATGCAAGAATAAGACAGTAAGTTTTGTCCCTTTTTTACAAGCTGGTTTATGTATGTTTACTATGTTTTATGAAGATTTGAAACAAAAACTGACAATTCATACCGTTGTGTTGTTTAGTGTAATTAACTGTAAAGCATTTAAACATTTTAGGGTTTAAATTCACACCAACTATGAGAGCTTAGTTAAAAAAAAAACGGATGTTTTGCAAAAAAAAAAAAAAACATTTTTAACCCATTAAACATTTTCTGATAATCTGATCAGCCATAATTAATTGGCTGTGCAGTGATACATGCATTCTTAGTATCTGTCACGGTTTGAAATCTAAAATATTTATATTTTGCAAATTTTATAAATGCATGATTTTTTTAAACTGCAATCATCAACTGTATAATAAAGCATGTCATATTTATAGTGTGTCTATGAGGAAATTATGATGAGTGTAAAAATGTGCCTGTAAAAATAATATAATTTATTGTAATATAATTTTATATAACATAAAATGTCATAAAATATATATGATATTAATTAATTATAAATAAATAGTATTAATTATTATTATTATTATTATTATTATTGTTACAGGAAACATTTTGGTGTAATCTGTTGGATGTTTACTGCATATAAATCTATTATTATACAACAGCCTGTTCCAGTCTACTAATTTGATTGAATTCCAAGAGTGCTCATATCTGCTACAACCACACTGGGAGGTGTTTCACTAAAATTCCACTTTCTACTTTGAAACACTTGCTACAAAAAGGTTAACAACATCATCAGTGAACATAGCAACCAATTAATGTTTTCTAAATCTAAATTTTGACTTAATATAAAAGTTCATCACACTGAAGATGAAAAGGAAGAAGGGAAGCCAATTTCACCTGAAACACCTTTGAGAGGAATCTACAATTCAACACAAGCTATCTGATGTGATATAAATTAAGTGTGGCGTCTTCAGGATCTAGTGCACTAGGAAAGGAACAATCAACAGCAGAGGTGTCCCCTTTGTGTCCAGAATATTATTTACTCAATATCAATTTATTGTGTCTGAAACAGTTGGATAAACGCTGTATGGCTCTCACAAGCGTGCAGCTATACTCTATACCAACTTGGCAATATCAGCACCTGAGGTAATCAAAGCTGTACTCTTGTCCATGCGATATTGCTTTAGTAAATTACACTGAAGTCAGTGGCAGGTATTCTATATGCTGCATGCTGTCAAACATTGATTGATTGCGGGTGTAACTTGTTATGTTCAAACATTGATAGAGGGCTATTTTGGAAAACTTTAAATGAATACTTCTGACCTAGACATTTTCTTCCTGTTTAAAAATAATATGTACAGAATACATTTAAGAGTCTGAAGAATGGTTTAAAAATGTAAACAGTTTAAACAAGTGGGTTATATAGTTTTTACACTGGGAATTATGATATGAACTCTGATCGGAGAAAAAGCTAACTGGAGCAGACATATATTCACATCTAATTGCTATTAACTGTAATTTTCAATGGGAACCTTTTGGCTATTTTATTCAGAGTTTCATTGTTTTTGCTACTACTAAAGAACACTGCGCTTAGTTACAGATATAATGTAATTTAACAGCTTTCTACGTCTCTGCCTGATATGTGTAGTCCAACACCTTTATGCATCTCCTACCAACTAAATGTCTCATTCATAGAACATAATTATTTGTGGGTGGGTGTTTGTCTGAGAGAAAACAAATAGTAAAGTTAAAAATAAGAGCAGGCCACACAAAAACACATTGTGCAATTATAGTCAACTTTCAGAGTTTTGGCTGCATAAAAAGCAGTTTGGCTCAAGCCAAGCTTCGCTGTTTACTACTTCCCACATTCCAACTCCCTACTTCCTGCACATAAAAATCTACACTCTATTCAGATGAAATATGAAAAGAGGATACATCTCCTCAAGACATCCAAAATCCACCACAGCTAAGCATGGCTAGAAAAACAACCCTATCTCTAAGGCACCAGGTTTACATACATACATACATACATATACACACACACACACTCTCACACACACACACAGACATTATTAAATATTAGTTAAAGAGAGTTAAAATGAGAACTATGGATAGATTTGACAAGCACCTTGTTCACTAATTCGCATTAAAAATCATACAGAAATAAAATACATAATTTACATGCACGTCCAGACTGTGTGTTTTTTTATTATTCTTAATTAATTCATTTATATTTAATGTTTGCTAGGACTGTGAGTCTTCTGAGGGCCGGATTTATAGGGAGGCCAGTTCCCTCACTGGGGATTAGACTATTGGATCGTTAGCCAATTAAGCTAATCATGGCCATGCTTAGGACTCCTGGTGAGAAGAAACTGCATTGATTTTCTCTGGTTTGATTTGGGCTTCCTTTTCCCTGCACTACTGTTCACCAGGATCCAGTCTGCAGAACGGACCAGTCATACATCTGAATAGCTCTCCCAAGCAGTTTGAAAAACCAAAAGCATGTGGTCATACCATGACTTGGTGAAGATTTTCACACTATAAAATGACTGTCAATAAAAACAGTCTAACCCTAACCCATAGAGGAGAAGCAGTTGTTTACTTTAGTGTATTTGTGTGCTGATTAAGATGTTCAGGATCTTACAAGTCTTAGAAAACAGACTTGCATTCGCTAGAGAGTATGCTATTTTATTTGCTTGATTGAGCAAAACGTTGAAATAATGATA
>JAOVVF010000010.1:9329695-9348941 GCA_028565595.1 Duopalatinus emarginatus | reverse complement strand
GTATGTGTGTGTCAAAGCTGAGTCCAAAGGTTTCTGGGATTTCAGTAATAACTAGAAATTCACTTGAAGCTATAACACTATGATAGTGATAATAGTACTAAGCAATTATAAAGTCCCAAATGGGTAAGATGGCCTGAATTCCTTGGTACAGAACCAGTGGCAATTATGTGTAGTGCAATTTAATGCATATAAAAGAATAGGTTTTTGTTTAGCACTAAAAGTAAAAGAATAAATAGTTTATTGCAGTGGAATATTGTATATACTATAAAACATAACTATCTGAAAGACAGTTCCTTTTACTTTCATGTACAATCAACATCCTATAAGCAACATTACACCGGGAGAACAAACATATTCTGGATTAGTCAAACAACAGTGTGATCTTATTATTTTAAATACCTTTTGTAATACTAGTATCATATGAATGAAATCCTAATACAAGCTACAACTTTTGTTAATCATCAGAACAATGTTGGCTGTTTTATTTATTTATTTACTTATTTTCAATTAGGCATTGAAATGTATTGTTAACTTTTGTCACCAAAGGGCTTTAAAAAGTACCATTATGTGTGTTGCATTTTGTCACCTAATAGAGAATCTTAACTACAAATGTCAGGAGAGATTGAGAGTGGCATTTAGACAGCCAACCCGTAGGAGGAGATGGTGCATATTAAAGTCTGTGAAAAGGTTAGGAGTCAACCAGGGAATTCAAGAAATACTAGCACTGCTGTCAGAAGAGACTACAACAGAGATATACACACACAAGCTGGCACAGAATTATAAGGAAGTGTTCAGTCCACTGTCAGGTTCTCAAGGTGCCATGTGCTTACACTCTATTGGCTATATACTGTCCACACAGAGCACAAGCTGTTCAGCAAGGTTTAGCTAAGATGACTATGAATAAAACAGTATTCTTACAGTCTCTGGAACCCTCTTCCAAAAATATACCCTCTGATGGCATTTTGATGATGTTGGTAAAGAGGGCTGTCTAACTGTTTAGACCATAAGCACTGAGATTTGGTGACTGCAAAAACCATAGCATATGATTTACATCATTTTCATCCTTATCAAGCCATTAGATGATCATTGCATGGGTACATTTTCTTCCTGGAACAGACCACTCCTATCAGGATCAAAATCCATCAAAGGATAAATGCAATCACTCAGAAAAAAAAAACTTTCTATTGATTTGCAGTGACCCTTCACAATGCCAAATGTCTTCCACAGTATAACACTGACTGACAGACAGACAGAACCATGTTTTAAGTCCATGTTTTGATGTTGCATGGCAAATCGCTAATTTATCACCAGGCAGGAGAGGTCATGTGTTTTCTTGGATCATTTTTCACAAAATGATTTTTTGTGATCTATCAGTTATCTGTTGTCTCTATGCTCTGTCCAGCTTCATACGTCATCATACCTGGCCTAAAGACAGACTGATCAAACATTACATTTCAGTTCATTAGAGAGACAAACACATGCCATGTAGCCCATATAATACATATGTAACACATATAAAACCCACACTGTTTATACATTCACTTAATTAATATTACTATTTTATGGACTTTCTGGTCTCTATTTCACTCCTTAATGTCTGTGTATTTAATATTATACAACACATTTAAGCTAAACAAATACTTTATTATTATTATTATTATTATTATTATTATTATTATTATTATATAGCTTACATAATGCACAACCACTTAGAAAAACATTACAGTAGCACAGCATTCATTATGGTGTAAATGTGGAAAAAAAATAAAGGAAAACAGGCTTGGGTTAATCATAATACTTACCTAGGGGATATTTAAGATGCACAGTATATTTATTATATTTATTAAACAATATATTTTATTAGATATTTATTAAACAATGTAAATGGTTCACATGGTAAACCGAGTATAAGTAGATTGTGCTCAGTTTTCCACAGATAGGCTACATTCCCTGGAGAAAAAGGTAACTCAAGAAGAATGAAAGAATGAGAGAATCAAAGAACGAATTAATATAATGTTGTATATTAGTGTAATCATCTGGAGAGATCTGTACAGTGATCTGGTCCTTCACATTCAAGTCGGGTGCAAGAGCAAAAGAGTGTATCTGGACTAATCAGGTGATAGAGACAGTAGATAGATAGCTGGAGGCAATGGAGGGGTAATGTGTTAAACTTAAGTTTGAATATCACTGGATGAGAGAGGAGCTTGCGTGTGTGTGTGTGTGTGTGTGTGTGTGTGTGTGTGTGTGTGTGCATGTGTTTACTAGTCTGATTCTTTTCACAGGATTAGCGCTCTTTGATAGTTTCGATGCTTGGATTGCACACTGCAAAATCCTTCAATGTCACTTTTCCTTTGACATCTAAAAATGACATCCCAAAAAAAGACAAGCAAAAAATGACCAAAGCAGATCTTTTCATCTGGATAGAGATAGGCTAGCTAATTCACAACTAGTAGCCCTAAGACCACTTGTGAGAGCAATTACAAGTGATCGAGAAAGAGAGAGAGAGAGAGAGAGAGAGAGAGAGAGAGAGAGAGGGGATTTAGAAGAAAGGGCAATGAGCAACGCACAAACAAATGCCTCTTTAGCATTCCACACAGCACTTCACTGCAGTGAATTCGGTTTCCAGGCAGCCCTGCATTATTAATGCAACCATGTCTCCCATCCTCCTGTCCATAGAGAGGGAAAGAGAGAAGGAGAGAGAGATAGAGGAGGGAAGGCAACATGAAATTTATCAATCACCTGTTTCTGTCCTACCCTTTTAATGTTCTGTGATTGACATGCGTGTATGTAGGTTACAAAGTTGATTTTTTTTTAGGATACTGAAATTCACCCAAATGGTTTTATGTTACTATATTTCTTAGACATTTATGTTAATTTAAATCATAGAATTGTTAGGAAATTTTACATTAAATTAAAGTCTAGACAGTCCGTTTGCTTGATGGGTTCATAATTGGATAAGTGACATATATTTGTATAATGCCAAAACTAATCATTTACACTACACTACACTCATTTGTATACATACACATTATGTTTATAAGCATTTGCATGTTAATAAGAACACCTTTAGAGCATTTTGATTCCATAAAAACTTGAGATGGAGAAATATAGTTTATAAAACTGCCTGTATTTCACAATGTCCTTTCTCTTGTTCTACAATTAATAAAGTCAGACATGTTTGGCTCACCAAACTCAGACAGTCAGTGCTCTGTGGGAGAGATAAAGATTCCAATTTCCCGTCACAGACATCAGAAAAAAGACTGCATGGCCGGGCGATGGCATCAAAATTTCACTGGCACTTCTTTCGCAAAACAGAAAATGTTACAAGTTAACCTCCACTGGCCCTTATACAAGCATGCCTTTGAAAGTGGGACAATCTTTCTTTCTTGTTTCATCCTCCCTCTCATTCCATCTCTCCCTTTCCCCTCTTTTCATTCTTTATTTTCAATTCGTACCTTATCGTAAAACCTCATTTTCTATTCAAGGTAGCTTGGGGAGGTAATGAATTCTCAGAGAGCCCAAATCGTGCTGAGCGGCCTCGCGCTGACCTCGGCTCTGCAAACGGAGCAGTCAGCAATGTGAAGGAGTTACGAGGTCACACACAAGTAGGAAAAGGCAGACAGCACCCAAATGCACAGCACAGGACCTTCAAGCAAAATCCTGGAACAAGGGAAGTATAGCCCAATTCTTGAAAATGTATTCAGATTTTTTTTCCCTTAAAAGAATTTATTCTGTGTATTTAATGCCAAGATAGTTTTGTTCTGTAACTCAACATTCTCTCTGTTATGCATATTTCTCAAAATCCTTACTTAGTTCTTTTTGTATATTGGGATTGTCAAACTAAAGCATTATGAATATAACTATTTTCATCTGTTCACTCTCATCTCACAAAAAAACTTTAACAAATTTGACAAGCAAGAGCAATGTGCTTAGTTGTGTTCAATTTTATATGAGTTAAAAAGTTAATGGCAAAGGGCCATTGTGCTTTCTTCTTCATTATTGAGTGGGTTTGCTATTGGGTCTCTGGTTTACTCCTACCTCCCCTCCCAAATCTATGTCCGTAGATGGACTGGCCATTATAAATTGCCCCTAGGTGTGAATGAGCGTGTGAATTCATGTGCCGCATGATTTATTGGCAGCCCATCCAGGGCGCGTTCCTACTTCATAGTGTTCCTGGGCCAGGTTCTGGATCCACCATGACCCTTACCAAAATGAGTGGTTATTGAAGATGAATGAATGAATGAATTCTGTCCTTATCTGCAATCTTTAGATTCTGCACATTTTAAACATGGTGACCTTTTGTTACACAGTCTTGCATATAAGCATGAACCCTTGCTGAGGACATTGCTGAGGACATTGTATAACTATGTGGTGTCAAATAATGATGTTATCTAGAATGCATGCGGCATGTAAGTGTAAAGTCAATGCATGAGGCATGTAAGTGTGAAGTTAATCACTCAATCATGTCAGAGAAGCCTTCACTGTCCGTTACGTCTCAGCAAACACACATCCAGTGACCTAATGACACTGAAAAACAAATAAATCCAGCATTCTGACGTATGGAGGGCCTTCGCTGTTGCATTCATAAGTATTAAATTTGATTTGATTGTGAGCTGTTCTATGATTACTCATTTTGAGCTTGCTGTGTGTGTATAATGTAATGAACACACTAATAGACAGATCCTCTCATCAGACTAATTGCCGCAAGACAATATCCTCTAATGGTGTGCCCAGATTAAGTGTGCTGAGCACTCCAGAAAATTCTGTTAAGGAGGAAAAAAGGGGTAAGCAATTAAAAGCAAGAAGAATAGAATGAAATGTGTGACTAAATCAGGCGTATGGAGGACTTGGTATGGCCCAAAAGTGAATAATCAGCTTCTCATAATCTGCACTGGTGAGACAAAGCCAACTGCTTTATTCAGATTGTTACTGTTTCTAACATCTACTATAATGAGAACTTGTGTTTACCACATGCAGTGGAGGTAGGGTTCATGCACACATAAGCCTATTTCTGTCAAAGAACTTCCTTTTCCTCACAGCGGATGTCATCACAGCCGCCAAATGTGCAAGCTTATTTTCTGAATATTTCTTTGTAAATATACAGTATTCATACTCTTTCTTCCATATTCTCTCCCATCCTGTCCCCACAAAACTGCACTTCGGCAGTAATCAGTCGATGAATTCAAATTAAATTTCAACCTAATTAGGTAAAACAAGCTAATTTTACACAGCTGATAACACACAGCAAAATCCTTTACAAAACCAGTGCCTCATAATGCAACTTTAAGAACATTGATTATCCATATTTATAAGGATTCAGGTTTTTTTTATATCACTTGACCAATAGAAAAAAATTGTCAAAGGCCTTTCTTTTGCATTAACTACAGTCTCCACCAGAAAGGAGTTAAAAAAAATAATGAAAGCATGTTTAATTATGATTTTTCTTCCTGGGATGTTTCCCTGCAAGCTAACCCATATTTATGGTGAGTGGAGAAATAGTGAATCATTAGATTTGTTTCATTGTGCCCTTCTCTGTCTCTCTCTCTCTCTCTCTCTCTCTCTCTCTCTGATTTATGCAACCCTTTTAATTTGTTCCCAGTAAGTTGAAGAGAAATTCCTGAGGCAAAATAAAACAAATAAAATATTTGTGTGTGTGTGTGTGTGTGTTTTACACTGCCGAGACCCAAACCATACAATATGGAATAAAATAGACTCCACAGTGGGAGGATACTGATACTGCTACAAGAGGTACAAGCAAAGGAAGCTCTTCTTTAATTTAATGATTTTAAACGGTACTTAATCTCCTGGTTTTCTTATTAATTAATTATATGAATTATTTGACAAATGTATTAAACAAATAATATAATATAATACACCACCAGTGAGGGGGGCAACCCCAAACCATGATGCCCGGGGAGCAGTTTGGGGAGTTACGTAGCTTGCTCAACTGCACCTCAGTCGTGTCTTGCCCAGTGCAGGGATCAAACCCAGGACTTTCAGGGTCACAAGGCCAGTTCCTTAACCACTAGGCTACTGCTGCCCCCATTAAGCTTCAATAACAGTTTGCTAACTAAATAATTAAACTAACGAAAAATAATGTTACTGACATTTACCTGACAATCACAGCATAAGGATATTATCAGGTCTTTAAATCAGTAGTATAGTATAAATATACTGTCACCGAACACCTGACCACCTTCTCATTGGAAAAAAATGCTATTGATCCAATAACCTCCTGACTACCAGAAAAAATGTCTCCAAATTATTATTTTTTCACTTCTCCAGTTGTTTGAAAGGCAATGAGCAAACAGAAGCAAACTGAAAACAATTTTATTTTTAAAAATGTTTTTATTTTATGTTGCCTATAAAATTGAATCATAATCACAGTAAATCAATTCCAATGAAAACACAGAGTTGTCATAAGATTTATGGTGAAAACTACAAACAGCTGAGCTAATGTATACCCTACCCTACCCCACCCTCTTTTCTAGTGTCACGGTATGTCTAGGGTTTATATTTGCATATTATGGAGTTATATTTATGGAGTATGATAGTTCAAAAAGCAATTCCCTTTGTTTGAAACACAGGGGAAGATCTTGCACTTAGTACACATCACATATGTTTTGCTGTTGCAACTACACCTGTGACACCTTGATGCACATGTTTCATCCAACATATTTAAGAGATGGATGTCCCCATAGTGTCTTATTGCTGTATTGGCTGAGGTTTCCACATTTGACGTGGGGGAGTATAGTCATCTTCACTCTCACTAGAGCTTCCTACTTGGATCTGAGTAATCATCTGCTCACCAAGGAGCAATTTGAATTCAAGGAACTTCAGTGGTTTCTTTCCAAGAACTTGGCAGTCAGTCTTATAGTGAAGCCATGCATTGGTAATTGCCAAATCAAAGTGGAATGTCCATTTCCTGTGGAAGCTCATTTCCGCCACAAAAAAAATCCAAAAAGAAAAAAAAGAAATAAAAATCCAACACATTTTTTTTTGTTAACTAAATTACTAAGTCATTATTTCAAGTTATTATTCTGAGACACTAAGTCATTATTTCAAGATAACAAAGTCATAATTATAAGATACTAAGCTAAAGAAGCAGGCAGGTTAGTCAGCAGCAACACATATGCAAAGCTTGTATCTCAAAATAATGACTTAGTTATCTCAAAATAATGACTTGGTATCTCGAAATAATGACTTAATAATTAACAAAAAAACGTTTTTGTTTTTTCTTTGGTGGTGGAAATGGGTTTCCATACATTTCTGAGTATGAGTGGCCATGGTATAGATCCTTAGCATCCTGTCCGCCATGTCTACACCACCCATGGTTTTGTTATACTCAGCAATTGTCACTGGTCTTGACACCTGGACGTACCTTTTCTCTTTCTTAGAGCATCTATTGCGTGTGTCCTGTGTAGGCCATGTTCTGGACATCTGGACACCCAGATTCAGATATGTCATTTTCCCTAACCCTGAATACACTGAAAAACAGTCTACTACTTGGTAGGGTCCATATCTTGGAGGGAACAACAGAAAAGCATTCGCCTTATTGCTGGCAAGTTTAAATTTTAGTAATTGTTATTCTCTCTGGGTGGATAGAATGATTAGTGATGAAAGAAACACTAACCAACTGCTATCTATGAACACAACCATGCAGCACTTCTCACAGCTCTGTGATGTTACACTAGTAGAAGCTGAGCTGCATTAGCATAGCTGCACATGTCTTAATGGAAGCATGTACTAGCCTTCTAACGCTGCCAGCTGCTAGTTGGAAATAGTTGGTTGTGTCATCTATGAATTAGACTTCAATTGAGTTAGACTTGAGATGAATAAATGCATATAACTGCATTTATTAACTGCTTTGATATGACCCATGTTCATTTAAAATTAAATAGCTTTTCATAGTCAGATAAATAATGACTTAAAATATACATAATGACTTTATATTGAAGTCTTGTACATTACAATATTGCATAAAGTTTAATATGTGAAGGTATTTGAGTCATTAGTAAATCATTTTCAACCCCACACTAATGACCCTATCATAAAAATATATATAGTTGGTGCGGATCAAGCAGATCAGAGAGAATGTACTCTAAATGTCCTTTCTGTGGTTATTTGCCAGGTTATTATTTTTTTTTAATGATTTATATGGCACAGAGATCACTATTAGTCACCGTGTTTATGTTTTCATATGGTCTATGTAGAAAAATTAGCAATTTTCATGGTCATATTTAATGAAACAAAAATAAGCAATAAATATCTGCCTTGTCATGTGGAGATTGTAATTTAATATTTATTATTATGATAAGCCTTTTTATATTATATATAAATTATATATACAGCTTAATTTAGCATTCTCATGTTGAAGAAAACACCTTGCAAATTGTTTTTCTTTTTTAAGTCTAATCTAATCTAATCCACAAAACACATAATAACAGGAACAGCATTAAGATGAACAGTTGGGACAACTTTGTAGTGGTAAACTTCAGTAAAATGTTAGCACCATGACCATCTATGCCCATCACATTTTCCAGACTAAGCAGAAGTATCGATTTTGTAATACTGCTGGTACTAATGATACTGGTATTATATATTTGTATATTCTATTCAACCTTGGAGAAATTCAGTGCTGCTTGAATAAGTGGCAAGGACTGAATTCTTCACATACTTTATTTGCTTTGTGTTTAGAAGAATATATCAACTAGCAGCGCTGCAGTCAGAATAACATAATGTTCTTATAGTAGACATTGCCGGTAGGCATGCACTATACCTGGCCTCATTTCTCAGTGCTCTCTTATAAAGCCTTGGTGGCTTTGCCTCAAGGAAACAGACTGTCATGTTGAAGGGCTGTGTCATATGGATAGAAGAAACCATCTTCACCCTTCTTCTGCACATTTCTTCTCAGGGACATTTTGACACATTTGTTAAGTAGGTTCAAATTAATGACAGATGAAGAACTGTGTCAATGCATTAAAGGCAGGAAAAGATGACATGATCTGTTTGGTAAGTGTGAACATGTGGTGTGTATGTATAGAGTAAAAAATGATGTACTGTAAGAGTCTACAGTGAAATACACCTTACCCAGGGGTTACGTCTGGGAACGTAAAACACAAACATAACATTATTACATGAACATAAACTGATCAACATTAAAACGACCTGTCTACTATTGTGTAGGTCCCACTATTGTGTCACTGATACAGCTCAAACCCATTAAGGCATAGACTCTACAAGCTGTCTGAAGGTGTGCTGTGGTATCTGGCACCAAAATATCGGCAGCAGATCCTATAAATCCTGTAAGTTGTAAACTGGGCTCTCAATGGAACCGACTTGTTTGTCCAGCACATCTTACAGATGGAGCATTATAGTGCTGAAAGAGGTCACTTCCATCAGAAACTACCATTACCATGAAGGGATGTAATTAGGCCTACTTGGTCTGCAACAGTATTTAAGTAGGTGGTATGTGTTAACATAATATTTACATACAACATTGTCCAGAGCATTACACTGCCTCCAGTAGCTTGCCTTAGGATATTCTAGTGCTTTCACCTTAAGCACTTAGGACACAGTCACTGGTTCACTAATTGTCCTTCTTTGGACCACTTTTGGCAGGCCCTAACCACTGCATACCAAAAACACCCCACAAGACCTGCAATTTTGGAGATGCTCTGACCCAGGCGTCTAGCCATCACAATTTGACCCTTAAAGTCACTCAGATCTGTGTCCTTGTCCATTTTTCCTGCTGTTAACACATCCAGTTTTATAACAGTCTGTTAACTTGCTGAATGATATACAGAACTACATGAGACTACACAGAAGTAGATAAGACCTATATAGTATTATGTAAAATACAATTATTACTAAAACAGGACAACAGATACAGTCAGAGACAGCAGTAAGAATGCAAAAAACAGTGACCTGTTTCTAGCATGAATACATGTGAAACTAAATCAGAGACTTTAAGTTTGTCATTGAAAAAAAATTTGCCAGTGATTAAAAGAACTGAACTGAAAAACAGAACATTGGCATTGATACACTAGTATTAACTGAAAAGAGGAAAAGAGATTTACTTAACTAAAAAACAAACTTTAAAATAACCCAAGTTTCCAATGAGGAACAAATGTAGCAGACTTGAACATGAGTGAATAATGCTATTGTTCTTTTGTTGTTATTTTAATGTATTTTGTTCTAATTTGCTTTTTTCAGTAACAATATTTTCTTTGTTTATTATTTATTAATATATTTTCAGCAGTGTTTTTTTTTTTTTTTTTTCTTCAGTGTCTGGAATTTTGCTTTCATGAGCATATGAGCACAAACACACACACAAACACACACACACACACACACACACACACACACACACACACTAGTGTACAAGGTTAATAAAGAGATTGTCCTATTGTAATTGCTGTTAGTTTAACTTTGTTTATCAATAAAATTTTGCATATATATATATATATATGTTTCCTAAAGGAACTACACTTCCTGCATTTCCTGAAGGAACTGTGTATGTTGGAGAGAGGGGCACAGAAAAAAACTTCTTTTTATTTATTTATATAAAGATCCCCCTGTCTGTAAGACTCCACCACTTTTGTGAGTGTGTGTGTCAGAACTCAGAAAATCTTTAACCTATCACTTCACCAAAGACACCATCTGGGAGAGGACCCATGGTGATCGTTGTGATGTAAAAGTTATGTGACTAGAGCAGAAGATGCCAGAGTTAAATTTAAATGGTGTTTCTAGGTGGAAGTATAAGGATTTCAGACAAGGTTGAACAGAGAAAAACTGAATTTAACTAAAAAATCGAGTAGAGATGACATGATCCACTCTAGCTCTCCCTATAGAAATGGAGTAAAAGGTAAAAAGTTGTACAAAGAGAAGGATGAGTGCAATCTGTCTGTAATTTGACATGCCCGAGGCTTTCGATTTTCATGGCTGTAGCTCGAAAAATGACCAAGTTACGGCAGTTCTAAAACTCCCAAATTCATTCCTATGGTAAAATGAAAAAAATTAAACATTTATTTTTTACAAACCATAAATCTCACCAACAGGTCTCATCATGATTATCTACAAAATGGTGTTTGAACGGAGTCTGTATGTTAAGTGGTTTAGGCTATACGAAGAAGAAGAAGAAGAAGAAGAAGAAGAAGAAGATAACAATAGAGTGCTAATTATATTTAGTTTCAAAATATGTCAAAAAAGGTTGGACTCAAACAGAACATGACAAACAACCCAGTAAAGATTTTGTATATTTTTATATATATATTTTTTTTACTATAGTGTACAAAAATCATGTGGCCTAAAGGGCAAAAAATAATTCTAACCTCTTGAAAAAACTTGACAGTATACACAATAATGTGTGTACTTATCAGACATATCAGAATACATTTTCACCCAATCCGTCTATGTCCCTTTCATTCAATGTGCCGTGTCATATCCACATTTATAGTTATTTAATCAGCAAAAAGGTCCAGCATGTCAGTTTGTTAGCACTGTGCAATGCAAAGCTGTATCAATAACAATGTAAGTTAAATTTAAAATGTTGTAAGCCTCATTGTGTTGAGGTAATGCCATCCCTTCACAATATAACAAAAAAACCTGACTCAGGAGTCAGCAATGGTGATCAATGAGGAAATCAAGGCTATATCCGTGCACAGAGGGAAACAGTAGCCTTACGAAGAAAGCCAAAGGTTCTCAAAGGTTTATTCAAAATGAAGCAATAAAATAAAAGAAACCGTAGAAATATGTGGCTTGATTTGTGCTCTTAATGCTGTGCCGAGGTCAACAAATAACACTACTTTTTGAAATAAGTATGATGCACACATTACAGCAAGAGATTATAATGTAATTCTCTATAAAATTACACCAGGCCTGCTGTCAGTACAGGCTACTGGTTATATCAGATTATATAAAATTAAGATATACTGTGTAAAGAGCATTGATTCAGTACAGTAGCTGTAACAACATACTCAGAAGCTGATTGATATCAATATGTAGTTATATCCAATTTCATCTGTCTGATAAAATAGGTTTGAGATAAAATTGCCTATTTAAAGGATTTTCCAGTATCTAAAGGTTTGTTGCGGTGAAGCGTACTTCACTGAAGATTACAGTTCTGCTGAACAAACATCTTTGTGACACTGTGTGTGTGTGTCTTTTTGTTTTGCTAGGTTTATAGGCTGTTAGTCATCCTTATACATATATGTAAAATCTGTGTGAAAGCAACAAGCCATGAGGATAAATCTAATTTTCAGTGTGTCAGGTGAGAAATGTTGCTGTGATAAACATATAATGGGCAAGATCATGACATCACAACTTGTTCCTGGCCTGGCAAATATTTAAAACTATACTATTCTCTTTGTCACAAATCAACACTGTCCACTGACAGTGAAGAAGGCGGACCACATATCTTTCCTACAAGTTCACAATACTCTCATGGTTGCACGCCTGTAGTGTGATTAGATTGAAGACACCTCTTTTCTTTTTCAAGTGAAGATAGGCTGACACATCATTTTCAGTTACACAACATTCAGTCCATTTTGTAATAGGCACCTTAATCACTCACGTTTCATTATAGTTAAATATCTCCAGATAAACAGAAGTCTTTTGCAATCCTAGACATCTTTATTGAATGATCACAGGAGCATGGTCTCTCCGTTACTTTAATTAGACTGTGAATGTGAAAACACTGCAATTAATGTTGTGGGTTGACCGATGTATCGTAATAAATCAAACATTACGGTGTGGCATCTTAACTGGATCTCACTAAAGCAATACAATATGAGAGGGCTTTCTACAAAACGCAAAAGTTGCAAACGCAACTTACATTAGTGGCTTATAATCTTTATCGAAAACATACCCTAATGCTTAAGCAAGTACGTCAGTGTCTACTAATAAAACCCTGTTTTTAACTATGTGAGACAAGGTGAAGTTTATGGCACCATCTGAGTGCCAAGACAGAGAAGAGTCTTGATGCATATCTTCCTTCCATTCATCTGCATACTGAGTGCACAGTGGGGTGACCTAAGTGACATCAGGTAGGCAATGATTTAACTTTAACTAACTTGGAAAGCACCAGTGTTTTCAATCTGATGAAGGTCAGTATGGTAAGCCGGTAGTGGAAACACAGCAGTGGGGTGATGTGGGAAAACACGAGGAGATTGGATAGGTTGCAGGGTTTGCAAGCAGAGCAGAAAGTTGCCCCAGTGAGAGTGGCAGACATACAGCTGTGGCTTTGTAGTTAGAGAGCTGGTCTTGTGACCAGAAGACCCCAGGTTCAAACCCTGCACAAGACATTACACGACTGAAGTGCCCTTGAGCAAGGCACCTCCAACTCCTCCCCAGCTGCCATGGTTTGGTGCTGCCCCTTGCTCCAGGCAAGCATGTTCACTGCCCCCTAGTATTCACTAGTGTCTGTGTTTTACTGATAGCTTAAATATGGAGGTCACATTCCTCTGTGTGCAAGCACAGTAGGCAAATAGTTCACTTTCACGTTCCCCTAAACAAACATCCGAGTGGTCTCCATTGGGAGAAATGGCAAAATCCTGATGTTGTAAAAGTGTGGTTCAGAATTACAAATATGAAGAGAGAACCATAGCTGGTTGTCCAGATATATGTTGCATGTGCTTTCAGATGGTGTGATCTGGGAGTTAGTTGGAAGTGTCGCCTTAATAAAAGTGTCAGAATTTTAATAGTTTGCAGAAATAAATGCTATGTGAATGTTCGATTTTTCTCCTGACAATGTTTCCCTGTCCAGTGGGATTTGGGTTTACAGCTTTAGAGGGATTTATCAGGAATTGCAGCTGTCATAATCATTTTCTCTCCCTCTCTCTTGTGCCATATTACACATGTACATATTTACCGTTTACATAATAATCATGGTAAAATACCATCACTAACTGTCATATACACATTCACATACACCCACATACATATGTAGAAGGCTTCTTTCCAAGACAAACATCAGTATGTGTCTGCCTCAATCTGTTCAGCGCAAAAAGGGGACACCTGGTCCTATTGATGCCCTGCCAAACCTCCACAAATCAGGACTCGGCTGTGACAATGTCACGTCGACACCACCTTTACCCTGTTTAGACAACACACATGAACACACACCTTCATGTGCCTGTTCCACAGCTGATGGTGCTGATCCATGCAGCTTGAATGACTGCTGGACACTTAATAATGATGGATTATGAATAATTTGATACATACCCAATTTGTCATCTTCTATGTGAGAGCAATTTAATTGAAAGCTATTTTCATTTTATAATGTATGCTAGCCTTAGAAAATGATTTGCTTGTCATTTTTAATCCACAATGGATGGCATTCTGGGGGACAAGAGGTATATTATCATTCTCACAAATGTCCAGAACTCACTTCGAAGAAAAGACAAATAATCCACAAGTCTACAATTGAGCTTTTTGTATTTCTCATTAGCCAGATTGATGAAAGATAATGGCTACAGGGAGAGAAATGGAGGCACAAACAACAACATATCCTTGACTCTTAATTAAAAATTGCCATAACAATTAGACACAGTAGTTTAAAGGGACAGAAAAGCTAAACATTGAGAGCAGAGAAAGAGCTATAAACCCAACCAAGCAGTGCTCTCGGAAAAATTAAGCCCTCTGCTTTCTTTCCGCAGAGTGGATCTTTTTCTTCTCTCTACTTAAATCTGCTTATGTTTGGCACAAAAAAAAGAAAAAAGGACAAAAAGATTGAGGTCAAAGAGAAAGAGCACATTTTGCACGCCACAAATGAGATCAATTAATCACCTTGTAATGGGAGCCCCATCTGATCAATTGAATTTTATTAAGCAGGGAGAGAGAATAAATGGTTGTGTTCAGATTTGACCCTGGTAGCTTGTTCAGTGGTGTAGACAGAACTGGTGCTCTTATCTACTGAGTTCTTTTAACCCTTATACTACACCACAGTACAATAAATTAATACTGGGACTCTACTTCTCTTCCTGCTTAGTAGAAGTGTTTCTACTATATCAGTGTGTGTGTGTATATACTAGTGCATCTAAAAAAAACTAGTATATCATTAAAAATGTCATGTTTGTTAATTTAAGTAATAATAATTCATTTAATTCGAAAGGGTAAACTGTCATATATTTTATATTCATTACATGTATAGTGTTTTACTTTTCATCAGTATGGCTCATGACATGACAATCAGAAAAACACTCCATTTTCCATAATCTCCAATTATTAGACTATTTAATGTTGAGTTTGAATGAATTACTATTAAAACAGTACAAATATCATGTCTACTTCAGCACACACAACCGCAATCTTGGGGTAGACCGCTGACTTGACAGAAAGCCGAAACACCCTTCACAAGAAGGGTAAGCCACAGAAGGTTATTGCTGCTGTATTAAACCATATTCTGGTAACAGCCACTGGATCTAGGGAGCAGGCAGTATTTCCTAGTTTGGGACTGTGACAACACCCCTGAACTCCCATCATGAGCTGTTGTACAAAATGTGGAAAGAATCAGGCCCAGAGCTGAAAGCCTGGCAGCTAGTGGTGCCACACAGCTTGCGAGATAAAGCACTGGCAGCTATGCATGGGGCTGTGGGTGCGGGACACTTTAGATTAGTAAAGACTCTGCAGTTACTACAGCGATTTTACTGTCCAGGCCACCATATGCATGTAGAGTTGTTTGTGCACTTTTGGAATTGTGTAGCCCCTTATCGACCCTGTAACATGGTGAAGGGACTTCGATGGAGGACAAAACAACAGGCAAAGACACTAGGGATGTAATGGATGGTCAGCCCAAGGGCCAGTGGGGGGTTTCAATGGAACGACAGCTTCCCTACTGTCTGCTGGAATACTGGCTGACTGACTGTGGGTCACCGGGACAGTTGTCCCTTGAGGGGGGGACTCTGTGGCAATGGCCACTGGATCTAGGGGTTTGAGAATGTGACACATCATGCAGAGTGGGCTGGACACTGGAGGGGCTGTTCTGTAACCTACCCTCCTCGTGCTGCATTGGTATACTAATGCCCTGTGCTCCTATGTTTCAGTACCTCCTGTTCTTGAGCTCTGTTGAACAAAGCGTTTCAGTTGTAACCAGCTGTGTCATGTGAGAAGGCGCGCACCACTCCATGCTGATAACACAGTATTAATAGAAAGTTGATTGGAATTGGAAAATGTGGTAGCTAACCAAGCTAACATGAACCAAAGACAACATCAGAATAGTCTTACCTGGGCTAAGGGTAAAAATCTCAGTGGTCCAAAGTCCTTCTTTTCACATGAAAGTACATTTTGCATTTTTTTGGAAATCAATGTCTTAGAGTCTGGAGGAAAAGGGAAGATGCAGAGGATCCAAGGTGCCTGATTTCCAGTGCGAAATTCCCGCAGTTTGTCATGGTTTGGGGTCCTTTGCTGGTATTGGTCCACTGTTTTTTATCAAGTCCAAAGTCAATGCATAAGTCTACCAGAAGACTTCAGCGTAGTTCATGCTTCCATCTGCTGACAAGCTTTATGAAGTTGCCGATTTCCCTTTTCAGCAGCTCTCAGCACCTGCCCGTAGTGCCAACACTACTACCAAATGGTTTTCTGACCATGATATTACTGTGCTACATTGGCCAGCAGACTCTCCAGACCTGAGCCCTATAAAGAATCTATAGGGGTACTGTCAAGAAAAAGATGAGAAACACCTGACCCTGCAATACAGACAATCCTAAAGAAATGTAGGCTTCAATAACATCTCCATAGTGCCACAAGCTGATTGTCTCCATGCCATGTGGCATGGATGCTGTAATAGGTGGTAAAGGAGCACCAACTAAGTATTGAGTACATAAACAAACATAGTCGTCAGACATTGGGCATTTATGTTTTGTACATCTTATGAAATATTCTAATAATAGGAAATACTAGATTTCTGATTTTCATGAGCTATAAGCCATAATGACCAAAAGTATATAGCAATGTATATAATTAAGCAATATTACACAAGAGGGAGTGCAATATTGTGAGATATTGGCACTGGTGTGCTGCGGTCGTAGATCAGTACACCAGTACACCAGAGCCAATATATAACGACATAGAACGACCCTCAAGTGTATTATTGCAATTATATCACAGTTTCGTTATCAGCGTATTTTCGGCGGGAAAATGCGATCCATTTGTTTGTGAACATTCCGCAAGGTAAAATAGTTCTATCAGACAGCCTGCTCCTAAATCATCTAGCGTTATATACATGGGCGTTTCCACCATTTAATCTGAAGTGGACATGTCGCTTAGCGCATACAAGTGAAGTGAATCTTCAGTACATAGACAGTAAAGGTGCAGACTGTCCACACTGGAGGAGGAAATATTAGGAGTAAGCTGCCTTATTTAACTTTATTAACTTTGTGCCTGCGGTGTTTGGTTTGTGGCTAAATGCTGGTATCATTGATAGAGATCATGTGCATGTGGCGGAGTGATATTTGAAGCGCTTTAGTCCCAGTGCCATTATCATGCAATAACAGCATTCAAGGAACATCTCTTGGCCAAACAGATTTCAGGGTCAGAACTAACTGTGGTATAATATATAATATATATTAGTTGGCTTTTCATTAAATGTGTGATTAAATAGTTTATGCTGCACAATAACCTTCTTTTGGAGATGAATCATAAAGATTCAATTTCATCTGTATTTTGTTTTACTCATTTACTGACAATACACATGTGATTATGATGTTCTGACAGCAATAAGCATTGTAAAGATTTTTGTTGTCTTGTTGATGGAGAAAGAGAAAACTCATGACATTCAAACAAAGCATTTATCTGGCTTCTTTGTAAAACAGCATAAAATAGCAGCCAAGCTCAGAGAGCGATGCAGTGCTCCCCCCTCGGTAATTGGTTTTCTGGAGTGGTGGCCATGTGGAGATGAAAAACAATCGGCAAACCCCTTAACAGATGCTGTAATTACCTGAGCAGTGCACAAATACTTGAGCAGAGTCCTTTACACTTTTCTTGTGTTAAAAGAATGCTGAGAGTTATCTGATCAGTGTGTTTACAGGAGGAGGCTGTTTTATTCCCAAATCCTGTCGACAGCCCTCTCCACTGGATGAATACATCACAACCCCATTTCTAATTTTGGTGTCATGCGTTTTTGAACTTAGGAGTGGCCTAGGTCCCTGCAGAGATTATCTCAAGATTAAAATACCACTCACTCACTCTGTTCAGGTAAATCTGAAGCTGACTTGCTGGAGGCAGTAATATGTCAGTGGCTCTCAGCCCACCGCATTCAGAAGAGAATGGATTAAAGAACTAAATTAAAGGTACGTGCAGTATTGTTTTTTTAATTAACCCTGCTTCCACCTGCGCCCGAATGAGTCCTAGCCAATCCTATATGCTCCCACAGTTAATTATGTTTGTGCCTGCCTGTGATGATTTTGTAGTATTTATTGCCCAAACTATGAAAATAAGCATTGAAAACTACAGTGACCATGACCAGGATAAATAATTTAATAAAAATGACTGAATAAATCCAGTGAATGCATTCTGCAACACTATCTAAGCACTGAACTACATACAGTACGCTTACATGTTCATTTATACATAGCACAAAAATGTAAGATTATACACAGATTACATAGATTAAAAATAAAATAAAAGATTATTTCTTTGTTGTATCAGTGCTTCTTATACACTTGGAAAGCTTTGTTAATTTCCCTTTTAAATGATGCCACATTTGTAAGGAACATGCATTTGTGGGATGAGCAGCAGAGCTGACTGTGTGGGTCGTGCCCATGAAAAATTTGCCAGATCTTCCCTGCCATTGCCAAACACCTTATTCTGCCATTGACTTATTTGGTGGAATGGATGATTTGAAGTTTGAAGAAACAAGACATTTAACAATTTTAACAATTTATTCATT
Source organism: Duopalatinus emarginatus (assembly GCA_028565595.1). Classification (NCBI taxonomy): domain Eukaryota; kingdom Metazoa; phylum Chordata; class Actinopteri; order Siluriformes; family Pimelodidae; genus Duopalatinus; species Duopalatinus emarginatus. The sequence continues at coordinate 9,330,055 of JAOVVF010000010.1, read as the reverse complement.
TAACAAACAGCTGGATCATAGGGTCAAAGTGTGGAACATTTCCTTACTTTTTGTGCTATGTATCGTTTCTTTTTTTGTCCAATCAGTTTGTGTCTGTCTGGGTTTAGATGTCTCTGATGTGTTGATGAGAATTATTCCCCATTTCCCTGTCACTTGCCACACACCTGCCAATTCCCACCTGTCAGCTAAATATCCCTGTCATATGACAACTATCAACCAGACATATCTTTTTGAACTGCTGCATTACAGGTTTCTCTATAGTTACTTTGTGACAATATATTTGTATCTACAAACCGGATTCCAAAAAAGTTGGGACACTAAACAAATTGTAAATAAAAACTGAATGCAATGATGTGGAGA
>JAOVVF010000010.1:9258351-9278121 GCA_028565595.1 Duopalatinus emarginatus | reverse complement strand
GTGTGTGTGTGTGTGTGTGTGTGTGTGTGTGTGTGTGAGAGAGAGAGAGAGAGAGAGAGAGAGAGAAAGAGAGAGAGCTGTATGGTTCAGCGCTAACAACAAGGACAAACAAACCAAGAACATAATGGCAGGAAGCCGGCTATGAAAAGGTCCCTTATGTTTGTAATGCAATCTTATAATTAGGAGCAAATTCCATTAATGAAAACCCGTCTTCAGCAAAAATTCAGCTTCATTAGGATGGCTGGGGACACCACACATCTTGCCAGCATGAACACATACCAATTTCAACCCCAGTCCCTATTACATTCTACTGTTCAAAATGCACAGAGCTGGGAGTAATTCATTTACTTTTTGCCTCTGCATCCCCTAAACAACCTAATTATAATGCTAATGTTAGGGCAGAAGCAGAAAATTGGGAGGGGAATAGCAGCCGGAGACCAGTGAGGCCATCACTCCCTTCCTCCCAGAACCCCCCTGATGAAATCAGCTAGGCAGCACAAAGTGCCTGGTCAGCATCAGGCTTGTGACCCATAGCTGGGACTCGGAGGGGAGGCGATACATGTACTCACTTAACACTGCTGTGCAGGACACACTGTGGAACTCTTCACCCCCAGGAGAAAGATACACTGTAAGTAGCTTCATCTTCATATAGTCCAAGCATCATTCACTGATCCGAAGGGTCTCATTTATCAATGTGTGTATGTTCAACAAGTTCTAATCCTGTGTGTAGGAAATAGCGGCATGCATAGAGAAATTGGAAGTTATCATATTTGCAAACGCACAGACGTATGCAACAGATGTTGATAAACCCCACACGTTCCTAACTGCGTCAGTGATGCACAGCCATGCTCTTTCATGCATAAGGAACCACCCACACATCAACGTACATGGTGAACGACGTTTTCTTTATGGCACTGCCTATTGCAGAGGTTCAACTTCAACAACAATGACGCTGAATAAAATCTGTGAGCTATATGAACGCATGGCTACCTACAGATTATCAACAGTAAAAGAGCAGTCATTGTTATCCTACAGGAAAAAAAAGCACTTTGATTAGAGCAAAAGCACTCCAAGTCTATTCAGATCCAACCTTGCCCTGTTTTATGTTAACCTTTGCAACCAATGAGATTTTCTCCCATTTTCTGTAAAGGATGACACATTTATTTGGTTGATAAACATACAAAACAGGCGAGTTTTGCTGACATAGCACTTCTCTAACTCCATGATGAAAACTCATCATTCATAATGTTATGTCTACCTTTTTCCGTGAGTGAAGAGCAAAATGCTGATCACCTGTAGGCAGCCCAAGACAAGTCATAAATCAGATCATGCTTGGTCGGGAAACGCCGCCGAATTCTCACTGAAATGTGCCCGTGGCTAAAAACCTTAAAACAGAGATTAACTAAACTTGCACTGGGCCAAAGAAATTGACTGATGAGTCAATCATCACTCTCAGCAAAGAGGTTCCTGCACTTCTTAAAAAACACATTCCCGCTTGTACAAAGATGTGTGTGCCAAATTTTCAATTAGGACATCATTCAAATCAGTCTTTAAAAGTGGCAACCTTTTATATATACGATTACACTTAATATTTCATCTGTCACTGCTCTGTAACATCTTGTGAGAACCAAAATCAATAATTATGCTGTCAGTTATGCCAATATGATTGACAATTCATGGAGACAATTGACGATTCATCATCAATTTATCCACTTTTTACCACTTTGGGTAGAACTTACACTGCATTATTTTACAGTATAGAAGTATAGAAATCTCCTATAAATAAGCAAAATATCACTGTATACATGTATACAGTGAACATCATTTCAGAAAAACAGGTTTCCTGGCTGTAAATCATTTGAGAAACCCTGGACTAGGCATAAAGTAGCAATTATCTTTTCCACTTACCCAGAATGCCACAGTTAACTGTGACATTTCAAGAGATTGCAGGAGTTAAACTGTTGGATTCTCTCACCCGTGTTCATCCTGATATCACTACAGTGGAACAAAACTCAGTTAGTAAACCGGTGGATGTTAAGGTGAAAGTGAAGTGAAAAGTGAACATGAACCATTGACCTGCTGTGATTGCACACACTAAATTTTTTACCCCACCGACCAAAGCATTTAACCCATTTGTGCAGTGAAACACACACATATACACACTAGTGACGTGAGCGCACTTGCCCAGAGCAGTGGGCAACCCTAATCACGGCACCCAGAGAGCAGTTGGGGGTTAGGTGCCTTGCTCAGGGGCGATTCAGACATGTCTTCACTATTATGGTGAATGAATCAGCAACTTTAATAAACTATGACTGCCCATTTTCAGGGTCTTGTCTCAAACATCTGCAGAACATCTGTCCTACCTGTCTTATATACTTATCCCTTCTATCTAATTAACACAATGTGAATCTGTAATATACAATACAAAGCCATACGATCTTTTTAACATATTTTTAAGCATCTTTTTTAACACATTTTTAATTTGTAATTATTCTGTGTTTAATACTAAGCCATGAAATGACTATTTGTTCATGTGAAAGAGATGTACCAAACTGTACTGTACCAAACAAACCACAGTCATTCAAAGCATGCATGGGAAGTTATAGCTCCCTCCATAGTCTCACAGGTATGGACATAAACCAAATATGAATCATAACACTTGGCATTGAGTTTCAGCTCAATGCTGATGTAACTAATTGTTTCCAAACTCTTTAGAAAACACTGGTTTCAGTGTCAGTTTCGATTTCAAGTAATCAAATCTTCTAGAGTTTTTTTTACAGCTGTACAAAAATCAAGAAATTCATCTGAAAACAATATCAGTAAAGACTTGCTGCTTCAGAAGTGCCATAGTCGGGGGTGGGGGTGGGGGGTTGCTCCACAGAAATTGAGCTTACAATCACATTTACATATGTTCGCTTGGCGTAGTGACGTGGGCGAGACGGAGCGAGCGACATCTCTCTCAGCGCTGAGGAAGCTGTCTGGAGGCTGCTTTAACAAGATTCCCCAATGAACAAAGCAATAAGAACCACCAAAAACCTACAGTCTGGTCTTTTTTTGTTCCTTACTCATCTGAACAGGGCACAGAGGCATGACGCCTTAACACCAAATGCAATTATCTTTGCAATTCTGAAATCTAAGCACAGCAAACCCACTCCACCAAATGCACAAAGTGAATCAGGCGAGCGTTTGCTCAAGTTCGCTCTTCTTTTCTATCAACACCAATTCTTACAAGCAATTGTGTTCATTTTAAATAGGGCCCAAAAGTAATGTGTATGTATAAAGGAACCCCCGCAAACTGAACTGCGCAAAGTAAACCGCACCAAATACATTTAGGCCTGTTTGTGAATCAATAATAACTCCTTCCCTCCTTCATCCCCTAGTGGATATAGCTCAGCCAAGTGAATAAGTCACCTAATGATGCAGATTCTGGTGTGGAATTGGATTATGCCTCCTGAATCCACAAACACACGGAAAAGTTTTATAGCTTGGGTACGAGCTCTATAACATGTAGACATTTCAATTCATGTTAACTAAGGAGACTGTTAAAATTAGACAGCAATAAGACACCTCAATGGTGGCAAACAACTAAGGATGGCAATTAGCTTAAACATTCTCCTAAAGACACCAATCATGCATGTAATCACGGCTGACAAGTAAATACGCCTGCTGATTTTGATGAAATTTCGAAATGTGTCGCATGGCTTTCATTATAATGAGAGGTATGAACAAGGAGTGTAGCACCAGTACCTCAAGCAGTAAGAATTAGTCACATTGCGCCAGGACTAAAACAAATCAATCACCGGACCATAAGAGCAATGGCTATTAGTCCAAGAAATTCCAAATGACAAACACAGCAATCTAATAAATCTGTCTGTGGCTCTTTATACAACACTTTGTCTACCTCAGCCAAATTCTTAAGTGTCCTGTGCAGATATAACATAACCCACTTATTATTAATAGTGCCCAGTTAACAGGTTGCGATCCTCTACCACAGCTGCACAACGCACAGGAAAAACCGAGCTCTCTACACGCGTTTCACATTGATGTATTCCTGCAGCAAAACCCTGAAGTCAAAATCCATCAGCAGATGGTACTCAGTCACTGTAGATGCGGCATATCCTCTCAAGACATGAATAAAAAACTACACTGCCAGTCACAACTGGCAAACTGTCGAGACTGAATATGAAGATGTTGGACAAATTAAAGAAAAAAAAAAATAAACAAGGGACACTGTGTTAATAGGGTACTGGGCAGGTACAATCCACCAGATCCACAGATTCAGTGTGTCTCAGCATAGATTTGTCTCTGGAATTAAACTGAGGAAATGAACACTTTTCTTCATAAAGATTTTTAATCAGCTGGTGTTTTGATTATGTTGGTGGAGATGAGCCATCATGCCCTGTGGATGTGTGTGGAGTCATCCAGAAAATGATCAAACCCATTAGGATAAAGATGTTCATTTTATAGGATAAAAATCATCAAACAGAAGAAGGTTGTATTGAGTTGCAGTGATGTTTCATTCTAAGAGGAGACAAACCATGTCATAAAAATAAAGACAGGTTCCTGAAAGCATAAGTCCACCATTCATGTGTCTATATATTTAGTTATACAGTCATATATACAACTATTCACAGTTATATAAATGTGTGTGAATAAATCTATCTACATATACACTGTTTATCTATCTATGAAGTGGTACACCAGTGTAATACTTAGTAGCTCCCCCACGGGACATGGACTCCACAAGCTTGTGGAAATATTCTGTAGATAATGAACACTGTGTGTTGTATGGCATCCCAGATGTGTTCAATATTGTCAAGATTTGGTAACTTATGTGGGAAAGGCAAAAGCCCAGATTGTTTCTCTACCCATAATTTGGTGTCTCTAGATGTGTGCGGTGGTGCATTGTCCTGTTGCAAGACAACAAACATATCAGAATGAATGCAAGACATGAACAGGTGTAAGTCGTCAGAAAATAGGCACACATGGTGTTCACATGTTGGAAAGGTATGCCAACTATATGTATATAAGATCTAGAATTATCTGTATAACGCTTTTAATAAGGGACATTGTCCCAATGCAGCTATACCTCTGTATAACATTGTTCCAATGCAGCTATAATTTTACAGAAGTATAGGGTCTGGATTACAAACGTACATAAATTTTATTTCTGATGAGCAAGCCAGCAGCGACAGTGGCAGGAATGGTGGGATAGTGTGATAATAAAAAAACCCTTGCTAAATAGAAAACTGCAAATGTTTAGCCAGAAAGGTCATTTATAACTTAAACATTAATATGAACATGGTCCTAGTAAATGCACTTCTGTCTTATTTTAGTAGAGGAATATGACTCTAGTGACTCAATTCCTCAATTTGTGTCATGTGTGACATAGTATCACTTTAATTAAGTGTGGGTTTATTTTGGCCTTGTATCCACAGTTCACGTTTATGGCTCCAATTCGGGACAACTATTGCCAAAGTGCACAACTAAAGCACAGGGGGGTTTGACATTTCCAGAAGCATAGTCCAAGGAAAAGAGCAAATGGGTGAGGAAAGAAAATGTTTTATAATTTGCACCTACAAATTGGGAGAACTTTTAGAAAATTATCCCTAGTGTGGCTGATATTAACTAATAAATCATTTATTCTTGCTTGTTTAGTTTTGGTATACCGATTACCACTAATATTTACTATTGTATATTTGGGCTCAGGTTAGATAGTCTGTCTACATACACACCCACACTAGCTTTACTGTACAAAGTAATCTCTTCTTAGTGCCTTATAACCTAACATGAATAGAACAGTTCCATTTCTGCAGACTCTGGTGCACCATAATTCCTCTGCACTCTGTGGTCTGATTTATTAGCACTGTTGTGTTATGGCTGAGGGCGCTACAGATTCAACTCTGGGGTTAAGGAATCATTTCCTCATAGAAACTTACACCAAAAAATGGGAACTTGTCTTTAAGGGTTTATATTATTAGCTTCTAAAAATTGCCCTTTCTTCTAACAGGGTTTTATACTTGCCAACCAAAGAACTGGGGCTGGTTGCACAAAACCCCTTACGTTTTCCCCTTCAGTATGACACTTAAGGCTTAATGTCTCCTTAGCTGAGGGATTTACTTAAGGGTGGTGCACTGTATCCCTTAAAAGATTTCCTTACCTAAGGAAAAGTGTTAAGGAATTTACTGCACTAACACAGGTTTTACGGGTGTACAATTTTATTGTTTCCATGGAAACCATTGTTTACATGCACTCACTGTGATAGTGGGTATCTTCTCTCTCCAGCTCACAAACTTATCAGAACAAATGGAAGAAAAGAAAACAAGAAAACCAAATTGGTCAGAGGAGGAAAACAATACTTCTGGAGGATTAGAATAAAAGAAAACATACTAAAAAGTAAACTTGATCCGAAAATGTACTATCCTGGGAGCCACTATTTCATCCTCCTCCTGTTTTGATGGTAACTTAACCACGGTGTTTAGCAGAACAATGAGGGCATTTGAAAGTCGGTGAATGGCACAGCACATTGTCGCCTATTACTGCCTGGAAGAATCGCAGCAAGAATAAAACAGCGGCACAAAGTAGCATGATCCAACTCAAGGCGGTTGGACAAATCATTGACTGACTGCGGATCAAAGGTAGAATTAAAAACAAACTGTTTATCATTAAGCGTATCCAGTGGGTTCTTCCGTTCGCAGAATACTCTTTTTGGGATATGTTTATTTATCACCGCAAACTCGGCCATGTTAAGACACTATCAGACGTACCTTAAATTGTTTACCTTTATCTGGTTGCTAAGCTGTTTTGTGCAACGGTTTAACAAACCTTAAGGGATTCCTTAAGGGATAAGTCAAAATGACTGACCATGAAGTATTACAATTCACTCGTGCCACAATTTTTTTTCTCCTTCTGTAGTTATTATCATAACATTTAGAATTTCTATTGTGGGTATTTGGTTATAGCTGTTATATTTGTAATTTCATGTTGAAACTTTTTTTTGTAGTCACTATTGTTAAATTCCCTGCTTTTTTACTTTGGTGTCTGGTGTTGGGTGTGGGTGGTGAAGAGTATAAGTGGGTTAAAGTCCATAGGCTCACAGTATTGATCTGTAAAGGGAGTTTTTGGTTGCTAAAAAAGTGTACAAGTCAATGCTCTCAAAGACAGACAGCCCCCCCCGCCCCCCCCCCCCCCCCCCCCCCCCCCCCCCCCCGCCTCTCTTTACTTCTTAATCACAAACTCAAACACAGTCAACTGAGCTGCCCATAACTTCTTGTAAACAAGAAAAAAAAATCCATAATCCAAGCGGGAATTGCCTTATTAATATGTAATATTGCTGGATTACTGGATCTGTAGGTAGCTTTGTTTGTTTGCCAAGAATAATGCAATGAACGGACAAGCAGGTGTGTCTGTCAGCCTCAGACTTACTGAGGTATTTAATAAGATCCTTTACTTCAGGAGATTGGACAGAACAGAGTATCTCAGTTGGCATGAAGCCCAGTGCATATGCACATAAGGAAATGCGCTCATGATGATCTTTATTCTAGTATGCATAAATGCACATGTGTTTTCATAATGACTTTACCGGTTGGCTGAATATCACTTCAGCCGAGTAGGTGGCAATTAAACATATCAGAAAGGAAGGACCTGAAGATTTCATTTCCAGGCTATTTCCCAGATTTTCTACTGAAATGCATACTCTTATGAACCAAGCATACATTTCTCATAAGTGAAGACAGATACATAACTCCCCAGTGGAAGATTGGAGGGTAATGATAGAGAAAGAGAAGAGGGGGTGCAGGTCGTCTGGGATCACTGGCACTCGTTCACATTAGATCAGAATTTAAGTCCTTATACTGCTCCTCCAGGGAACACTAAATTCGTCTATCCTGCATGCTTCATAGCTGCCAGTCCGACCCTCTCATTGATTAGCAGCTCTCTGGAAAATGGAAAGGGACAGCATCCAGGCGGAGCCTTTGTCTCCGTTGTTGAAACATGCTGCTGCTCAAAGCTACTTTCTGCAATTAAAGACCCTCTACATCAGGGTCAGTTAAGCTTGTGGTTGTAGCCAACAGACATGGTATGGATTCAACATCACTGTAAATACATAAGGTCTGGCTGTGTTTTCAGCAGTCAGTAATTAACATTTGCTTTGAACACACCAAAGTCAGTCAGTCAGTAATTTTCTTATCTGCTTCATCCGACACGGTCACGTTTTTTTCTGGAGCCCACCAGGAATCACTTCATGCAAGGCAGGCATACCCCCTGGACAAGGCGCCAATCCATCACACATATCCATTTACTCACACACTCACCTAGGGGCAATTAAGTGTATCCAATCAGTCTATCATGTGTGTTTGTCGAGAATTGGGAGGAACCAGAGCACCCAATGTGGACACGGGAGAACATACAACCCCTATATCTCCAGAGCTGGGTCACACACACCACATATATTATGCGGTTATATTTTTAGCCCTGCCTCATACTCACTGCCACTTCATGCCATAATATCTTCATTCCAGTCTCATGTCCCAGCCAGCTATGTCCAATCAAGTAATCGTAATATGACTGCTTGTCATAAAAAAAGTGCATTTGGAGCATGAACAAGGTTGCTAGTTTAAAAAAAAAAATCAGTCCGTCATCTTCATGTACTGTTATGAATTATGGCCCACTGAATTTGATTAAGTCTGTCTACCAACACCCTGGATCAGGAAGGGCAGGGCTTCAGGGAATATGATCTCCCTGTAGCAGAAAATGAACACTACATTAAATCCAAGGAACATGCATATATTTATTCACATGTATAGCAGCTGGATAGACGAGTCAGGAGACTGGGAGTTCAGTGTTGTATTGAATTTATTTACACATACAGAGAGTCGTGTGTGGTATAGCTGGGTCGATCAATGGTGTGATGTAGTCTAGTTAAGTCTAGTCCAGACTGGTTAGGGGTAATTTGGGAGTATAATTTATAAATTGGGAACTGTGGGAAGGAGAAGGAGAAGGACAAACAGGAGTTTAAGGAGGGGTAAGAGTGGGATGTAGGTGAGGGCACTTGGGGTATTAACATTAGGGGGGTTTGATAGTTGTCACCTTGTGTGGTGATGGTATCACCGCATGATTGGGATCATACAAGCAAAGAAGGGAGGGGATCACTTTTAGGTCAGCAGGCGAAGAGCAATCTCCATAGAGACAAAGGAGTAAGATGAACATTGGCTAAGATCCAATATGGCTAAGACCATAAGGGAGAATGGTCAGAAAGGGGCAAATCTTCTCTCACGCCACAATTGATTTGAACATGTTTGGCTATGTAAAATACCCTTCACTCATCATATAATTTTTATATAATTATTAATATTATAAGTTGTTTAGGAAATCAAAAACTAACAGAGTCACCACTTACACTAAGTATAAGATCACAGAAAAGACAGACCTTTTCTGAGAATAGTGATGTTAGCATTGTTCCACATTCATACATTCTGAAAAACAAGCTTAAAGGGACCAACACCTTGTACTTAAGAGTGAGATTATTATTCGGAAAGGGCAAGAATATTAACAGAATATGGTGGCTAATACTAAAGGGAATTTGAATCTTGATGGATGGAGAGATTGTCTTCTTGCATTGCAGTCAGCTCATGTGTTTTAAAGAGCCGCACTGCCCCCTAACAGGTCTGGCCAATACTGCAGCTAAAACAAGGTCTGATGTAGTCAACTGCATCATGTGGCCCTGTTCCTTGTAAATTTACTGAGCAGCTATAATCTATCTGGGAGATGCCAAAGCAGATAAGGCATGTCACACAGATTGCAGATCACAGCTGCATATGTGATAAACATGAACCATTTCTTTCAGTGCACAGACAAAATGTGCTTGATTTGGAGCCAGGTAAGGCACAAATGTGAATTGATCTGTGCAATCACGTTGATGAACGAGGGGAGCCAAAGCCTCATTTTACAATGCCAAGCGATGCCGCCGTGCTGCAGCCCCTCTTATTGAGTGTTCAAGCGAAAACAGTAAGGGTGAGCACAATCAATACTTTATGCAATGGGTTCAGAGCAAGAAAGGATCGTTTTCTTCAGCTAGACTGAAAATGTGTTTTAAAATCACAATGTCTTATTTTTTTTAATAGGAATGTGTATATAAAAATAAATCAACCAGGTTTGGGATGGATTTTTATATGTTTATATAATGCACAGTAGCAGGCCGAACATTTTTATCTACAAGTGGCCACAATATACAATAATAAGAAAAGGAAGTATCATGTATCATAAAAATTTCTAATTGATTGTAACCTCGTGTTTTTTCAGTGTTCAGAACCTATACAGGGAACACTGGGTGTGACGCTGTTATCCATCCATCCTTTGTAAGATGCCATTACAAGGTACGCAAACATCCACATACTCATTCACATCTAGAGGACATAGCCAATCCACCCACTGGCATGTGTTTAGTATGTGTAAGCTACCGAAAGCACCTAGAGGAAGTGCATGCAGTGACAGGGATATGTTAACCAGTAAAAAAAAAAAAAACATAAAACTAGTCTCAAATCTAAAACAACAGTTTATGGAGCACTAAAACAAATTTTATGCTCAGCACCACATGGCACCTGTTTAAAAATGATTTAAAAATTCATTTAAAATGCCCTTTGCCCCAAACCACTGTGTTGGATTATATATCATTCCATATGTCTTTATATACTGTACCATGAATAGCAAATGAGAGCTCCTTTAAAAAGTGCAATAAAAGCCAAGGTTCTGGAATGTGCACTGCATCACAGGACTGCTTTTCTCATTTTCCTAACATCGTGTTAGATAGGCATGGATTCAGCGCATCGTCTTTGTAGGAAGAGCAGACAGAATGTCTCAGCATCCCTGTTTGCCAATGTGAGTAAATTGGAGCCTTTCGTGTTGTTTGTCTCTCTTGTCCCTGGGTGAATGTCATTACACTAAAGCCTTTAAAGTGGATCAATTGTAGCACATGATATGCATCAAGTGGATAATTCGGCTCCACAGCCTCACATCGACTTTTCTGGTGATGGGACAAAAACATCAGAAACACAACAGCCAAAAAACATTATATTAGTCATTTTAGCAAAATCAGCAAAACGGGTCTCATGGCAGATTTGGCCAGCCCAACTTGGTGACAGTCATTGTTCTTGTTACATAGTTCAGCAGTCACGCATTATCTGTGAAATATTTCACTGTTCCACCAACAGTTGATGGAGAGTCATTATGGAGCCTTTTTCTCTCAGCACAAATAGTACATCTTTCTAAGCTGAGAGGCAGAGGAGGGAAAAAAAAAAAAACCAAGGGGCCGGCAAAGAGGAGACGTGAATTCAGCTCACTCTCCTCTTCGTCTATGCTTGTGCCAATTCAAAAAAAATGAGGGAAGGAAAGAGAGACTCATCTTATTCGAGGGAAAAGCAGAAAGAACTAAAGGACTGAACTGAGATGTAGACATTACAGTGCTGGTTATACCTCGCTAACAGGTTGGAAAAGAAATTGATCTATAATGCAGAGGATACATTGCAACTAAGCAGCAAGAGTAAAGGTAAAAAAAAAGGAGGGAAGGAAAGAGACGCATTTAGGTATAGGTGATATATTTGAATGCATCCTAGTGTCATTAGTTCATTGTACATTAAAATAAAAGGGATTCAAAGTCTATTGTGTCACTCCGTCTTCCTCCATCCAGTCCTTGTCCATTCTGAAATCAAAGAACGCTGTGTTCCTACTGTTGCCAGGCATTAGGCTGCCATTTACACTTGATCCGTTTCACTGCTCAACACCTGAATGCGATTATTCCCCCAACCCCTTTCCCCTGCAAGTCTCCTTTCACGTTACATTTTTTTGTTTGCGACCCCTGGTTCATAGACATCAAAACCCCTACAACAACACATAGGGATAATGCAGCTTTTATTTACCAACGTTGCTAGGTAATGACTAAAGAAAAGCTGTGCTTTTCTTTTTATTTGCCCACTCACTCATTCATCTATTTGTGGTGTCCGAGTGAAAATAAGTGTTCAGCATTTTCACTACTGCGTCAAAGTGAGCAAGCAGTGTGGCTACCTGCAGTTGCCATATCGCAAATAAACCCTTAACAAATAAATTACACATCATCAGTGGCATTTACTTTGTGGTAAAGTCACATTTACCGTGTAGATTCTTTGCCTGTGAGAAAAAGTGCCTTTATTATTATTATTATTATTATTATTATTGGTGGTAGTGGTACTGGTGGCGGTATTATTATTACTATTGCTATTAAGCAGTAAGTTAACAGACAGTTCTCATAGTTCATGTGTTTGAAGCAGGAAGAATGGGCAAGTATAAGGATCTGAATGACTTTGGCAAGGGCCACATTGTGATGGCTAGATAACTGGGTCAAAGCATCTCCAAACCAGCAGGTCTTATGGGGTCCTAACCAGTGTACAGTGGTTAATATCTACCAAAAGTGTCCATAGAACACACACACAGACACACACACACACTCCAGTTATATTACAACTTCTGTTGGCTGCACTTATCAACGCTTTCAGTACTAGGTCTCTGTCTCCCCAGTGTTTGCGCAGGTTTGAACATGTTACATCAGTTCATCTGTGACTGCAGTGCAAGAAAACATTACTGTCCTACTTGTCATTTGCACGAAAGAAGACCAGCATGCAGTGAAAAGGGCTTAAAAATCAACAGCTTACTGAAAAGCTAAAACCTAAAATAAAATAAAAAATCTAAAGTTATCTAAAGGTGCTGCGTTGTTGCATACACATCCACAAACCGCTGTCTATACTCTGGACACATTCCCAAAACTATGTTTTGCGGTGTGAAGCATCCTCCCAATAGCCCGGATCTTGTCCTAAGAGGACAAAGAGGTGAAGACAGTGGTGCATTAGTGGCTCGCTGCTCAGCCTAAAGCATTATTAATGAGGGAGTAGAAAAGATTGTTGACAGATGGACAAAGTCTATTGAAAAGCAGGGGGATTATGTAAGTAGAACAGATTATATATGTGTATATATATACACACACACACACACACACACACACATAGTACTCTGGCTGTACAATTATCATTAATCAAATTTCATAGACAGAGAGAGAGAGTTTAAATTTGGTGAACGAATGCTACTGAGAGGAAGTGTATAGCCCACTTTTATTAAAGCGCTTGAGACTATTAACATAGTGTCATAACTTAGGCAGCTCCTGTTTAGAATCATCTTCATAAACAGCAATTCATTGTCACAGCAATTACTGGAATACCGCTGTCAGTCCCAGAGCAGGGAGCCAAAAGTGATTGCTTACACACATAACAAACATTAATCATACACGTCCTCATCGGCTCACTCTGGAGGAAACGAGAAAAACAGAAAGTGAGAGAGAGCCAGAGAACGAGAGACTTTGAACTTTTAAAAGCCCTTTCTCTTTGCATTGTTTGAAAGAAAGGGGCATTCAAATGGTGCACGTTGTGTGAAGCATTTCGCGATAAAGACAAAGAGGCGCAGAGCAGGAGAGAGAAAGGAGAGAGAAAGTGTGCGGGGGTGAAGGCGGAAGAAAAGAAGGACAGGTTGAGGAAAAAGTGAGAAAGTAAGAGGGTGGGGGAGAGTGCTTTACGCAATGCTAATATCTTGCCTTCATACTGCAACCAAGCTGAAGCAGTAGGTAAGAGGCACTCTTGAAGATCCCTGCAGTAAACTTTGATAAGCGTGTTAAACACAAGCCTCTGCTAATGTTCACACATCATTACAGCATAGAAAACAAGGTCTGAGTGTGCACCAACATAGGCCATGAACAATTACTCACAACACATTATCAACCACACATTTTTAAATGTGACAACAGGAGAGTTTAATCACACATAGATGGTGTGAACCAAGACTGCAGGGAGGCAGCATGATTTGTGTCCTAGAACAAACTGATTGCGAATGCAAACAGTTTGGCGGAATGTTAGGAGCCCTCAATACACTGAGATATCAAACCAATGCTAGGAGTCAGGTAGTACAACTTTAGAAAACAAATCACACCAGCAATGCACCTACGAGCAGCCCTGTGTGTAATTGACTTTCATGGCAGACGTGACGCTTGATTAAAGGTGGTTTTGTCACTCGCCTGTGTGCCGACCCTGATGTAGCCGATCGATACAACAGTGTGTGGTTCATCTGCAGTTTAACTAGTGTCTCACTTGCTGATGACTACACCATCTCTAAAGACACATGCACACACATGATATGAATCAAAGCACCTTTTTTGATAGATTAAGAATATCATCACCATTTATTGAACTGTGCCTGAGTGATCATTACACACATTCATCACAACAGCCCATTACGTGGAAATATCGAAATCAGATTTGGCATTGAAATGTGATCTGTTATATAAACATGTTTATACCAGGGCACTGCTGAAGTCTCAAATCTGATTGGACAGAAGGTGTTGATTAATTATCTATAACAGCAGGTCTGACACTAGTGCTGCTGCAAAACAAATCACAGGTTAACATTCGTGCAACTAAAAATATACAGAATTTTATAAAGAATATATAGTATTATTATTTAAAAAACATTATTTACATAGCATAATAGTTAATGTGGTGAAGATGTATGTAAGGTGACTAATTAACATTCTTGAAAGTCTTGAGACTTTTTTGTCAAAACAGTATTCAGAGGATAAATAAAAACTTGTCAAGAAATTAAGAAATAAACGCTGAAAATAATCAACTCTGTGGTCTGCAACTTGCCATTTGTTTTCATTTGTTACATATTAAAGAACCACATGTTGGAATTCATGATCCATTAACAACAGCACAGTTTAAAACAGTGCCAATATGGCTTGTACTAACATATGACACATTACACTCACTAAATGTCAGCTACTGATAAGGAGCAAGGAAAGGTCTTATCAAAGCAGGACCCATTTTTGGAGCTGATGCCAGAGCAGAGTAGCCGGCTGGATTAAAGGTGGTTTTGGCATTCAGAACAGTGTCGATGCCAGTGCAATGCGGAAGCATTGCCAAAACAACGCCACAGACATACCAGAGTGTTAGAGGAAAAGTGCCAGTAAAATGGCAGAGCAAAAGTATGACTGGCCTTAGAGCAGCCATGTCCTGCCTCACTGCTCTTGGGTGTACTTTTCATTATTACATAGCTCCTACCAAGATGTGACAGGCCCTCAATCATGCCTCAGCAAACTGCACATGGCTGCCCTTTTCCCTACCTTTTCACTGTGGTAGCTCACTAACGCGCCAACAGTTAATTAAGGTAAATCTGTAGTTGGAAAAGTAAAACGTGTCAAAAAAAAATTTGTATAAAGGAAAATATGTCCTTGCATATGTATAAAGAGTAAGAGAGAGTAAGATTGAGAGCTTTAATTATGAAGAAAAAAAAACATTATTGCCATGATGAAAAAAATGTCTAGCATGCATTGCAGTACATGTGCTTATTCATGTGTGCATCAATGAATGCACCATTCCACAAAATCCTGCATGAGAAAATCCTTACTCTGTTGAGCTTAAGATAATTCATCTGGTGTGAGGTTTGGAATAGTGCTTAGGAAACAGTCTAATGTAGAACAAAATGTTTGCTCCAGAATCTTGAACTTGCTCAGTTTAGTTCAGTGATTCTAATATGATAAACTTAACTCTCGCCTCTGAGGAGCATCCAACCATGAAAAGCAAACAGAAAAGCAGCTACAATACTTTCATTTTAATGAACACACAAGCTCAATCCTGTATTCTCTAATAACTTTCTGGAATACCTTTAAGGCAAACTAGACAAAGTTTCCCATATTTATTGGTCACTGCCATACTCGCTAAAACAGTATATTTACCTCCTTATGTAACCAAATCACTCACGTAAACAGCATACTAGGTTGTTATGACACTTGACGTAAAGGTTTTCAAAAATCTTCAGTTTTTAGACTCATCACCTTTCTGGAATTTAGGTTGATAATAAAACCTGCATGCTGTTGTGAGTGTTGTGATAAACAGATAAAAGGCACAGAGTTTTGTAATGAATAAAACAACGTCTAACTCTTAAATTTTGCAAGAGTGAGAAGCATTATTTTCTCTGAAGTCCCCCAGAGTGTGGGAATAAACTTTGAGTTAAAACAGGGTTTACTGAACTTTATCAACAATATGCCGAGATAATAGCCTCACTCAATTTTCTTCATTCACAACATCCTCCTTTGAAAACCAAAACCCATGAACACAACACCAAAGTGTTTGGGGATCAATTAATATAGTTCTTAATAAATTACCTAACATAAATGAAACTAAACTAACTAAACATCATCATAGTAACAGGTACACTTTTTCAAAAAATATCTGTTCACATGGAGAGAATCTGTTATCAAAGTCCACATAGAAGTTATTACTATAGAAATGATAATGCATTAGAAAAAGAATATTGTACAATCCTTTGCCAGGCCTGTCACAGACATGCTATTACAGAAAATAGGAAAAATCTTTTGACAATGAGCGTCCTAAAAAGTGTGTGACTGAAATCTTTTTTAAGAAACTTAAAAATGTGGTTAACCAACCTAACATCCTGACACAGACATATGTATGCTACAAATATTAATGTATATGAGCAAATGTATAAATGCATACATGTATATATAACCAAAACTGTTACATCGCGTGTGTTTGTGAGTGTGGACCATTTTTATGTTTTTCGTACTTGTTACACACAATGCTATTATTTGCCATTATTTAATGGCAAAAGAATTACTTAATGGCAGAAGAATGGCAAGACAAAGTAGAAAAAGAAAAAGAAGAATTAGCATGTGTTGTGTAATTAGTTATGAGGACTTTTCTGTACATATCAGTTAGATTTAAGTGTTAATTGAAGTTAATTTTGCTTTATGTGATTCAACTCATATTATTTTGTTGGGTCACCATTTAAAATGGCCTCAGTAATAATACATGGTACAGAATTTATAAAACAATAAAGATGATAATTTGTGAATGTTATTATTACAGTTAAGCAATATCCTGCTTTAAAAGATGTATAAAAGCCTTTACAGAGGCTATAATTTGTGTTATGATAGCATTCATTCCTCTGACATTTACGTACAATACTAAGAGACAACCTGCCGAAAGCTGGGACAGACAGGACAGGGACAGGAAAAAAGTGTTATTATGTCGATATCATAATACCACGTTGCAGACAAGTGACTCAGGCATTAAGGATGGTTAAAGCTAGTACAAAAAGCTGACTGTAAACAGTCACATGTAAATGTTTGCACCAATCCTATGAAACGATTTGAACACTTCCAAATAATTTCTTACAATTGTAAGTAGTGTGACTTTGAACGTGAATGCAGTGTTCCTGTTGAGGAAGTGCAGATTTTCACAGCATGGAGCCCCCGCTTGTCATCTCTTCTGGAGGAGCTCAACAATGCTTGAGTCTTACTGACAACAGTGTTCCCACACTGTGCAGCAAAACCCCCTCACTGTGCAAATGAGGAAAGAAACTCTGTAAATGAGGCATGAGGAGAGGAAGTAAGGCAATGTTAATTTTGTTGACAAAAAAACTAAAAATGGATCTGTTGCTAAATTGAAAACAGCTTCTGAAGTGACCTGGTGGTTAGTTTTTAAACAGGCATTACCGTAAATTAATATACTGAGACCATGGGTTAATATTTCGAGGCGACACAACTAAGCAGATTGTGGTCATGATTTATGATGTGGTCAAGAGATACCAAAGTCATTGCCACAAATTTTGTTACTTGAGCCCACAACTTAATGTTGTGGGAACATCATACTTAATAAATGGTCCCCTGATAATTATGTACCTACATAAAAAAGTACAAAAGTCAATTAAGGTCATATGGGCTGTTGGTATATGTATGTTGGAACATCTATAACTCCAGTATGTATCAAATATCATTTCAATAGTAATATTGTAAGTACAAATAACGCAACTGTAGTAATAATTCACTTATGTAAATGGAAAAGTAGTCACCAAGTAAATATCCACCAAAATACCTACAACCTTACGTATAAAAAGTATATAAAGGAAATATAACATTAGCTGCTGAGCCAAACACTTTTTAGCTACACAGATAGCAAAGATGTCCATTGTACAACAAAGGCAAAGTGTTGCTTATAGGCTCTAGCAGCACTTAGATCTATTTAATATAGCAGGCAATAGCTAAAAAAAAAACCTCAAATTGACATCTTAAGTTTTCATATGGTAAAACATCAAAAGAAAACGTATCTGTACTTGTTTTCACAGGTTGTATATCGTGGTGGGAAATGCCCTTGTTGTTTAAAGCATTTAAATCTAAAGATACCTGATAAATTTGGCCAGGGATGCTCATCTGTCTCCACTGGCTCAGACATAGCTCCTGCTGATTAAACAATTGCCACTTGAAGTCTTAGATTTTCAGCAGAGACCTGCTTCAATTTTGACGGAATCTCAAAATGTAATTACTTAAAAAGGTCATACTGTATCTTAATTGGGTTAGAGGCTCTGGATTTAGATGGGTTTTATTATTATTATTAGTAGTAGTAGTAGTAGTAGTAGTGGTATCTTAAAAAAGTAAAAGTACCAAGAACTAATTATTCTATAATTAGAGTAAAATAAGTTCATTGCTTTTCATACCTAAATATTATCAATTATCTCCATGCTTAGACTCCACAATTTTCTAATTCACTTCATTCAGTTAAGCCTCATTCACTGTAAATTACAACCATTGCTTAACTTATGGCCTCAAAATATTAATTCATGGACAAAGCTGATTAAAATGAACCACAATGCCACCTCAATGGGTCCATAATGAATGGCTAAATTAAACAGTGGTGAACCGGTTTGCAAATAAATGTAGGCAATTAAAGTGGAACCATGCATCAGTGAAGGTGGAACAGTGCAGGTTTTGAGATGTGGGTGCACACATGCCATGCATATGGGCAATCTGAAAATGATTATTTCTGAGCCACAAACATTGTGGTAATTACCAGTGGTAAGGTTGGAGTTGTACCAATTGATTCCAGTTTATAAACTTGATCAAAGTTTTGCTTTGCTTTGATTTTGACCCAGCAAAAACATTTAAAAATCTGAGGAAGCCTTGTGTGTCTGTGCTGGACACTGCTCTGCTACCTGTTTGAATTTGTTTTTTTTTTTATGTTTTGTGATTGCCTTACCTCAAAAAACTGTGGCTGTATTAGACCACTGTAACATTTAGACATCAATCTAAATCAAAGTAGTAGTTTGTACAGAGCAGAAAGATTGCAGGTATGTGTTTATTCTTTTTTCTTGTTATCCACTACCTAAAACTCAATAATAAATGGGACCATGCCAGAATGGCAGACAGATAGAAAGAAAAGATTGTGTAATTATGGACCATATTGTACATAATTTGTTGGAATTGTAATGTAAAAATGTGTTTTTACTCTACAGAAGCTTGGGAAACAAGCTGAATATCTGCACTGTTATCATGTTTTATTAAATTAAGCTCTGGCTATAAAAGGCTATAAAAGGAGCCTATAAATGCCCACTGTGTGTCTGTCCTATACCTTAAGTGGTCTCCATACATCCAATTTTAATTATAAGTATTCCTCTAACCTGAACAATGGGCATTTTTCATGCTTGAAGTGTGTCTCTGTGGTAACTATTAGCTTAGTATTTATTAATGTCTGGGATTATTCAATATTCATTCATTCACTCTGGATCCCTACGTAAACATCACTTGTTATGTTTCCTGCCCTTAAAAAAGACTATGAAGTCAAACAGTAGTTAAACAGCAGAATAAACAGTTTTTGGTGAGTGCTAACCACTCGGGTATCCATTTGG
>JAOVVF010000010.1:9241728-9258251 GCA_028565595.1 Duopalatinus emarginatus | reverse complement strand
ACTATGAAGTCAAACAGTAGTTAAACAGCAGAATAAACAGTTTTTGGTGAGTGCTAACCACTCGGGTATCCATTTGGAACCATGAGTCCCAAGTGCCGTAACTCCATACACCTGCATAAATGAAGCAGGTCAGAGGGCAAGAGGAACCACAGCAATAGGAATTGTGTCAGGATCTGGCAATGAAATCAAAGCAGGGTGTAGGAGTGCACATACAGCATTACAGAGACAGATCCAATTATTAAACATCCTCTTACCCTACAGTGATCTATGGCATCTGAAGCAAAACTGAGATCCAGGATCAAAGAGACAGAGCGCTGACTAGAGGCCAGTAGCAGGTCATTTACTGCTTTAACCAGCGCTTCCTCAATATGTTGATGAGAGTTAAATCCTGACTGATTATTATGTATTTATTCCTGTGAAAGGAAGGGTAGGTAGCTGTTGTGTTATTGTTTCTAGGATCATGGAGATAAATGGGAAGTTTGATATTGGTCTATAGTTTAATAGCTGACATGGGTCAAGGTCAGGTTTTTAATCAATGATTTCCTAATGGATATTATTTCAAAGATTTATATAGCTAATGCTAAGAAAGGAGTTTGCCTAAGAAAATGTGTAGATATTAGATGTAATAATTTGAGGGTGGATATTCCTCAAATTATTTTAAAAGGGAGACAATCTTGTATGTATCTGGTATGAAGCAAAATGTTGACTCTTTGTTATCAGTTAATTCATGATGTTCTCTGGGGTCAGAGAGAGAACCAATTAAAGACAATGAAGAGGCTATTATGACCAAGACACGTTTTAAATGAAATGACCCCTAGTGACACTGGCATAGACACAGATGCTTTAGTTATCCTTTTAGGCCAAACATGAACTGGTGCATGATAATGACTGATGATGATTACTATCTTCTCTTTATCTTCACAAGACAAACAGCCAGCAAAGCGGATTATTACATTAGAGTTTTTACCAGCCACCAGTTCCTTGCTCACCTTAGCACTTTACCTAATATAATAAGTTGATTATTGCAGTGCTGTTGCAGATAAGGAACCACCCTGATATTGGCAGGATTAAAAACTGAGGGATTGTACACACTACAGGTTCCTGACTCTGGATACAGCAATATGAGATAAGGCTGGTCTTAATTACTTGTAGCTTGAAATATTGAGCAGCTGAAATTCTCATTCTATACCCATCAAGACAGAGAGATGGGAGCTGCTTGTGGGATTGGCTCAAATATTCAGAAATTCATGCACACTACATTGAATACTGTATACAGTTTTCTTAAGGCTTACACAGGTTGCTTTCGGGAGTTGTGTTCATTTGTGTTTGTCTAGGGTGGAGGGGTGACACTGAAGAGGTGGCCGGTAATTGCATTTCCTATCATTTGTTGGCTTCTTGGCTCTGGCTAACCATCAAGTTAATGTATGTGGCCCTTCCCTCTTGGCTGAAAATGGATTTGTGCTGCATTAGTTGATGAGAAGAGTAAATTACATTAGGGTCCACAATGTGATCTTACTCCTTCAGGTGTAAGACCACCCTTAACCCTGACTGCTTCTGATTTAGCTCTGCTGGCGCATATGATGTTCCAGCTATCAAAATGTTTAAAATGTTTAAAAAGAGGATGTAAATTAAGACCCTTGGATAAAATTGTACAGCTTCTTCCTCCAAAGAGGCAGCAATACAAGGTCTGACAAATAATTGCCTTTAAAGTGATATTCCCAGTGAGGCTCTATAAAAGGCTACTTTCATCCCAACAGTCAGCACACCCTAAATAACAGTGTGGTGCCAGAGATTTTGCAGCAGACAGACTGTGTGATTTTAGCTTTAAGAGCCATGAAAGGCAATTAGTGTCTGCCTATCAGCTTCATGGCCAGGAAGCCCACTCAAAGGAAGTGAGAGAAATGCAAGAAGAGAACATTTCTGCCCACACAACTAACATGAGTATCAGTTCATGATTCAGAATACTGCAAAGACAAGGATATTGTAACAAAATCATTATTAATATTAAAACAAAGCATGTCACAGTATTACCCAAGGGAATGTGATTATACAAAAGCCTGTTAG
Source organism: Duopalatinus emarginatus (assembly GCA_028565595.1). Classification (NCBI taxonomy): domain Eukaryota; kingdom Metazoa; phylum Chordata; class Actinopteri; order Siluriformes; family Pimelodidae; genus Duopalatinus; species Duopalatinus emarginatus. The sequence goes on along the minus strand of JAOVVF010000010.1, from coordinate 9,256,187 downwards.
GATTGTTTTTAAAATACAACAGCATATGCACACATCCCAGAATATGGTATAATAACTCTACTATGCTTAATCCCAGAGTGCATTTAACACTGGAGGATTTTTCTTTAAGCTTTGTTCTTCTAGGTCATCAAGGGTCTCTACTACTTGTTAACATCCTATCTATTTTGTTAGTGAAAGGAATGTCTGGCCAGCGATAACTCATAAAATAACCAGGACCTGTGAGCAAGTCCAGACTAGGTATTTCTCTGTTTACTTTCACAGCAGTTACTGAATAATTCATAGCAGTGCCTGAATAATATGCCTTCTTAGGAATATGACAAGAGTTTTAGGTGTTAATGCATGCGGGGTTCATAAAAAAGAGCTTCTTTCCAAATATACACAAGCTTTAACACCAGTGGCGTCTCTGGGAGAGGAAGCCTGGTGGGGCACAATAAACTCCTCATGGGCAGCCTAGGACTCGTCAGTGAAACTACACACAAACTGACTTATTCAATAAATACAAACATGAAAGCAGCTCATCAATGAAGTCAGAAATACACACACAAAGCAGGAGTTAGCAGAAGTGGAGACTTGAATACAGGACACATCAACACCTGACCTTACAGGACTGGCATATGACCTTGCTGTACAGCATCATGTCACAAATGGCCAAACATTCACTGTGGTCTGCAACTGAAAGGACACATCCAAAGCAAGATGGAAAACAGGAAAACCCAAATACGTAACCTACAGCCCTAATAAAACTGCTTGTAATAATGTAAAACAGACTCATCAGTGACATAAAAAACTCATTTTGTTTATCAGGGCAAACCTGTTGATTACTTTTCTGCCAAAGCCTAACAATCTATTAATGAACTCATTTTCTCTCTTAGTTAAACAAACACTGATGGGATGCCCCATGCTCACCAAAAGATAACAGGTAGACAACCGCTACAGGAAGATGTTTGAAATGTTTGGACAATGATACCCTTGTCATATGAACTAAATATTATAGTTACGAAGGACAATACATAAATATATTACTTGTTGAAATGAATTATTGATTATGTTGTGCACTGCTCCGCAGTGACCTCTGATGCTGCCTGGCCACATCGGCCACTAATGTAGAGATGCCCCCGTTTACACTACAAATTATATACATGTACATAGCTGTATAAGTGACAACATTTGTTAATGAAGATCATACATTCACAATGTAGAACTATTTTTCAGGAATTTGTGAGGGGAAAACCGCCTGTTTTTACTCACTGGCAGAACCTTGGCAGTGTTTAAAACTATAGTCACATATCATATAATTAGCTGACAGCCTGTGAAAAAGAAAGAAAAGGAAAATCCTCCTGACAGTACACTTGCAAATGACAAAGTCCACATTCACACTTAAGATAAAATGACACGATATTTGTATTAAAGTCCAAACAGTATATTAGAATACATTTTGCATAGATATGAATGCTTTGCAATTGGATTAAAGTACTAAGAAGAGGTGAGATTTGTTTAAGAAACTGGCGAGGATTTAAATGATTGTGATCATTCATCATGACCCCAAAGAATCACTAAAGTATATCTCTATAATTCACCATTTTAATCCTTTAAACACATCATAGAGATGAAGTCCTATTGAGATGTATTAATACCATTAAAGCAGTTCTAGTAAGAGAAACAGAAGTACAGAGAGAACTTTGTATGTTCACCTTACTAACCTTCTCCTCCTCCTTCCCCTTCCTCCTAATGTGATGAGTTTGCCACCTACTTTAATGAGAAGATTAACAAAATTCAATCTTTAATCCTACCCCTATTGTTGTGCTGCGTGTTCTCTCCTGCCCTCCAATCACCGTAGCACAATTGGCTTCTCTTTCTACAGAACAGATTCTGCAGATTCTCTTGTCCCCACCTTCTAGCGGGATCCTATCTCTTCCCCAGTGCTCCAGATTATAGCTGCTTCTTTTCATCACTTCCATTGCAAATGACTCTATAACATCTGTTCATAAACCAACTCTGCCTTCAAGACAGGAAGGGATCTTGAAAAGGTCCTCTCCTCGGACATCAGCAGCTCCAAACCAATATGGCTTTTCTTCTTCTTTAAAATATAAAGTCTAAAATTCTTATCCAGAATGACCGTTAAGATACCAAGCAGTCTGGGCTCAAAGCAAAACACTCCACAGACACTGCCATTATGGCTGTCAGTAAAAAGCTTGACACTAAGAGATCAGCCAAACTGTCATCTGTCCTTATCATCCTTGACTTTCCAGAAGCCTCTCGTCATCGTCAATCACAAGACTAACCTGTCTATCTTCACAAGTCTTGGAATTGTTGGCACAGCGTGATGGAGGTTTGCCTCTTGCATATCTACCCCTTTGCTGCCCTCCCTCCAGTGGTTTCCTTTAGATGGCAAAATCAAATTTACCCACTTAATTGAAGTCATGTATCACAATCTGCTTTGGACCCTGTTTTCTTTGAGCTTTTAGCATGGCTCAACTTTCCACGATTTACTAGCGGTCATCAAACAAAGAATGAAGACCTCCCACTTCACAAAGCACATAGCAATTACAAAGTAATTAGCAATTATTTCATTAAAAAATCTTGACTAAAAATCTCATTAAAATTCTCCTTGGCTCTTCACTAATTTCTAATTTCCCTTTAACAGGGTAGCTTGAAGGTATTCTTAGACTCTTCTTTCTGTAAGTAACTCCAGACAAGGGATCCATCTAGTAGAGACATAGGAGTTTGATAATACCAGTATTACAGTATATCATACAAAGGAAACCAAAAATAGTTGTGCAGATAAGAATTACTATTCAGCTGCAGAAAATGGAATTATAAAACATCATTATTCCCTGGAATATAATATGGAATTACAGGGGTTTTTTAACCCCATAAATACTTAAACTCCTAGGATTTCTCACTTGGTTCCGACTTACATTTCTCTCTCTCATAGCTTCATACACTTCCTAATATGTTCGCTGCATCTCCTGAATAATTCATATTAATTACAGATTAATATGCTTAAAGATAAAATAAAATCTGGGTTTAAAGGTTTTCCAACAGGTAATGTATCAGAAATTGGAAAGCATGTTGTATAGCTATTGTAAGTTTTTTTCTATCCAGTTTTATTCCTAACCAAAAGAGAGCACAATATAAAAAGAGAGCTGATCCGGAATCTATTTGTGCTAAATACATTCATATTAATTTGCATATAATATGTGAAAAAAATTACCCAAAATCAGCAAACTAACACTGAGAGGTTTAATACAAATCACCACTGTTTTACATCCAATACTTTCGCATTCTACACAGTGCACTCTATGTTAAAGAGAGAATTCAGGGGAATAAAACTGGATAGAATGTTAATCATTTGTGCATCTCTTCGCTGTGCTAGGCATGGATGTCAGCTAACCTTTTATCATTGCCTTTAATCTGCAGAGGTGGCAAAAGGAGCTACAGCATCTAAAATTACAACTCTTTCTCTCGTGCAGTGACATTTGGCTCGCCCACAGTTGCAGATGAGTGCAAGTGATGTCAGGAAGGTTTAAATTAGACGAAGGATATAAATACAAAGTCATTGTCATCAATGGCCAAAAGACAGTCCAAAATGACTGGGTTAAAACTGGCTTTTCTATATTGGTATATATGAAGAAAAAACATAAACTGGTTTTTGTGCTCAATAAATGCATTAATACAGTTTTTATTTAGCTAGTATGATAAAATGATGATAAAAATATCTTATGAATGTCCGATTTGCATACAAATAGCATTAGCATAGCATTCATCAGTCGAATGGCAAAACATCAACTACTATTTTCTGTCAGTTGCTACAGACATATATCACTGGCTCTATTACTGCTTTCAGTAATAAGTTTTTTTTAAGAAACAGTGCTAATCATTAACTAAATTTATGAAATAAATATAATTTCTTCCTTATCTGTAGCAAAATGTTGTTACTAGTGTCCTCAGACATTATAAACCTTCTCATTGAAATGTACAGGCTGAAGGTACTAGGATGGAGTGCTAGAAGCCTTGGAACAGACTGGGGTTAAGTGTCTCGCTCAAGGGCCTGCAGTCCTGAAAAGCTCGATGTCAAAAGGACACTATACCACAATTCCCAGCAAGGATGAAAACTGCAGTTCTCCACTTGCTAGAGAGCATCTCTAAGCACTGAGCTAGCTATACATCACTCCTGTCAAGGCAGCGTTTTCCCCTAATCACTCTCGCTACCATAACCACAGTTTTGAAATTAAGGGATATTAAGCATAGTGGCGCTGAATAGGTCAGAATTTCTAACATTTTTCATAAGACTGGCATAAAAAAAGCACTAAAATGTCTGTATTCAATTTCTTTGTCCTATTTCAGGCTTTAAAATGTTCGTGAAAGACTCAAGCAGAGAGTAACCTACTTTGCGAAACAGATTTGTTCACTGTTATCTGTTTTGATAAGCAGTTCAGAACATTTTCATCCCCTGATCATGACTCTCATTATTGATCAAAGCTTTGTCTAATGTCGCTTGTGCCTCAAGAATTATAGAAAAACAAATTGAATTTCCACAGAACCTTTGCATGTTTTATTTAAACTGTACTTAGCGGCATGGCAACTTTACTGGCCTAGTTATTCCATTTTGTACACAGGCTCTGTACAGTTCAAAATACAGAGGTTTCAAATCTCAAAGGAGCGATGTTTCCATGTTCCTCCACAATAAAGGAGACACTTGTCAAATGTCTTGAGGAAAGCACTGAAGAGTGTTTGACAAGGTTGTACTGCTTTAAACAATGCTGTTTCCAACCCGCCTGTCAAATTGACTGCTTACTTTGTAACTCGGCAAAAAACTGGGGAAAGATAAATGTTGCATTCTTGAAAATATATCCTTCTTGTCAGGTGTTGAGATAATATATGCCTCACTTTTACTTCTCTTGCACTGCAAAGACGTTGACGTCCCATCACAATTAGCACTCCAAGGTTCTTTCACTCTGTCTCAAGACTAGATAGCAAGGGCACACTCTAATTTTCTCTTTGTCTTAAAGCTAAGGTTGAGTGACAGATTGTGTCCCTGTACGCCAGCCACAGAGGTTGCTCATGCAAACAGCAGAGCCAGAACAGCTGCCAATGGTTCCCGCAGTAGGAGTCATGGAGTGTGCATTGAGGGGGCTGAAAACAAAGAAGTAAAGTTGGAACACTGAAAGAAACCTAATGTGATAGAGTGCATTATTACACAACAGACATCACAATGATATAGAAATTGAAACTTTTAAAGGATCATGAGTTTAGCCACATAGTTTACAAATACAAGACCTAAAATATTCTGTTAAATCAGGTATTTCATAAAAGAAATTAAAATCGGTTTTATTGGACTATACTAGAGTGGCTGTGTGACTATTTTAAGTTACATTATACTACATGGTTACTGAATTCTCAATGCTGTTTACTCAGAAGCTAATTTTATATAATAACAGCTCTAACAATAAGGCCCAATGTAATTCAAATCACAGGTATTTATCATTGTTTGCATTCTGATATGGTATTTTTACTACAGAATCTCATTTACAGAGACATGGTCCATATAATAAAAAAAGTACACTGATATGCCAAACGCCATGAAATAGAAACTGGTATCATATAAGACCCCTTCCAGCCCAGTGAAGTGCAGCAACTGGACACCACAATCGATTCCACAAGTGGGCAAAAGACGTCTGGAGGGATGATGATCCATGCCGTCTGTATATCCACTCACAGTTCAATGGTATTTGTAGGGGCAGGATCTTAGGTGCAAATGGACCTTTTAACCAAATCACATAATGCTCAATTGGATGCATGCTGGGTAAACAAGCAGGCCACACCCATTTGTCAAAACTCTCCACAACGCTCCTTAAACCAATTCTTGACAAGTGTGGCCCAATGGCATGATGCGTTATTCTGCTTGAATATATAATTATTGTGGGGGTTCATGAAGTCCATAAACAACTGCAAATGGTCACTAAGAGGTGAAACATATTAATGACGTGTTTAGGTTGGACAAATGGACTTAACCCATGCCATGAGAACACACCCCACACCAGTCTGAAACTATCATTAGCCTGCACAGTGCTTTGTTCTCAACTAGGGTCCATGATTTTATGGGGTCTGTGCCTCACAGAAACCTTACTATCAGCCCAAAGCAACTAGTATCAGGACTCGCCACACTTGCTAGTCCTCTATGGTCCACTTAGCAACCTCACAAGCCCAGGTTAGGAGTGGTGTTGTGTGCAAAACATGAAATGTAACCATAAATGTTTAAAAAGTATTATGTGGCTATGAAAATACATTATAAATTATAATTATTATAATTGGTGGCAATGTGTTATAAGAGGAATAAAATACATCAGGACCTGGTGTTTTGTAGAAAATCACAAAACCTCATCAGTGATAATTTTCTCATAACTGCCCCGAAATGGATTGTTCCTTACTGGCTAATCATAGTTTATTATGCACAGAAAACCAACATCATAGCCAGTTAAATCATGTTGATTATATTTAATATTTCTCATTATGAGATTATTAAATATATAATTCTTAATTTAAGCCTATTTTTTTCTACAGCCAGCTTATATTACACTATAGTTGATGTATTTATTAGCAAAAAGTGAAAGCATCTACAGAAATAAGAATATATTTACTAATAATATGATTATACTATAATAAAAATATTCAATAAGTAGAAAACCAAAGAAAAGCACAGACGGAAAGGTGGCATGATTAATTCACAAATAGATATTAACCGACAATATTCAACTAAATAAGAATTCTTTAAAATCAGTATGATGAGCTAAATAGATGTAGTTCACTCCCTTTCTGAAAATATGGAAAAGGTGAGGCTTTATAAAGTGTATTGCCTTCTGAGAATGGACTACCAAGATGAAAGCCTTTATTACAATTTGTGTAAAAGCCGTGTGAAGATGGCTGCTCTTCTCTCCCTGAGTAACATTTCAAAAGTCAGGCCATAGCCAGTAAAGTGGTACAATGCCATTTCCCCCTGCCTTCTTCTTCCATGCTGGAATGCACATTTGTATGCATTGATGTTAATGAAAACAAATGAGTGCAAACATGTTTCTTCAGACATCAGAAGACCACAGGCTATTAGTGTGTTGTGGGTAGGTAAAGCATCCAACCCCTCCATTTTTTTTCTCTGCAGTGAAGGTTATGGAGGAGGAAGATTAAAGTAGTGTCAGCCAGCAGCTTTAAATGGCCAACACTAAGAGCAGAACTACTCCGCCAAAAATACTAGGCAAGGAAAGGTGAACGGGGGAAAAAATGTGAGGGGGGAGTTATGAAGAAAGAGTGATGGAGAGAGTGCATACAGACAGACAGACAGAGTAAAGCTAGTGTGAATAGAGAAATACTGAAGGATGACCTGAGTGGAAATTTGGAAAAGATGGCCTAAATAATGATGGGTGAATAATAGAATGATGGACAAGACAGAGATGGAGGGAGGGAGGCAGTGAGGGGAAGAGGAGTGTGGGAGAAACCGCAATTGTGCGGTATTTGACACCTCCACAAAAAAAACACCTCACAGGCCTGTCAATCAGAAACGCTGTGCTGATTGATTTTCATCTGCTCTCAATAAGGGTTTGCAGGATTCCCGTTCCTTCCTCACGTCTGTCTGGCAGCCTGCCCCAACACACACACACACACACACACACACACACACTCCCCTCAACCCAAATATCACTGTGTCCTCAGCCACTTGTCAATCAATAGAATGAATTGCAGAACAGGACAGTCTCTGCAGCAGGATTATAAAAAAATCCACTTTAGTGGGATAATTAAAGTCAAAACTAAATGTTGGTTACATCGAAGCTTTGTGCTTTCCAGTGTCGTAATAATAGGACAAGCTGCATTTTCTCACTTAACAAGTTCAACAGAGAGGCTGGTGAGCGGATGTTCACGGTTTGCTTTAGACATATTTGCAATAACAGAAGTAACGGGAATTAACCTCATTAGAGGACACGCCACAGCATTAAACATACAAATAAATCAATAAAATAAAATACACACCATCCTGTTTTTTATTCTTATCTAAATTTTCAGTGACTCTAACCCGCTTATCCTACTACTGTGTCATGTGCGAGGTGCTGGAGTCTAGGGCAGAGAATCATTTTGGACAGGTCACCAGACATATTCACACATTTACACACATACACACACACACACCTAGAGGCAATTTAGTATTTCCAGTCCTCTTGCCTGCATATCTTTGGACTGTGGGAGAAAACTGGAGAAACGCACACAAAAATGGACAGAACTTGTAAATTTCACACACCTGGTCATTTGAACTAGAGATTGAAACCCAGCCGTTCTTGCTGTGAGACAAGAGCACTACCCACTGCACCAGCATGCCATCCAAACTTGTCATTGTTGGGGTTTTTTTTGTAAAAATGCTATGGTATATGAAGAACAAAACACTTTATACCATGGGATGTTTACACCACCGTGCTGTTCGTGAATAAATTTAAAGATAGAACAAGCGAGATATTAATCGATTACATCAACCAACTGAAGGTCAAACAGAGAGTTCATAGCTAACAGAAGCAGAATTCGGAGGGAAAAAAATATGAAAAAGGAAAGCACAGAGAAAGGGAACATGTGACACAGTAACCTTTTCAATCCTCGCACAAAGGTTAATAAGCAGCTCGCAGAATCAAAAGCAGCATTCACTGACCTCATTTAATGACCGAAAATGTAGCAGATCCGCCACAGAACAGGTCAACGTCCAGCACAGTCTCCTTCATTCTATGTAAAATTCATTCAAACATGCTTCAATGCACACACACACACACAGACACAAACACACACACACATTCTACCTATTTTACTGATGTCACTTATTTAGTACATCCTGCAAGATATTTTGACAGTGATTTGTATGTGCATTGCACTAAGCATAGCAAAACATCTCCACTCGACTGTGCTGGACTGCTGCCACATCTATTCGATTTAATTTTTTGCAGGGGCAAAAATGTCAAATTGTGTGCATCCAACTCAACTATGGAGTTTAACAGAGGTGCAGGAGGCACTACACAGACAATGAGCTGGACAGAGTACTCTAAAAGTACAGGGGTTTAATAAAAGGTTAATGGGAATCCAGACACTTGCTGTTATGCTCTCTGAGAGCATGGAGAGCTGTGTTTTCACTTTATTACACACAAAGCACTGACTCATCATCTCAATTAGGCATGTTTAAATTGGAGAAATGTCTGCATACTCTACAATGTGTTGTACAACCTGAGCAGAAACCTTACATTTACCAAACATGTCATACACATCACACCTCTTACAGCTACTCCACTGGCTTTCAAATATCTGCCATATTAAGTTCAAAATCCTTCTTCTAAATTTCAAAGCTCTATGTGGTCTACTTCCTACCTCAGTGAGCTCATTTCTCTGTTCTGTCCCTCTCACACTCTTAGATCTTCTGGCTCTAGACTTCTGGCTGCTGCTCCAAAACTTTGGAAATCTCTGCCACAGTCTCTGTGACTTCCACTTTCTCTTCCTTTAAAATTCAATTGAAAACTCTCCTCTTTACTGCACTATTCTTCCTAGTTGGGCCTAGTTTCTAGGCTTTATACAAGCAAACTATAAGGAGTAAGTGGGGGTTAGAAATATAACGTTGGACATGTGTCTGGTACAGATTGGTGGTGGCTCCATAATGGTATCGGGTTTGTTTAGCTGGCATTTGAGCCTTGGTACGTCTACAAACATTTTAGCTGAACGCTATGTGAGTCTCCTTTCTGACGAGTTCATGTCCTGCATTCTTTTTGACGAGTTTCAACAGGACAATGCGCCGCCACACGTCTAGAAATACCAAATTATGGTTAGAGGAACATTCTTCTGAGTTTATTTGCCATTCTCACCTAAATCATCTGAGAATTGTGGGCTATTCCACAGGAATATGGTGTTTATTGCCTACAGAATATTTCCACAAGCTTGTTGAGGACATCTACTAAGTATTTGATTGGTGTATAAGTTTTTATGGTACTTCAGTGTTCACACAAATATATAGGCTACGTATTAGTATCGGATGATTTTCAACCCAAACATGTGATCAAAGATGTGAAATAAATGAGCCATATTTTATGAGATAAGGACGCCATTTCTGTATTTCTATCTAGCGTTTCATCTAGGAATTGAAGCTGTGCATGAACCCCCACACCAGATGGAAATGCAGACCCTTTAACCTTTGACTAAGAGACTAAAAACTGGTCTCGTACACAGCTGAAGAAATGCCATATTGTACGTAAATATGCAAACGTGTTGTCAGTCTGGCCAAAACTGCTAAAGGTGGTTATAAATTGTAATAAACCAGTTTAGACCATATCTTACGCACTGATTGCACTACGAAAAGTGTCATCCAGCACCTGCCCTCGATTGTTATTGTCAGTTGGTCCCAAAACCACAGACTGGTCCATCATATATGTACATCATTTTTATGTAACATTGTGTTCTACCTTTCCCCTCATCTTTTTGTATTGGACAACTGCAAGTACCCGAGGATCATAACAAGCATTTCAGTGTATCCTGACATTTTGTGCACCTGACAAACTTGTAAAGGAAAACAAGTTGACATATAAAAGCATGCAGCATAACATATCTAAGGGGTGAACATTCTCTGCACCACACATTTCCTCCATGTTATCACTGCTTCCCTTGAAATAATTCAGCTTGGCTTAATTTAAACACACCCCCACCCCCACCCCCTCCCGCAGATGTTATTATGTTCCCCAATCATTCGGCTGCCGTGGCGAGAATGGAGATCAATCACAGCACCGTCCTCACGGCAGGACACTCAATCAGCAAGTCTGAGAATGTGACATTTACCAAAAGATATTGCCTACATATATAAAATATATGATTCAAATTCAAGGTGTGACTATGGCACTGGTCTTGCTTTGCCACCGAGACTACAGAGACGACGTCCAAAAAGGCAACTGATCAGATAGGAGCTCATATTTGCTTTGCAGGAGAAGAGATTGCAGAAAGGGAAAAGAAAAAGCGGGCAGTCTAATTTCCTGCATGCTACAGCGAGCAGGTGGCCGTGGTGCTTGGATGGCTGCTTGGATGCTATTCCACAAAGATGCATATCAGTCAGAACAGGCACTAAACACTGTCAAGCATGAGTCAAAATTACACTCAAACATCAAACATTATGTGCCAGACAATGTTTTGTTTGCTACTTTTTCCTCCAAATCAGTAAATAAGATCTATAGCATATTTTCCTATCAAGTATGAGGGCATGACTGCATATAATATTTGATACGTGACTGCTAAACTAAAAGCAATATACAATGCTGAAATTCGGATGTCTGACTAAAACTACCAAATATTTTTTGTGTATAGATTTCGAATGAAATTTCTTTTCTTTATTAAAAACAATTATTTATAAATAAAGAACAACACTATAGCTGAGCCCTGAGTCAGGACACCTGCCATGTGCAAGGTCGCAAGCAGTCATAACAGTTGATGTCTTGTAAAACAGTACAATGTTACAGGTGCAATAAAAATCATTCATCGCCCATTGAAAATAAGGCTTATTAGCAAAAACAAATTGACAAACTGTCAGCTGTTTCCAATAAACCAGCCAAACAAGAACAACACAGTAAGCTCAACACAACTAATATTCAACCCCATTCATGAAAAACATCTTTAGCCCCCTGTTGTTTTCATGACCTGCTGCAGGTTCTAGCAGTGTTCCTGAGAAATCTCCATTCCTCAAGGGCAATCACCTCCAGTTTACTAATTTTCATGCAGTTGCATGCTCCACTGGCTATCTTCAAATCCCTCCAAATATTTTCTATAGGGTTCAGGTTAGGAGACTGTAATAGACACTCTTCCAGAACCTCCGAAACCAAGTGGTATACTTGAGTTCTTTGTCCTGTTGTAAGGTCCAATGACACCCAAGCTATATCATCCTGACAGAATGCATGATATTTCTCCAAGAATTTCCTTGATTGATACTTGATTTAGGTAGCAATATATATGAATGGATGGAGAAGGGAGAATGAAGCAAGCGGTGAAAAGAATAGTGAAGCATGGTGGTGGCTTGGTGATGCAGTGGGGCTGCTTTGCCTCCTCTGGAATTTTTACATGATCAGAAAGGGGTCTTCTCACAAATAAGAGACAGGTCGCAGCAGACTCACAGTTTCTAAAGAAAACCCACCTAGTTTTATTGCAACTGTATGTTAATATCAGTAATTGTCATGATTTTATGATGTCTTGGCAGCTTATGTCACATGCAAATTTTTGCTGAGCATGTCCTAGTTAGCAGATGGCTCAAGACAGATGTTAATACGCATACTTTCCTATAACTACCATTACACTGACGTCACATATATGTCATGTTAAAAAAATGTATTCTAACGTATGATTTAACATATATCCATATTATTATAATATAGTTTTCAAATATTACCATTACTGCCTCACAATACTGTACATTAGGAGTGCTTTAAAGGGGACATATTATGAAAAACACTTTTTCAGTGTTTGTGTACATTTATATTTGGGTATCTGGTGAGACCTCAGCCTACCAACCCACAAACTGTGAAATGAGACAACCCAGTCAGTTTTGTGTGAGCTACTTAGATAAGAAAACATAGGTTTGAACAAGCCATTTAGATATTAAGCCTTTTGTGGGCCCTCACTAGAATAATACAACCACTCCATCTGAATATCTCCATCTACTGTGTAAGTACGTTCACCCACAGCTTGAGAAACACATTTTTTTGTTTGTCACAAGTCTCAAATGCTCCAAGTCAAAGTTAAGTCAAATACTGCTGTTGGGTGAACAGACCAACACACATCATTAAGATGAAAGTGAGCTATGTGCCTATTGTGTTTGCACACAGAGGAATGTGACCTCCACATTTAACCCATCCGTGCAGTGAAACACACACACACACACCACTAAACACTATGGGGCAGTGTACACACTTGCCCGGAGCGGGGGGCAGCCCCAAGCCACAGCGCCCGGGGAGCAGTCAGGGGAGTTAGGTGCCTTGCTCAAGGGCACTCAGTCATGTCTTGCCTGGGTAGGGATTGAACCCACAAGACCAGTTCCCTAACCACTAGACCATATAGGTTCCCAGCCTCAGATGACAGGACATCTGAATGGATAAACTTTATTTGGACGATAATGTTGCAGTTATAGTCAGTAAAAACCAGTAACTGTGTAATATAAACATTGTGTTTGATTATTATTACTACCTAGATCATTACAAGACCAGTTATCACAGGAATATAAAAACAATTTTACAATTACTTATATAAATAAACAATAAACAACATTGATCATGCTATTTAAAAAGTAGGACTATTTCTGTATCTAAAGGCTACTTGGCATAGTCGCTGCTGCTTCAACATGTTCCAGATCACATGCCCTGAGGAGGGAGCGCATCATTCAGAAACATGTAGATCTATTTGCACAGGGTGACAAGTACCTCTTGGGATGCTGTACACTACCAAAAGCTGTTTTCATGGAGCTTTGCAATAGTTTGGAGCCAGCACTGCGAAACCACACCAGACGGTCTAACCTGGCATCACCACACATGCAGATACACTCTGCCTTGGGCTTTTTAGCCACTGAAACATTTCAGAGGGAGCTAAGAGACAGGGTGGGCATATCACAGGCATCCATCAGTCACACTCTTCAGCAAGTCGTGGATGGAATAAATCAATTGGTTACACAATATATATAATTCTCCTATACAGTAGGAGCACAGATCCCAGTCAAGATAGGATTCCATTCTGTTGCTGGTTTACCCAACACCATCAGTGCAATAGACTGCACTCTGATCCGTTTCCATTTCTCAGCCACAAGCAATATCATACTATAAATGTACAACTTATATACAACCATCAGAACTATCTTCTGAATATGTTCTCCCACTTCTATGACTCCTAAATTTTAGGTGTGTGTTTGCACCTCAAACAAGAAACTGCTGGAGATACATGGCTCATTGGTTTGCATCTTAAAGTAATTATAAATTTGAGGTGCCAGGTTCTGCCTCAGAGGGTGGTTGCCTCATCAGGAGCTCATCTGTAAATGAATGGAAGGAAAATAAACAAATCATTGCAGTAAGGCTGGGCCAGAGTACTCAAATATTCATTTTTCATTTGGGGATTCAGATAGGCTATTTGTTTTTGTGAGCACAATTTCTACTATAATTTGTACTTTATCACTGCACTGCAATGTAAACGTATATCATCTCAGCTCCTCCATGCATCTCACTCTATACCAGACATGGGCAAACTACGGCCCGTGGGCCATATACGGCCTGTTGGGCTTTTTAATCTGGCCCGCCAAACTTGTGTCCAGGTAGATGGACAATTTTCCCCAATAGATGGCGCACTCCAAAAACATTAACCTTTGTTTGAGTGTGATGTGTTACTCTCTACTTCACTTTTCGCTTTGCAGTTTGAGCCCTTCAGTAAAAATGAGC
>JAOVVF010000010.1:9230441-9241628 GCA_028565595.1 Duopalatinus emarginatus | reverse complement strand
CTCCACATCATTGCATTCAGTTTTTATTCACAATTTGTTTAGTGTCCCAACTTTTTTGGAATCCGGTTTGTATAAATGCTGAAGTTTTTGTACCAAAATAAATGGAGGGGACCAGCCAAACGTCTGCACACCATCCCCACCAAAACCATCATGTTAAACACACACACATACACACACACCATTTATAGTGCCAGAGCTGATAGGGGCAAAGTGGTGGATCTCAACCTCTTTCACACCATAAGTCCCATATCTCTGTGTAATGTGTTAATGAGGGAAGAGTAAAAGCAGAGTGTAGCCAGCATGCGAGACAGCAGAAGAATCCAGCCCTTGAGGAATCATCTAGTTTTAGCTTTCGCTGGAGTTTATTTATGGCTCTGCATCGTTTGTGAAATCCTCACATGAATAGGCTGACCTTTGTGCGCCTCAGTCAAAACACAGAAATCTTCCAGTTTTAGACTGCAGACGAACCCACTGAGTTCCTGATGTTTACCAAGAAAACTTTCAGATGTAAAGGAATCTGTGAGACATTTAAACAATATAATCTCAATATTTCTTTTTCCCTGAAAGCTACTATATAGGAGCTACACGAAATCCAACCTGAAACACTCTCTCAATTAGCATTCATCTGCTACTGCTTCCTCGCCGCTACGTTTTCCTGGTCAGGGCCAAATCGGTGCCCTGAGGCAGTTGCAGTATTGCGAGCTCTGACTGCTATACAGTGAGGGGCTGAGCCGGTGTCACCAGGCTGTCTCACTTAATGAGCAGATAGTCTGAAATAGTCTTATAGTCTGATAGTCTTATTTCCTATTTTCCTGTATGTCAAAAATCTGGCGTTCGACTAATATGTGATTAAATGAGACAAATAAGGTGAATTAACTGATTAATTAGACTCATTAATGAGAAAAAAATGAGTTTATTTGTATAGAGTATATCACACACACACACACACAGATTTGTTGTGCTATTTATGAGAGGGCCTTCAACTGCATTATTTTTTCAGTGTGTTGTGCTATTGCTGTCCGATTTTCTCATTTTACCTGATTTTTGGCTTACAGGTTTTCTTCTCCTACAGGTTTTAAGATATTGCCTCAGGTCAAACTCTAAAATGTCCAGCATGTTAAGGTGAAGTGTGCTTGTATACAGTTTGTATAAATGTTCAACCCTTCTTCTGCAATACTTGTTTTTCTGTGGAGAAAAAATCCATCCGTTTGAATGGGGATTATATTTAAACTGCTGTACTTCGGGAAATTTCCAGCCTACAACCAGGACAATCGGCATTCTTACACCCAGATACACCCAGATCTGTCTTGTTAAATTATGGATAAATGACACTAATCCTTCTCTTTCTACCTCTCTTTTAATTCACGCCATCAATTGGGAGCAGCTAAGGCTCGGAGTGAGAATCAGCAGAATTAACTTTTTCACTAAACATTCTTGTCTAAAATCAACACATCATTTCACCTGGCGTCTATATCTAAAGTTTAAATGATAGAGATACTCTCCTTCCATCATCTGAAAATATCTCATCATTCAACAATTTATTTTTGGAGCATTTGTTTGCCACCAGGCACAGCAAACTGCCCCACTCACTTCATTGTTCATTTCAGACCATCAGATTTAGATTACACTATAATAAATCATCAAGACATTTTCTTCTCAATCCCCAACCTGATAATCAGCAACAGGTCCACTCACAAATAATCTCCTTACTTTACATAAACAGGTTAAATACAAAGTTATGCCTGATTTTGGAGCTTCTAAAAGAGTTTTCTGCACGGCAGTGAATAATAAGCAGACCAAGTAACTGTGGTTTAACAGTACAAGAATGGGATGAGCTAGCGTTTCTCTCTTTAACACACACACACACACACACACACACACACACACACACACACACACACACGGAGTAGGTGTGTTAACCTACTTTGACCCAGGCAGGACTTACCACATAACACACAGTTTCTTTAGGAGCTGCACTTGAATCTAACCATACCCTTAGTAATACATTAGCTCTTTTATTTTATTTGTTTTAAAAAAATAAAAGCAATAAAAACCCGTTTTTCAAGGAGGACAAGCCTGTCCATTCAGACTTTTTATTATTTTATTTTATTATATTTTGTTTATGAATTATTTGCCCACTAATGCCCACCCTAATTCTGATGAGCTACACCTGCTACAGATGAGGCAACAGGAGACACCAGCAACCCTGAGTCCTGATTCCTCCTGTCTCCAAACCCTGACTAATCCACTGTGACCCCTCCTATCTTCTTACAGTCTCATCTGACCTATAATGGACATGGACAGTCTACAATACACCATGAATTAGATTACATTCTCCGGCTACCTGCACTTTTATTTATATTCACACATCTGTGTCACCCAGATGAGGATGGGTTCCCTTAAGGTTTATTCCTTTTGTCATCTCAGGGAGTTTTCCCTTGCCACTGTCACCACTGACTTCTCATTAGAGATAAAATTTCTAAACAATTCTATAAATGTATATTTGACCCTTTTCATTATTTTCTGTAAAGCTGCTTTGGGAAAATGTCCATTGTTAAAAGCGCTTTATAAATAAAATTGAATTGAATTAAATTGAATTAAACTAAGCTTGCACACAGAGAAATAGATCTCTGCATTTGACCCATCTGCACAGTGAAACACACACACACACTAGTGAACACTGGGGGCAGTGAACACAATTACCCAGAGTGAGTGGCAAAGCCCCTTATCCTTGTCTATTAACCGGGGGAGCATTTGAAAGTCGGATGTCTTTTTAAGGGCAATTCAGACGTCATGACAGCTGTGCTGATCAAACTGGGGACCTTCTGGTCACACAAATGGTTCCCACTAAGATTCAACACACACACACACACACAATCCTTCTAAGGCCCATGTAATAATGCACTTTAGTCCTAAGCTGAACCACAACAAAGACTTTATAAAAATGATCATACCTTCCAACCCTGGTGTCCTTGTGTATATGTTTGGTCCTTAACAAGAACACCTGATGAAAACATGCTCAACCTTAAAAACACAAATTATAAACCCTTACCATAAATCTGATAAAGCCTGACCCTCAACCTCAACCCTATTACAAGTAACAACCCACTTTTTAAACAGAAACATGAAGACTGTCTGAGATCATCTTCTAACAGTGAGACAGCCAAAGTCTGTTCTTTACCATGCATGAAACGTCCAGCGGATTCACGCGAGGTTCACAACGTACCGCACACACTGAGGCCGTGTTCTGTTTTTTCCCATATCTTCATTACGCTAATTTGCAATGCACAGCCGCTAGCCATCAGCAGAGCCGGAGGCCAGTGTTTGGTTGCTGTGTTTTTCTCACCTTGCCCGTCTCTCCGAGACCGGAACCCAGAAGATAATGAGCGCTGTGCATGATTTATAACACGCACCAGATTTCTCATTATGTATTGAAAAACCCGTGCTAGCAAACCTTCCACCTGCTTTAACAGGATCGGAATTATCCGCTGCTCCAAACCTGTGAGCGCATCATCTACGGTGTCAGAACGACACCGCGAACTACAAAGCCGGAGACAAAAACAAGACCTTGTGTACAAAATCGGCCGATAAGAGTGTGAAGGAGACGCCTGCTCGTTTTTTTCTCTTTTTACTTGATGCTGATTAGCCATGTCTATCTGACAGGTCTGATGAAGCGCTAATGAAGTGTGAGCTATTAAATCTGCAGCACAACGGGGACAGCCCAGCTTTGATGGAGATCACCACTCGAACATCACGTCGAGAGAGAGAGAGAGAGAGAGAAAGAGAGAGACAATTAAAAGCGAACAGACGTGGTAAAGGACGCAGCAGCGACGAGCCACGGCAATTAATCCCGAAGCTACTCCCGGTCTATAATTCGGTCCGGACACTTGAACTAAACTGTCTTTACTTTTCCATAGTTAAATCACTAAAGTAGACGGTTTGATAGAAAAACTCTCCGTGATTACCCTGGGGTCTGTATTCGGTATTAACCAATTAAGGAAGTTCTTTGCAAGCAGGTGGTTGTCAATTATTTGGAACGTGCGAAGACTGTGAATGAAACCGGCAGCGTGGAACGAGCTTTCAGGAGCAGATCAACTGATATATTACAAAACACACCAGCCATAACATTAACACCTGCTCTGACTTGTTGAGGCGTCGACTCCACAAACCCTCATGTGTTCTGTGGTATCTGGCACCAAGACATTAGCAACAGGTAATGTGGGTTCGGACCACATGGTCTAACCTTCACCCCGTACACATGTTAGTGAGTCTTTACAATCTCCCATGTGAAAGTAAAAGTGAACTATTTGCCTACTGTGTTTGCACTCAGAGAAATGTGACCTCTGCATTTAACCCATCCATGCAGTGAAATACACTATACACCAGTGAACACTAGGGGGCAGTATACTCACTTGCCCAGAGTTGGGGGGGGGGGGAGCAGCCCCAAACCACGGCACCTGGGGAGCAGTTGGGGGAGTTGCTCAAGGGTACCTCAGTGTCTTGGCCTATGCGGGGATTGACCGCAGGATCTTCTGAACGCAAAACCAGTTCCCTTACCACTAGGCCACGGCTGCCCACTGTCCCCGTCACTGGTTAACCCAGACATGGGCAAACTACGGCCCGTCGGCCATATACGGCCCGATGGTCTTTTAAATCCAGCCCTGAACTTGTCCAGGTTATATTATTAAATTAAATTTTATTATAATTAAACCCTTTTTTTTACCTTTTCCCCAATAGATGGCGCACTCCAAAGACATTGACCTTTGTTTGAGTGTGATGTGTTACTCTCAACATTACTCTCGCTTTGCAGTTTGAGCTCTTCAGTAAAAATGAGCGGACTGAAGAAAAGAAAAGTAGACAGTGAGTGCTGAGTGTTTAATAAAGAGTGGACAACAAAATATTTTTTCGCTGAAGTCCGATCAATGGCTGTATGTCTGATATGCCAAGAAACTGTAGCGGTTTTTAAAGAATACAACATCAGCCGTCATTTTGCCACAAATCATGCTAACTACACTAGCAAATATTCTACACAAGAACGGGCAGCTACAGTTCAGAGATTGTTGGCTAATTTAGAGACTCACAAACAAATTGTGATTCAAGAGTCAAGTACCAAGGCATGTTTTTGCTGGCATTCAAATTAGCAAAGCCTAGTAAGCCTTTCTCTGAAGGCGAATTTTTAAAAGAATGCATGGTTGAGACGGCAGGTCTCTTGTGTCCGAAAAGCAAATGGGAGTTTATCTACTGTGTTATTAAATTAATACATTTGGAAATTTTTTTTACAATGAACCCTGCACATTGATGTTTTGGTTCCTGTTAAAGGCCAAATCTTTTCATGTAATGATTTTTACATTTCATTTATATTGGTTCACATAAACACTCCATCCTTCTATTCTGGCCCCGCCCCTCTGTCAAATTTTAAAAACCATTGTGGCCTGCAAGTCAAGTTTGCCCACCCCTGCTCTATACTATCACTCACAATTTAGTTCAGGTTGGAGGTTAGAGAAAGGTCTAATGTTTGGAAGCATTTCAAATAAAACCCTCACAAGACAAAAGTAGCATGCCAAACATGTGGTGATACATAAGATAATTCATTTATTTTTATTTAAATTTGTGTGTTAAATTTTGTTTGCCTCTTGTATTTTCCATTTATTTAAAGACCTGAGTGATTTGTGACTTCTTTTAAAGCTATTAATAGTGCTTTTCTGTTGTTGTTTTTATAATTAAATTAAAATTGTGTTGTCTACATGCTTTAACTATGTGCACATGGCCCTGCAGTTCCATGTCCTCTTGTGGGGATTAGCAGACATACACCTAGGCTAATCAGAACCAACAGACAGGCAGTTTTAATTTGAAAGGACATTGGGATTTATTGTTATAAGAACATTTCTTGCAATTTAATACGTTATGAATCTGACATAGACATTTCTTTGGACCTTTCTCAAGAACATGTTTAAGAAAATTGTTAGGAGGATACTGGTTAATGATGCCCATTAAAATCAGTTGAAAAATGTAAACATTGTAGAGCTTTTCATCCAGAAAAAAAGATCCAGATAAAGCACTCCTTTATCTTTATAACTATTCTGACACTCTATGACACAATTCTCACACTTTTCTATAGATAAAGAAAGCTCCCTTTTACTATACCGACATACTAAGTCAGGTGACACAATATTGTACAGTTAACATGATTAACAGTATCTGTGATAACACCATTTTTTAATGTATTTTATTTTTATTTTTAATCTCATTGTACATGTGTATAGTGACAATAAAGGCATTCTATTCTATTACAAGCAAAAATCATATTTTTTATATGATTATGTTTTATTTACTTTTCACAGAAATGTTAGCACTGCCTGCCTTTCCCTCATTTATAATTATGAATGATGAACGTGATTGGCGCTGGCTTCCAAAAAATCTACAAAGGCAACATGCAGCTCAAATACATCCCTCCCCCCAAAGTGATTGCATATGAGAAAGATAATAAATGAGTGCGAGAACAAGGACGAGAGCAGGACGTATAAAAATAGGAAAGCAGAGCTCCATATAGGATGTAATATCCCATCTCATTCCTAGTGTTCCTAGGATAGACTCTGGATCTGCCATGACCCTGACAAGGAAGAAGCACTTGCTGGAGATGGTTGAAAGAATAAATAAAAATCATAGCCGAAGTAATGTTTCAAGCTTTTACACTTTAATGTCACATAACTTATGATTACAATATTATGATCTGTCATAAGCCTTATGCTAACTGGAGCAAAATTAGCATTAGCATATGACATCCAACATTACAGGTGTATGACAGGTGTATGAAATGGTTATGTCTAAAAAATCAGAGGCTTAATTAAAGCCTGGCCAAAATAGGAATGGTCAAATCTGAGAGAGAAACTGTCAGCAATATGGACATTGTAGCACATCCAATGTAAAATAATATTTTACACGGTATATGATTTGAAGCTTTCATTTCATTTGGTTCAACCATTCTCAAAATTTTTCTCTAAAACTTCAACTATGAAGGTCTGTGTTACCTACATGCCTCACTATGTGTACATGGTCCTGCAGATCCATGTTTTATGGGGATTGGCAGACATATACCTAGGCTAATCAGAACCAACAGACAGACAGTTTTAATTTTAAGGAACTTTCTCAAGAACATGTTTAAGTTTACTTTTTAAAATTGTTAAGAAGATATTGGACAATGACACCCATTAAAATCTACCTATACAGAAAGAAGAAATGTTAGCACTGCCTACCTTTCCTCGTTCATAACAATGAATGATAAATGTGATCGGCGCTAACTTGCCAAAAATGAACAGGCAGCAGGCAGCTCCAATTCCTAAAACTTTAACTATGGAATTTCTTATTATTTATGAGAATCTGTCTTTCTTTCATTGCATGAGACAACTATTATCAAGCATGTCCTGGTAAAGAAGATTGGCAAGGAAACTAACTAATATTGAATCACTAAAGATAACGAACATAAACAGATGTCTTACACATATTGACAGTATGCTTAAAAAAAAAAAAAAAAAAAAAAAAAAAAGTTAACCAGTGCTGTCAAATTTTCTATACAGTTGATACAAGCAAGCTCCCTGAAGTACATCTCCCTACACTAAAAAAATCAATAATGTTTGAGGTTCGTCCTTTTAGAGAAAGATCTATGGGTGACCTTCCAACAATAGCTTTTCCTGTCAACAAGGATTCCAAGCAGAACATTTGAGATGCTTTAACCAAACCCCCAAACCCCAAATTTACTTTACATGGGCGAGTTTTGCCTTTAAATGTAGAATTGTGGTTTAAATGTTGTCTTCTGACATAATCATTAAACTCAAAAATGAAATCTTGTCATGTGGGTTCTGCTGAATCTAAAATAAACACAACTTTCTCTCTCCATGACAATCTGTGGAGTTATATTTGCATGATCATTATTTCAGTGTTTGGGTTTCAGAGAAGGAAAAAGCCATGTCTGTGTTTCAGAGGACAGAGACAGTGATAAAGAAAGTGCCAAAATGGAGCAAGTTCTGGTACTTAGTTTTATGCAGCATGACTCATTCTATGACTTTATCCATTTGATCCAGCACAAAATCCCACTTCATCCCGGATCCAGGCCCTGTCTCTTTCTCCAGCTTGCTCTCTGTGCCACTTTCTGTTTACCTGCTACTGTATGTCCTTCTGTCTTTCACTCTCCCTCTCAGTGGAAGCAGCAGTACCACTATAGACCTTGGCTCTGGCAATGTGAAGACAAGCCCTCAGGAGAATACGGGGGTATTTGCATAAACAAGAGATCAACAGCCCTGTCCCTTCCAACCCCACCCCCCTTCCTGTGTCTCCCTACTTCTCTGCAGCATGAGGCTTTATCATCATGCACTTTTATTGCAGCATCATTTTGTCTTGTTGTAAATCAGTGAAACCTCAGTGCTGTCCACGGGGATGTACACGTATGCAAGAGAGGAGTAATAATTAAATAAGACACAGACACTGTTAAGTCTTGTTTTCCACAACGCAGAAAGGGTGTGCATGTAAATATAACCATCACGAGTCCACTAATCCATGCTCCCTTCTGAGATCCTTCAAGGGCTGAGGAATAAAGATCCATTACTGGAATAAAGTTGTGCAAAGCTGGTTACACAACACAGACACACACACACACACACACACACACACACACACACACACGCACGCACGCACGCACAAAATGATAAGGTTAATTCACATCTCATCCACAGACCTCAGCCCTCCCGGCTCAACTGCTCTCAACCTTGGATTAAGCCTGCTTTGTTTATACCACCGCTCATCAGAGTATTTGTTCACAGCTGTTAACCAGCTGAAGTTTGAAAGTCATCACTTTTGAACAGCTTTCTGGCGTCCTGTGCCAGTACATTCACAACAGAGCCTTTTCAAAATGCAACAACAATCGGGCATTGTTCGCATAAGCGTTCGCACAAGTATCATTGATTATTAGTGACTCCACTCAGTCCTGTATAAAGGAGTAAAAGCCAAGAGAAAGATGCCTTTATGATCATATTTTTTGTGCTAGATTGCCACTGCCGGCAAAATACGCCTACAGTGAGAGCACTTACTGACACAGATGTGTTGTGGAAATGTTTTGTAGGCAATAAACACCACGTTGCATGACATCCCAGATGTGATTAATAACACTGAAATGTGGTGACGTTTGTGAGAATGTCAAAACCCTAAACTCAGATGAGTGTTCCTCTGACCATAATTTGGTGTCTTTAGACCCATGTGGTGGTGCATTGTCCTGTTAGAAGAGGCCAAACCTATAAGAATGAATGCAGGACATGAACGGGTGTAGCTCAGCAGAAAGTAGGCACACGCAGTGTTTACCTGTCAGAAACGTTTTTAGACGTACCAGAGGTCATAGGGCTAAATAATTATTGAATCATATTTAGCCTATGTATTTTTTATAGGCTTGTCTGTACCAGTTTTTTTCCTGGCACTTCAGTGTACATGCAGTGAGTAATTACTGATTACCTGAATGGTAAGGCCACCTAAGGAAGTAACCATTTACCATTTAAAAAAAGCTAACCATTAGTGGGAAAAGCAACCACTAAAGGAATATTTGTCATACCTACCAATTAACTACTGTAGATTCTAGTGTCATTTCCGTTGGTCAGTCATAACATCCATATGAACCATCAGGGTTTTTTTTTTTTGGGGTTTTTTTTGAGTAACAGAGTTGAAAAATTCAGCATGTAAGTCTGTGATGGTCTATATGGCATACAGCACTGCATATAATATACGCTTTCGGTTCATGACCGAAGCCAAAGGACCAACTGAAAATGCAACAGTGCCCCCCTCAGGAAAACAAAAACAACCCCTGTTAAATATAATGCAAATCTTCCTGAGACATAACAGATGACACGAATGCCATGAATAATCATTAGGCTACACAACCATACAGCAGATTGCACCTTGAAAGTGAATACAGATGTGGGTGAACCAAAAAGTATTTAAATTGCTTATTATCCCACATTCATATTTAAAAATTTCCAAACATGCTTGGAAGAAAAAAAAAAAAACCTGCTCTAAGACCTGATCCAATCAAGCATGACGAGAATGAGGATCTGAAACCATCCTTCCTCTCAGCAGTATACATATGGGAGCCATTTAAATATGCCTTGTCATCAACACTGTAAGTGGCAGAAATTAATCGATGTTTCATTTATAGTACATTTTAAGCTCTTACAAGTTTATCAACTGGGAAATACAGCTGGTGCTACATGTGTACACCTGCTTCTGAATGCGGGGGCAGAAAGGGGGGTTGCCTCCGTTATCTCTGCATCTCACTCTGGAATTGCTGTGTAATTCGATCCTGAATGCATTAAACATTTAACAATCAGTAAATGCAGACTGACATGCATCCAAATTTTCGTGGAATTCTTTAATCTGAACAGTTGATACTATGTTGTATGTTTTCTAGGTTGTTCTGCCAAGCCTTACAATTAAGGAAATATGTCTTTCATGTATAAACTGTAAATACAAGGAAAGCAGAGGGTTGCCCTCTTTATCTCGCTCTACATCTCTTTCTCTGGAGTCGCTCTAACTGAAAAGCTGTGGTTATGGCACACATGGGCTAACAGAAGAAAAGTGAGGTTGCCCACATGGCAAACAGCAACCTCATCCACCTGCTGGGACACCCCTAGTACACACTGGAAATGTCAAATGTAAATGCACAAACACACAAACACACAGTCTGCTTATTACATTAACAGTGGAAACTGCCAACTAATAATTGCCATCTGGGGCCCAAAAGTATGAAAATCTGGCAGTTTTGGAAATAAACAGATATATAGATATCTATAAAAGAAAGTAAAAGACCAGTAATAATAATATTTTACTGTATAACATTCAGGATTCTGCACTATTCCTAGGTCCTGATTTAAACATAAGCACATTTGTGATATTGTCCATGCCAGCTAGTTCCTACCTGCAGGCCATCAGGATCCTGAATAAACTGTTAGCCAGTCAGTACTCCTTCTATCGTGCTTACACTCATACCTCCACTACCACCCACACCCATACTCCCACACGCTGGTCACCTCACTGAGAGCTCGAGAGCTCACAGACACTCATAATCTCCGCACATGTTTCTGTCACGTCAGAGTCCAGTCGCTGTGGAACATATTGATCATATTTATTACACACTACATTCTATATATATAT
>JAOVVF010000010.1:9217200-9230341 GCA_028565595.1 Duopalatinus emarginatus | reverse complement strand
ACTACACACCACACTATATATATATATATATATATATATATATATATATATATACACGCACAGACGATTGCTCAGACACTACAACTGTACAGCTTATATTTATTTTACCACCTTATGCACTCTTGTTCACATATTCTAGTGTTTATACTAGAATTTAGGACCTGCACTTCATATTTTACATACTTTGTATATATACTGTATTTGTACAAAAAAAACCTTTCCCCAGCTCTCTTCATCTCCTTCCCCCTTATCTTCCAATGCATAAACTGGACTGCACAGCTGTAGAGTCTCACAACAAGCAGTTCAGTGTACAATTGTACATTTCGTATGCATGAAAAATAAACTTAAGACTGAACTGCTTTCTACAAAGGGTCGGATTTTACTTATGCCTAATCTCTTCTACTGAAGCATGTGTTCAGACGACACTGATGGATCTAAAATAAATCATAAGGTTGTGCACAAACATGTGGCATCCATGCCAGCTGGAGTGCACATTAAAGCAAAAGGCGTACAAACTGAATACTAATAAATTCATGTAAATATTTCAGATTCTACTTCTCACTCAAAACAAATGTTCTCTCTCAAAACATGATATAATTTGTAATAAAATGTAAGATTACATTTTTAAAAAGAGCAAAAAAGTCATTTTCACCAGCGGCCTCAGACTAAACCCTGCTGTATATATTACTTGCTGCATGGTCAAATTGTGCAACTCCTGTTTCACCACATCCCAAAGATGCTCTATTGAATTTAGATCTGGCAACTAGGAAGGTCACTGAAGTACCCTGAACTCCATAACTCATTATCATTGTGACACTGTATTATGCTGGATTGGGAAATGATAAATGGATGCACATGCTCTGAAACAATACTCAGATATATCATGGCATTCAAACATTGCTCATTTCTTACCAAAGGGCCAAATGCATGCCAAGAAAACATTTCACACACAATTACACCATCTCCATCAACAGCTTGAACTCTTGACACAATGCAGGTTGGATTCATGATACTGACGATGACATTTCTGGCCCTACCGCCTGCAAATCACAGCAGAAAGCAGACCAGGCAATGTTTTTTCCAGTCTTCATATATCCAGTTTGGGTGAGCTTCTGCCCACTGTAGCCTCAGGTTCTCGTTCTTGCCTGACAAGAGTGGAACCCTGATGTGTTGTTCTGCTATTGTAGCCCATCTGCCTCAAGGTTCAACATATTGTGTCACCTGCACACCTGTTCGTTAATGCAGTTATTCAACCAGCCTGACA
Source organism: Duopalatinus emarginatus (assembly GCA_028565595.1). Classification (NCBI taxonomy): domain Eukaryota; kingdom Metazoa; phylum Chordata; class Actinopteri; order Siluriformes; family Pimelodidae; genus Duopalatinus; species Duopalatinus emarginatus. Next base: position 9,229,077 of record JAOVVF010000010.1, on the reverse strand, counting down.
CAAGGCAGTAGTGCAATGCAGAAACAGACCGGGAACATCAGTTAAAGTTCATATCAAACAACAGATTGGGATAAAAATGTGATCTCATGACACGGACCGTGGCATGTTTTTAGAAATGCAGATTTCCTGCATGTAACAGTCTGTACAGTTTTCCACAAAATGCTGCAGGGGAGGAAATAATGTGTGAAAATTCCAGGAGATCAGCAGTCACTGAGAACACATTACTTTTTAATTAAATGGCCAATTAAAATGCCCGCCAGTGATCAGTTTTATTGACCTATCACTCTTCATTCATCACCGAGGAGCTGTTTATAATCTCCCCTGTAAGAGATGCAATCGGTTTGGAAAAACTGGCTGATCAGTTTGTCGAGCACCTTTCTACCATCAGAATGAAGGATTTCTCCTTTCCAGCGGCGAGACTTTTCAACAGCCGTGACCATGGAATTGTGAGCAATGAATTAGGAGAACTGAAGGAAAGCTCTGAGAAATCTTCAGTCACAGAAGTTAGGAATTCTGTTGAATGAACGTCATGTTTTGACAGCAGCTACTGCATCATTTTGTACATCAACTAACTGCTTTCAACTCCTCCAGCTTTAGAGGCACTTTGCTTGCACAGCTGATGAAGGACTTTTGTCGAACACATTATTCATACAAGTTCATCAATACCAATTAAGGTATGATAGCAATGATGGCAACATTCCAGCTTTGCACTACACAGGCGTAATATTGGAAAGTGCCTCGGCTATTCATCTCAGCTATTTTTCTACTAACGTCTGATTTCAAACTGTGTAACAAAGTGTCTCCGTATGCTGAAAAGGTCTTGTTCTTTTCCGGCATGTTCCAACACTCCCACCCACCAATTATACGCGAGATGATGGCAAAGGGCATTAAATATGCACCACCGCAGACAGAGAAGGCAGCTTAAATATGCACAAAATCTTCTTAATGTTTTAGAGAAGTAAATGAACAGTCATAGTTCAGCTGCCTAACTTGAATTCCTGACACCTCTCAAATACTCAAAAAGGTTAAAGAGGGGATAGGCACGTATGTAAGAGTGGCTAAACTACAGAACAGTGTGAAAGAACACATTCTACTCAATAATGGACGTTTTGATAATTTCTTAAAAATGCCATAAAAAGCAAAACCAAGAATAAAAGGGCACCTTTGAGACACAGACTGAAATACACTGCTTTTAATCTGCTTTTCAAATGCTTACAAAGGGGAAACAGAAATAAAATAATTCTTAAAGCGTTTTGTTCCAGTGAATAAAGCACAGTATGATGCATCCTGTAACGGCATGTACTTAATTGCTCTCCCAAGAGTGTACTCGGTGGGTCGCCCAAAGAAGCAGCTACAGTTTCTTGCATACAGAAATCTGACGTTGGTGTCATACTTGGCAGTTTGCAGTGCCCTGGGCCTTTTCATGCACAGATGGGTTTTTGTTGAAAATGCCCTGTGCTACTACACACGATCAGAGCAGCAAGCATGTCAAACCACCATTGCATCCATTTATGGGTTGAATGGTTGTTGGAAAAGGTCTAATTTATTTTTATATAAAAAAAAGGACAACCAGAAAAGATTTGCCTCAGTTTAGTTCGCTCAAAAACCACAACAGGATGTGTTCTCCTTTGATATGCACTGTAAATGTTTTAATGCTTCTCAGGGTTTTTTTTTTAATCATTTTCTCGGCAGCTATGGAGCTGTTACATTTGATCCAAACTCTGTCCAAGTGTGGGCACTTACAGGTCATGATGTTCCACAGTTGCTAGATTTAACAGGATACTTGTGAGACAGCGCAACATTGTCATAATCGAAGGTGTCATCCAGACTGAAAGGCACAACCTCTTCAGTTTAGCTCTGCGGAGAGAAAATTATATCACAGATCTGAATATTTGAACATGAAATACAAGCTTTGCTCAAATTCCACTGCATGTTTATGCAATTAACCAAATTACATTGCTTGAACCCAATTCAAGCGGTTTGAATCAATTTAGTTAAATTGTTATTTCACTTCAGTGCTATTTACTATCTGACAAAAGCCTATTATTGAATTAATTTGAGTGTGTAACTCTCTGAAAAGTTAGTTACTCTAGAGGAACATATGAATTTAGAGAGTGTGTTGGAGAGAGAGAGTCTTAAGCGATTACTTGTTTGTATACCTCTCTCTCTGTATTGCTTGGTGGAGTGTGTGTCCTATATGGTCCATGTCAGTAGAGGAAAACTCAAGCAGTGTACGGTGACTGAACGCAGGAGTGTATGCAGGCAAGGTTTCCTCAACCTCTCCAGAAAGCACACACACACCTAACAGGAAGAGGGCAACATTAACAATCTGCTGCATGTGGTACACAATGTCAAAAGCTGTTAAAAGTTGATGGGTCGCTACAAATACTACCACTTCAAATTATCTTATTTATAGCCATTAATGTGTCAGTAATGGTTAATTGTTAAATGGCAACTGAGCAGACTTTCAATCATGGACTTTATTAGGGGGGGGGATCGAAAGGGTTTAGATGGGCTAAGACAATTACCAGAACCCAACTGAGCATGCAATTTACCTCCTGAAGAGGTGAAAGATGTGGTACAAGCTTTGGAAAAACAACAAAAGAAAAATGCAAGAGTTTGGTGATGTCAGTGTCTCACAGCTTAATGCAGTGACTGCAAATAAAGGCTAAGCAACCCAGTAATATTAAGTGTTATTTACTTCTAATATTAAGTCTTTATTAAGTCTACTACTTTGGCTCAAGTAAACACTCAGTTGGATATGTTGGAAGCAGGAACACTGGGCAATTGTTAGGATCTGACTTTGACAAGGGTCAAATTGTGATCTGCTATTTCCAAGCACAAATTGCTGAAAAAGTTCATAATGGCTATGCTAGAAATGGGCATTTGAGCATCATGGAAGAAAGTGGCCTGGTCCGATGGATTACATTTCATTTTACTGTATGTGGTTGTAAGATAGCGAGCTGGCAGAGAGAGTGTGATGCTCTATGCAATGTTCTGCTTGTGTCTGGCATTTATGTAGATGTTACTTTGATGTTACATTCTTGCAGACCAAGTACAGGCAACAGTATCCAATATGGGGCATGGCCCAAGGTTAGGAAACCGGTCTTGTGACCAGGTTGCCAGTTTAACCTCTGTACTAACAAGACAGGACTGAAGGGCCCTTAGGAAAGATGCCTAACCCATGAACCTCCCTTCTAGTGTGTTCACTAGTGCCCCCTAAATGCACAGGTCTGTTAAAATGCAGGTTTGTTAAAATCGCTTTACTTTTACTTGATGGCAGCGGCATCTTACAGCAGGATAATCCACCTTGCAACACTGCAAAAATGGTTCAGGAATGGTTCTAGGGAACATGATAAAGAGTTTAGAGTGATGACTTCACCTTCAAATTCCCCAGACCTCAATCCAATCAAGCATCTGAGGGATGTGCTGATAAAACAAGTCTGATCCGTTGAGGCCAAACCTCTCAACTTACAGGACATAAAGGATCTGCTGATAATGTCTAATGTGCCAGATACCACAGCTCTGTGCCACATACAACACCTTCAGAGGTCTTGTGGAGTCCAAGATTTAATAAGTCAGAACTGTTTTGGTAGTACAGGAGGTAACTACCAATATTAGGTAGATTATTGTTATGACTAATCTCTGTGTGTGTGTGTGTGTGTGTGTGTGTGTGTGTGTGTGTGTGTGTGTGTGTGTGTGTGTATATAGGGGGTTTAACTTTTAGGCTATGTCTGGAACATGATCACCATAAAAGCCGGCATATTGGATCAAGGGCAAGTTTTTTTCCAATGGGAAGGTGGTCATGTGTCCTGCGACTTTTGACTCCTGTATACTCAGCGCACAATTATTAGACACCTAAATTGAAAACTTCACAATATTAAGCAACAGATGTTCTAATGTTATGGCTGGTCATTGTATATATAAGATACATACATGCCAGTAATGTTGAGGTTTTAAGGCAGAACTACTCAGCTACTGTCAACTGTTATGAAAGCACTATACTGTATATCTGCAGGACAGTATTTAAAATGATGCGTCTGCACTAAGCAGCAAAGCAAATTTCACAGACACATCACATACACGAGCCATCCTCTCCATCTCATCCTGTTGCACTCCTGCTCAGTGCATCTATATGTTCCTGTATGTGTGTGTGCTGCTGTGTGAACTCTTGGCAGGAGTGTAAGCAATGCTGATCTTAATTAAAGCATAATTAAAGCTAATTACTCACCCAGTGAATGTCATATTTTTTGCTGAGAGAGGAGCAAGCATCTGCGAGTGTGTGTGTGGGTGTGTGTGCGCGACCCTTTGGGTACATAAACACTGGTCGGTTATACTGACATTTCTCTTCTCTAGGCTTCTAGCACTGATAATGCACAATCAGAAAAGCAAAGTCATTAACAATGCCAATAAAGCAACAAAGGAAGATTCTTCATTCTACTAATGAAACAGAAAAGCTGCTGTTAGGTCGTCTCATAAAGTCTTCATTGCCCATAAACGACTGTAGGAAACAAACGTAGCCCATGTATTCGTGTGCCTCTTGCTCCAGCTGGCCCAGAAGCTTGTCAGGGCATCTCTTTCCCAACCTGGTTTAGGATCTGTATGCCAGCCATGTGTCACTGAACCCTGCCATAAGGGTAATTACACAGTGTTCGGTGTCAGACTGAGCTCTGCATTCATTCTCTCTTTCTCTCTCTCTCTCTCTCTCGATCTCCTCCGTCTCTCTAACTATCTCTCCCTCTCTCTCCCTCTGATATTTTACATATCACAGCAGCTGCATAATTACTCATACTAATTAGTGTGGAGTTCAGACTGTTTTCCTGATACTCACAGCCTTTGACTGACACCCGAAATGCCACACCTTGTGGGTTTCACGCAGATTGATATCGTCTTTTAATATTCTCTGCCTCTCATCCCTATCTTTAACCCCAACATTCCAGAGAAACCTACCTCCCTGTGCACTGAGTGTTATCCTCACGCCGTACATGCACGGTTTCTGTGGAGAGTTTCTGTAGCCCGGCTTCCTTTAATTAGAGGTCATTAGCACTAAAGCAGAGGCTCATGGTGATGAATAGCAGGGCTGATGCATGTTTTCTCTCATTATAGACCTGCTCGGTGAGCATATTAAGTAGTGCGAGTAAAGCTGCTACCCTATTCTCTAATAAGAGGCCAGTCACTCATAATGCAGGGAATGAATATGCATAATAAATAATAAGCAATACATTTATATCTGGTGGCTGGAGAGCCTAATTATCAAAATAGTGCAGACATGAATCGCAATAAACCATACGAAATGTAAGGATAACCCATAAATGTTTTTTTTTATATGTGCACATTACTGCCTGTGCAATTACTGTTTATGTATACTCTACTGCAGTGCCAAGCGTTATTATCAAAAATATTCAAATCACACTAGCATTAAAAGATGCATAAGCACACTCACATTATAGCTACAGTACAGGGGTTTCAATAGAAAGCTTAATGATACACAGTGTAGCTTACATAAAAACATTAACATGGACCTACTACTTGTTTCGGAATAAATTATACATCATATTGTGATGTACTGCATACCACAAATAAACCAGTTTACCTTCTGTGTTATTTAAGTCTTCAGTCTCTTCTTCTGTTTCAACCTGGTGAAAAAACATGTAAACATGCTTTTAACTGTGAATTCAGAACTGTGAGTCCAGAAGTATTTAAATATGCTTCATTTTGTCTTTCTAGGCTATGACAGCAATGCCCTCAGCATGTAAAATAATGATTAGTAGTAGTAATAGTAATACTACCACTACTGATAATTATTATTATTATTATTATTATTATTATTATTATTATTATTATTATTATTATTATCATCATTATTATTATTATTATTATTATTATTATTATTATTATTATTATTATTATTGTGCTTTTATTCATCTAGTAGATGATGTAAAATATCTGCTATAGCCCTTCATATGGGTGTAAATGAAACGGTCATGACATACATTTGCTAAGCAAGATCACCATACGTTTGAATGCTGTTGAAATTTAAAGAGCTTGTGGAGAAGGGCACAGTAGCGTTCATGATATTTCTTTTTCTATCTTACATACCCTACAGCAGACACTCGTTTTGATTGCATTCGGAAGGACAAACACTTCTCACGAATGTAAACAGTGCTACTGAAAAACCCAAGAGCCACACAGCCATAGAAATGCATTAAAGTCTTTAGTACAAGCAGCACATTATACAGGACATTTTGCAGATCGGTTTATGTGTCCTTCAATCTACATTGTTACCACAAAAACTATAACAGAATAAAATGGACGCGTTAATATAAACCTTGCCGCCTACTGACAAAGCTGCACAGAAAATTAATCAACACTTCTGAACAAACAGAATTAAGTATTTAACAGCACTGGGTATAGTTATGTTTAGTCAATCATGTACTGTCTTGTTGATTCTCTGAAACCAATTTTCCACCAGGGTTCCCCACCTGCACTGACATAGAAGACAACTGTTACCTGTTTAACTGTTCACATGCACTGAGTATCCAGATTACATCCAGGTGGCTGTATCTGTATACAGGTGCCTGTCACTGTATCTCGATACTTAAAAAAGAGTCTGAATCTTTTTATTATTATCGTATTATATTATTAAAGTGTAAACACACTTATTGTGCCTTTATTTAACCATGACAGATAGTGTTTTTAATTTCACAAGTCTATCTGAAGACAGTTTACTCACTACATACACCCTCTGCATTAACAGGACACTGTTCCTACATAATTCTCAGTCTTTTATATAAGAAGGCACCACAATCCAAATAGCACTTGTTCAGTGGCGGTCCTGTGGTGGATTCTTTGCATTGATAGATGTGCTACAGGATGCTGTGCAGGTTTTTTTAAATACAGGGTAGCATGGTATTAATCCTCTGGAATAAAAGTCATATCTGGATCAATCTTTTAGAAACAGATCAGGCCTACGGTGGCGGAGAATCGCATCTCACTTCAAGTTGCAAATAACACAAGCATCAGAATGATAAGACCTGAACAGCATTAACCAATTTACTAATAAAAATACAGTCGGTTTATTGACCAGTTTCCCGAGTTTATATTTAATTGCTCCTCAATAAGCCGACTGTATCTTCATCAATAAACAGATATAACTGACTTCTAATCACTCAGTTGCACTTTTTAAGGTGAATCGAAATATGAACATGACAAGCTGACTGTATATTCATTAATCAACAGATGCAACTTACTTTTAACTGCTTACTATGTACGTTTTAGCGTGGAATTAAATATAATATAATTAAATGTTCCCGTCCACTTTCAGTGTCCCTCTGAAACATTTCCGTTGTGTTGTGAGTCTTTTTGCATGCGTTTTCAGTATTAACAGTGTGTTTGAGAATTCGCAGTGTGTTCAGTTAAAGAATTACAGGTGTTGTGGTATTGATGAACGAGCTTCATGTTTATGCAGCACGGTCTGAATTTGCAGTGCGCTTTGTTAATGTTGTGTGTGTCTTCCTCATTCTTATGCTTGTGTTTGCAGCATTTGCAGTGCATTTTTTAACTGGCAGTACAATGGGCTTTCTCAGCTTCTGTACAAGCCGGTTGTGTGTGAAGAGAATTATATAATCCATTCTAAATAAATATGAGAGTGTTGAGGGAGATAACAACGATTCAGAGCCCATTCAGAAGTATTAGGAAGAGTGTCACTCAATATGAGCTAGACGTGCACGTCCAACCATAATCAATACCATTCCTTTACTCTGTGTATGTGTTTAAAACCTGACAGCATTGCAGCACTAGGACTGTTCATCTGACTGAGCAGGTTTATCTCATTCTGGTTCTAACAGCTAAATATGGCACCTGCCTTCTCTGCATTGACATGTCTAGCACTGTAAGTACCGGATGATATCGACATCAACTGATGTCCTGCTAACAGAACCCTGGTGCGATCGATACGTAACACAGCAAGGGGTCTTAGGCACCTTTCAGACACACAAAAAGCATACGCGCATCAGGGGAAGTCATTAATTGCTGGAGGTGGTCCATTTGTTTGAAGTGGTGGAGCGGATTTGTGCTTGTGTGTGTGCGTGAAGACAGAACAGGCAGGAGGAAATTACATTCTGACTTTGAAGAGGATTCTGTAAGTAGATCTGTAGTGCTCACTATGGTCTCTCTGTGTTCTGCGTTTGCTTTTTTGTTTGCTTGTTCATTCTTTTATCTATCCAGCTGCAAACTTATTTAACTCCATATCAAATGAAAAATCCTCATGCTGCAAATTATCCCAGACACATGAACTCCCGGGTCCTGTACTTTCTATGCACTCACTACGATGTAGTTAGAGACAGTGCCAACCTTGTCATGAGGTTCTCTTAGGACACTGCTGTCATGGCGCTGATATTCAGCTTACAAGGACAAACCTGACCTTCTTACTGCCTGGCGCACAGACAACATTCTCTCCTTAAATGTTCAGAAAACCAATTAATTTGTTGTTGACTTTAGGAGAAAGCAGACAGACTATTCCCGGCTTTTGCAGGTCTGCCACTGAGAGGGCTGCCAACTTCAAGTAGCAGATTTATATCTCGCAAGACCTCACCTTGTCCATAGACGCTACTCCCTAGAAAGATTCAATAAGCTAATCTGTCTTCCTGAACCTTTCACTGCTTATACAGCTACTGTAGAAAATGTCCTCAGTATGGCAGTAAAAGACACACAGTGTCATCACGGGAATAGTAGCAGCAGAACAGTCAGACATTCTTCATGTTGATGCTGTTCAGGAAAATGCTACCAGATCAACTACCTCACATGCCTACAGGACAGCATCTTAACTCAGTGTTATTAGTTTTCTCAAGCACAAGCCCTCCTCCAGTGTACATAACCTTAACAAGCCATTTGCACAGTTCCGTGTTTTATAGACAGTACAAATAGCATTGACAGCTCAGCTACAGGGTCCCTGGTTCAATTCCCAGCTCAAGTTACTGTCTGGGTTTTGCTCGTCTTCCCTGTTTATTTGATAAAGGTTAATGGAGGAATAAAAGAATAAGTCATGTTAGTATAGCCGACTATCTGTAAGGGCCTCTCATTATGTTGTACTGTCTGATGCTGTTTAATTACAGGTCATGGCACTACTAACTCTGTAGTCGGAGGAACTTCCATTTAATTTTTTATCATCTTTCAGTATTGTCAATTAACCACAAGAGTGACTCAAATCCTTATTCCTGACCACGAGGCAGCTAATAAAACTATTTCAGTTAATTAAAACAGACATTTTGCAACATTTTACGCTTACAGCTGAATAAACGCGGTTAATTTCGTTATTGTAAACCAATATTACAGAAAGCCGAAATACGAAGAATGATGAAAGAAAAATGTTCACAATGATGTGAGTTCATTGAGTGAGTTCAAAAGTCATTGTAGAGGTGAGACTAGGCATAAAGACCCCAAAAATTCTGACATGCTTGACTTTTTGTTGGGGTGTCGTGCAGCATCTCAGACACCACATCGCTGTTTATGGGTTATGTCACACTACATGGCCGTTCCTTGTTCCCAGTGCTCATAGTCTTTTCCCATGTGTTAATTGCTCATATTGGGCTAAATTTGTATAGTCTAATCCTGGCCTAACTAGAAAAAGAGCAAATTAAATGGTAAAAAAGCAGCAACATACACTGAAGATATCTGTAGAGGATGTTTTAGAGAAGTTTTAGAGAATTCTGGCCTGGCAGGTAAACAACATACTTTAATATCAGTGTCCCACAATTATTTATCATTTAGCCAGAGAGACTGTGAAACATCTGGCCTTATATTTCACTGCCACAACCATCTGCTACACATTATTTGGCCAAAATAATTACACTTGACCATCACACTCATGTGTGCTTTTAAAAATCCAAACTAAATCCAAAGTTTTAATAACCTCCACACTTCTGGGAAGGCTTTTCACTAGAAACTGGAACCTGGCTGTGGGGATTATTGTTCATTCAGCCACCAGAGTACTAGTGAGGTCAGGCACTGAGGTCGAAAAAGGCTTGGGGCACAGCTTGTGTCAGTTCATCCCACAGGTGTTCAGTAGTGTTGAGGTCAGGGCTTGGTGTCACCAACCTTGGCAAACCATGTCTTCATGGACCTCACTTTGTACACAGGGGCCTCATCGAGGTTTGGGCCTCTTAATTCCAGTGAAGGGGAATTTTACAGTTTACAAAGACATTCTATACAGTTCCAATTTTGTGGCAACAGTTTGGGGAACAACAACATATGGGTGCGATGGTCAGACTTTCACATATCTTGGGTCATATTATGTATGTTTATATAATTTTGGCACTATGATAATTTACCACAGCACTGCTGAAATCGTAGTTCTGATTAGAAAGATGGTTATAATTCATTTTCTTTACCAACATTATTAACAATTATTACTGCAGTTTAATATAAAAGCACTTGTTCTACGGTTGCCCAATCAAGACATTTTTTTAACTGATCAGAATCATCTTTATTGAGCATGAATCAGTTTCATGCTAAGTAACGACAATGTTTACGTCAGTGGCCACAAACAGATGTGTTATACAGAGAGTACAATTTGCGTCAGGACGTGGCTAAAATGGCTGTAGTGTGGAGCTGTTTTAAAACGGAGAACAAAATCAGTAGGCAGGAATATGTAATGTCTGTAATGCAAGAAATTCATGAAGCAATACTAATAACAGAGGTGTGTTGAATACTTCCGATTTGTTACAGCACCTAAAAAGTAAACACTCAATATAATATAGTGAGTTTACTATACTAAGCGGAATTTCGGTTTTGTTTTTTTCAAATGTGAATGTGAAGCTATTACAGCACTTCCTATTGAATTTTTTAGTAAAATGTTCATTTTGAATGCTCTAATTTTACTTCTGCAGTAGCGCACTAAGTGGAATTTATATGAGCTATTTATAAAAGCACCTTTTCGTTTATTTCGTAAAACACGACAACAATAATAATAAAAGCAGCAGCTCAAATGAAGGATCCCTTTTTTCTTAATTCACTGCAGGGTTATTCACTTGCAAAGCATACACACTGATCAGCCACAACATAACATCACAAACCACAAAACCACTGACAGGTGAAGTAAATAACATTGATTATCTTGTTACAATGGTGCCTGTCAAGGGGTAGAATATGTAAGACAGCAAATAAATAGTCAGTTCTCCACGTTTTCCTAAAGCTGGAAAAATGGGCAAGTATAAAGCTCTGAGTGACTTTGACAAGGGCCAAACTGTGATGGTTAGACAACTGGGTCAGAACATCGCCAAAACAGCAGGTCTTGTGTGGTTTTCCCTGTATACAGTAGTTAGTAACTACCAAAAGTGCTTGAAGGAAGGACAACCGGTGAACCAGTCACAGGGTCGTGGATGCACAAGGCTGATATGCCTTGGGGGTGAAGGCTAGCCATCTGGACCGATCCCATAGTATATTCTTTGGTGCCAGATACCACAGAAGACTTTCTTGTGGAGTCCATGCCTCGACAGGTCACAGCTGTTTTGGTGGCTGTTTTATCAGGTGGTGGTAATATTATGGCTGAATGGGGTACACTGAACTGAGGAACTGAGTTTATTATTGTAATGGACTTTACATGCACACTGTGCAACAGTATTATATGAGAATATATAAGTATTAGATTGAGACTTGATATCAGAATATACTCAATATTAAATAACTTGATCAGATCATCCCTAACATGAATATGATTTGCCATTCTTTTATATATATATATATATAATTATATATAAACAGTTACCAGCCCAAAGTTTATTTTTTAACAACTTATCATCTTTCATCTCCTCGCAGTGACGCAGGGCTCTGACACACACACACACACACACACACACACACACACACACACACACACAC
>JAOVVF010000010.1:9185266-9207971 GCA_028565595.1 Duopalatinus emarginatus | reverse complement strand
GTTCTAAAATACTTTTGTAAAGTGAGATTTCAGTATGCTGTAGCACTTACCATTTTCTCTTGTCCCAGCAGTTTTTATCAAGTACTTTTAGCATAACATGTGTTCGCCATTTTAATTGTAACATTTCACTTTAAAGCCTTCATTTACATAGATTTAAAAAATGTGATTTTTTAAATTGTTTGACAGCCCTAATATATATAAATAAAATTCAATTTATACAAATTTAATTCTCTATATTTTGACTCTTTATTCTTTTATAGAATGCTGCACCAAAAACAGTCGTTATTTCACATATTGTAGTTAGCATTTCTTTAGCAGTTGTGTAGTTGTGTATCTTTTTGTCGCTAGATACTGGTAAATGGTATATGTGTGTGTGTGTGTGTGTGTAATAACAATATTTCAGTTTTTTCCCAAAACAATGTGTGGTTCTTATACTTGTGAGTGAGTAAAGAATTTGACACTACTCTTTTTTTATTTACATCAGTTTTTATTTAAAAGAGTAACTGCAAGTTTAATCAAGTGAAGAATTTGGGTACAAATCCACAACAGAACAACTGTAACACACAAACTATAAAAAAGCAAGCAAAGTTCTATTTGTGGAGGTAGAAGATTTCTGCATCCCTGGCAGCTTGCAGCCTACATCATCAAATACTCACAAACACACAAATAATGTAAAATGTCAGTGGCATACCAAAAAGAAAAACAATAAACAGGGTACAAAGTAACCCCAATTTTCTTTTGGTTTCTACTGACATATAACAATTGTTACATTGTGCTGGGTATTAATGTAATCAATCAAGCAATTAACTAGTCAAAGACACTAATACATTACAGTGTATTCAGTGTATTATTCAAGTAGTCAATTAAAGGAAGAAAATAAGTTCACAGTAAACAAATGTCATGCAATTAATCAAATAACAGTACGTAAAAATGTAAAGTAAATTAACTGATAAGTCCATTAAAGCACAATTAATTTTACATCGGCAACACAAAAATGTTGTGAACATCAAGACATCATTATAACAATAGAACAGTGAAACAGCACCAGGATTAGACCGACTATGTAATGTTTTAAAACATAATGAGGTGTATGGTCTGGTGCAAAATTACCAAAAAAAAACAAATGTGAAGTGTTTAGCACTGTGCAAAGTCTTGAGATGTAAAAATGAAGGTAGGATATTAGCATATTTCTTGAAATGTGCAAACATATATGTGGCCCTGGTGCTATTTTCCCAAGAAGTCCCCGGTGTACAGCAGCATGCTTTTCTTTTATTATCTCTTCTGAAACTGAGGAAGTTTAAGTTTCCCTAATTCAATTATATCTCTGCCCTCGTCTGTGATAAATTAATACAGAGCTCGTAAAAGTGGTCTCTTTTAAAGCAATTCCCCCCTCTGTGACTTACCGTTCTTTCATCTGATTCCATAAATAATCCTTCTGTATAAATTCATGAACGTGTCATAACCTAGCAATACAATAAATTCGCTCATATTTCACCAGAGCTAAGGATGAAATAAAAAAGCATCTTGTCTGGAAAACCTGTGAAACAAAAAGTATGGCCATTCCCTCCTAATCTTATCTACGTCATAAAGTTATGGCTACATATATAAAATATAAAAAGGTTAACAGTAAACTAATTCATCAGGGTGTTGTTACAGATCTAAAGAAAGAAAATCAGTTATCTGAAAAAAAAGTGTCGCTGTAAAAAATATCATTTCAAAAAGTAAAGCAATGAAATGTCCAAGTATATTCAAGTAAATTCACTTGACCCCCACATTTTTAAAAGTCTGTTATATCAAGAGATACATCAATGTCATCTGGGCATTCCTCTGGATTGATGGTGGCTTGCAGTGCTTTCGTCGAGTTCCTATGAGCCTCCATGAACTTCTGCAGGTACTTCGATGTGTACAACCAGTGGTGTTTTAATATGTCTTCTAACTCAAATGTCTTGGACTGCCTAGCATTCATCTTACGGAAGCGGCGGAAAAGTTTGTTCCCAGATTCATTCCCTTCGCTGGCCCAGGCACCAATCGAGCCATCCCGCTCAACAATTTCAGGTACATGGGCTAAAGTCTTATGGAGATAGTTAGTAATCTTGCCATCGTAGCGATATTTGAACGTCGTGGAGAGAAGCTCTGCAAAACGTTGAGAGTTGAAGCTATAGCGGCAAACCTGATCTGGACAATCTCTAGCTGGACAGGTCGAACGCCACACAGGTTTCATCTGGAGATACAGTTCCATAAGTTCTTTTAGAGCCTCGCGACGCTCCTCTGAAGGAACCAGCTCACACACCACTTCAACAGCTTCACGGGTCATAAGGCGCCGAGCATAGTTCCCATTCATTCTATTTACTGGTTTGAGCTTCATCTTCTGTCTCAACTGCTTGTCAAGGGCTGACCGCCAGCGTCGACGCTCTTCTCGAGTTGGGTTGTTTTTCGTGTACACTTCAGCAATCTCATCCTGGAAGATCTTGTAGAATTCAGTAGCATTGCCAATGTCACAGTGCAAGGCATCTATTGTGGGTTGTGTCTCCATGAAAGGCTTAGCTGAGACCCCTTTGACTCGATCCCGCAGCTCATCTGCAGACTCTGAAAATGGGTTCGTTCTCCATATCTCATAGCGCTCAAGATTTTCATCATGGCTTCTTGTAATGGCATGAAGCACCATGTTGTGAGAGGCTTCAGCTCGTGTGGAGTCACACAGGGTGCAGATGTATGTGGAGCCTGAAGCCTCCAAACCTTCCATGTCTCTTACCATTTTTTCATCATAGCCTGTGCTTCTAAAATAAAAACGAAAGGAACGCTGTAGCCCACCTATAGAGAGAATGAGGCGACTTTCCTTCATAGCTCTACGCTCTGCCACCACAGGTCCCAAGACGGCCGTCAGCATCTCGTGATCAGACTCATCCACAAACATGAGACACAGCGGCCTGCAGGAAAGCTCAGAGTTAGGCTTTTGCTCCTGGAAGATAGTGACTGCTTCTTCTGCACCTTCAGCTTGAACAGCAATGGACATCACTGTAAAAGAATATCTCACTGCCTTCTCTGGGACAGCCGGTCCTCCTCCATGCTTCTCGCTGACATCTCCCATGCCGTCACATGACTCCTTTATGACTACAGTGAAACCTGAGGTGCAGGTGCTGTCATCTAGTCCTCTTTCTCTAAGTCCCTCCATGATGTCCTCTTCCAAGTCCTTTATAGCTGATACTAGCGCCACATCATAGCGGAATCTTCTGGAAATGGTGTCTGCAGGTACATCATCTACAGAAGCTGTCCACCCAGAAAGCCCATCAATGATTCCTACATTGCAAGAGCTGGAGACATTTTTGAGAGCGGGTTGCCACTCAAACTGATGGAAGCCAGGTAGAAGCTCCTTCTCAGCATTACGGAGCGTGTGCAGGGGTTGGAAGATCTGGCGTCCACTTATAGCTTTGACGGTGCGGTACATCTTGTGGTACTGACTGCAGCTGAGGAAGGTATTGACCCGTATGGCCAGACACACAGCTGGGTGCAGGCCGAGACCCCTGCCTGGAAGAGTAGATAAAGAGAAAATGAACCCATTGTGAACCCCACACAGGTACAAATAATGAGTTCACAGAGATGAGTAGGCTAGAGAGGAGTAGAGATTTAAAGAAAATGGGGGTGCGGCAAGAGATAGAATGTGCTGCCAGCTTTTCTTTGACAGCGAAGCCTACCTCCACATCATATTTAAAATTTATGTGGATAAGAGGTAATTTAGGGGGATGGATAAAAAAACCTATTGGCTAGTAAAATCCTCCAGAAAGGAGAATAGCATGGTTTGTGTCATTCATAGATACCAGATTTTTTTCACTGTAACAGGTTTTTAAGAAGAGCTGTTATGTACTGAGGGACAGATGGGAAATTGATGCAGATGTAACATCCAGTCACAATAACATGATCGGTGGCAGACAAGCACATGTCAAATGTTGTTTCATGACCTCATTATGAAAAACTATTGTAAACTATATATGTAGCTTATAAATAAATGTCTTCTCTACACATTTGTGATTTCTATGACTTCTCTGATGTAATACATTTTCTCTATTTTTTAGCCTGAACATCCTTTTTCCTTTTTTTCATTATACCATTGCTACAGACTGGATCTCTGGATACAAAGGAGTTTCTAGGGGCAAAAATAGCTCTACCCTTATTTCCATTGCCAATCAAATATTTAAAAAAACACTTTTAAAAAAAATAACAAAAAGACTGCTGAGGTGCCTCTTGGCCCTACCTTGCATCATGGCCTCCAGTTCATCAGCCTGTTTATGTTCATTTCCTGCCCTCAGTGCCAGTAGGAACAAAGTCAAACACACAGACTTCACATCTCCACCTTCCTCTTTATCAGCAAACACCTTCACCTGATTCTTCAGTTCCTTCAGCCTGTGCTTCTGTGCCCTTCGGGTCAGTGAGAGCAGGTGCTGGCGAGGGCGGCCACCTTTGTTGACAGGCAAGTAGCCATCCATATGCAGCTCGGGAGTAAGATTTTCTTTTCTGCCATTTGTCTCAAAACAGTGACTTAGACAGTGGTCAGCAAAGGAGTCTGATCTGACCAGCTCTCCACAACCTTCTCTTGGGCAAAGCAGAGGAAGAGAGTGGAGAATAGACAGAAAGGCTTTGTCTGGGCTATTTAGGTCACATGGGTTAAATAGGAGGCCACAGGCTGGACACTGGGGACCCAAGGCACGGCTGTATTTTTGGATGCAGGTGCGGCAGAAGAGGTGCTGACATGGAGACTGGACCGGGTCAGACAAAAGATGATCGCATACTTGGCACACAATAGCATTTACAAAGTCTTTTGGGAATTCACCTGGGAGTAGGTTGGAGGTTAGGTGGTCTTTTTGGCAGTGAGTTATATTTTTTACCCAAAGGCTCCTCTGAGCAGCTGGCTTCACCCACGATCTCAAGCCCATTGTTGGTGGGTTGTCTGTGGTCTGTCTCCACACTCTGTTGCCCCTTGTAGATGTCTCTCTCTTTGCCCTTTTGGGAAGGTTGTGTAGTGGTTTTCTTCTCTTCCTTCCTCTTCGCTGAAGTATGTGTTTCTTGGGATAGCAGTGCAAGCAGTGTGAGTTGTGGGGCTTCCAAATCGGGACCCTGGTCCTGGTGAAGCTACAGATTCCCCCTCCTCTCATAGCTACAGTCCAGCAACGATGACAGAACATCGGAGGGTGGATGGATTCCATGTCACCACTCACATCTTCTTTAAACACCTTCAGGATGACGTCAGGCCATGTAGAAGCCTTGCAGCCCATCTTGCGCAATGCATATCTGCTGGACTCATCCAGATCTCCCTGGACTTCATGCTCTCGACCTTTTGCTTTTCTCAGAAGAATGCCACATAAGCGGCATAAAGACCTGAACAGAATTGTATAACGTGAATTTTGAATATTTTATATGATTTTTCAATTGTCTTTAATATGAGTCACTGAGTATGATGCCACTGAATATACTGAAGTGCCAGAAAAACTGGTACAGACAAGCCTATTAAAAATACACTACTTATGATGAAGTACTCCCGTTCATGTCCTGCATTAATTCTGATGGGTTTGGCCTCTTCCAAAAGGACAATGCACTAGAGTTGCCAAACTATGGTTAGAGAAACACTCATCTGAGTTTAGGGTTTTACTATTCCCAGATTTCAACATTATTGAACACATCTGGGAAGACATGCGATCTTACACCTTTAGATACAACAGATTTGTGTTCTGCAGGAAGTTTGGTGTTTATTGCCTACAGAATATCCACAAGCTGTGGAGTCCATGGCCCATGGGGGACCTACCATGTATTAGACTGGTGATCCAGTTTTTCTGGTATTCATTGTATAGTGCACATAAATCTGCTTCAACCTGATTAAGAGTTAAACCTTTACAAATTTTACACTCATTGTATTGTCAAATAATAATTCCAAGACCTCTAATTGCAAGGTATCTTCTATTTACCTGAGATGGTTCATGTGTGTGTCAATCTCCTGTAGCTTGAGATCCACTTGTCTGCCAGCTCCCTCCACATTCTCCTTATTTTTGCCGCCTAGGCAAAGCTTCATAATGCTGCCAGGAACACTCAGTCCATCCGGCTGTTCACCCACCGTCATCTGAACCTCCTTCTCCAGAGGAGGTTCACTAGGCAGTGGAGCCTTCTCCAAAGAACGGACTCGAAAGAGCTTAAACTTCCAATTCGAGAAGTTGGAATAAGGATGACACAACTCATCTGGCATAGACGCTCTCGGTGAGTCTGGTGGAACGTACAGCTCTGTCTCCATGGTTTCCATGGTATCAGCACAGTCCCAGATTCTGTGAAGAGGAGCAGATGCAGGCGCTCATGTTCATGTGCAGTTTGGCTGCTGTGTTTTGCAAAGCATTAAAATGTTTCACACCCATAACCAACTCAAATAGTTTAAACAGATCTTCACTTCAGGTCCTGTGAAAGAAATCAAGAGTATTTCCCTAGTTGCTGAGAATCTTTAGTACCGAATGTCCTGAAATCCCAGCACACAATGAAGTGTTAAGCTCTGACCCACAGTGCTGCATTATTCCGTAAGTGGCATTTAGCTCCTCTGTAAAATTCATGAGACAAGCATTCAGGCATCGATCGACTGCTAAAAACTTCATTTCATCCCTTCTTTAAGCTTCTGTCTGTTCTTTTCTATCATGTCTCTTTTTTATCGGCCACAGCAAGTTTGCTAAATGGGCACCTTTATCCTTTAAGGACCATCAATCTCTCATATTAGACATTTTCTCGAGTGGAACTGGAGTCAGGGCCTTTGGGGCACTACAGTGGCATTTTAAGAGGAGCAAACAGCAGAATAATGAAACTATGATACATAGTTATTGATTGAAGAGAGAAGCGAGTTCACTGAAAAGTTTTAAGGGTACTATTATAGATGAAGATTTGAGGAAAAGTGACTGGAGTTGTAAATATTGAACCAATACAGAATGATAGAAATAATCAAGAACTGCAAACACATTAAACCATAGGAATCCCGGTATGTCTTAAACACTGTCTGACTTCCAAAACCACTTTAGCATGTAGCTTTTATCACATACTATAAAGCTATCAGTCAAATCAATCAAATCTCTATGAATAAATCAGCTAGAGCTTACCATAGCAGTCCTGCGGTGGCCACATATTGGCATTATCTTTGTCACCTCTCAAAAGATTTTGTCTGCATCCTGTGTCTCTTTAACTGTCAGCACCCTTTAAAGCTAACACTAACACACATTGGCTCACACAAACAGGCAGACACACACAAACAGCTGGGCAGACTCTCTCTGCCAGTCAGCTGGGTTCTCCTACCTTGTTTTTGAGGCTCAGCTGGCGTTGTGTCCCCTGGGGGTCTTTTCTGCATGGGAGCACCAGATGCAGAGATGAGTGTGTGTGTGTGTGTGTGTGTGTGTGTGTGTGTGTGTGTGTGTGTGTGTGTGTGTGTTTGGATGTTTGAGTGTTTCTTCTCTTCTCTCACAGTGTCTGTTTGGATCTCAGTGTTCCTACCAAGGACTGTGTCTCTCCATAGGAGGGAGAGACTCCTATTTATACCACGCCAGGGAGTCCATAACTGACACCCCATGCCACCTGATATGGGGTAAATGGGGAGGAGTGAGAGTGCTAACCACACACATACACACACACACACCTATACATACCTATACTTACATACAATTACATTTATTGTCAAGACATTACACTGTATGCAGCATCAGTGCCTGTAACTGTCACTGTCACTGTCTGTAACATGACTTTTTTATGTTCTCTTTTGGTAGGTGGTTATAAAAGTGTGTTTGCATTATGATTTTCCTTATCGACATGACCTTACCAGGTTAAGCCCCCAAGCATCCATGAAGCAGGATCCGTGAGATTTTACATTTTACATCTCATGAGGAAAATGACAACCCACAGTTATGTAACCTACAAATAATGTCAACTGTATCTAAAAGTTTTAATAGAAATGTGTTGTATGTGTGGAAATTTCTAAAAACTCTAACCCACCTTGGAACCAGGAGGTTTGAGTCCCACAACTTGACTGGCACCTAACCCCTAACTGCTCCCCGGGTGCTGTGGATAAAGGGCTTTCCACCGCTCTGGGCATGAGTGCTCACTGCCCCCTAGTGTTCACTAGTGTGTATGTGTGTTTCACTGCACGGATGGGTCAAATGCGGAGATGAAGTCCACTACATAGTGGTCAGAAGAGTAACTCACTTCACTTTACTTATTGTATTATTGGGTTATGGAGGCGCTCACTGGGCATAATGTAGGAAACTACCCTGGAAAAGTCACCAGTCTATTTCAGGACATTCACACAATCTGACCTAGACCCAAATTAATATCTCGTAAGTGCATGGTTTTGGATTGTGGGAGGAAACCCATACAGACATAGGCATAACAGCGAACTCCAGACAGATAGAACCCTGGCCCTGGGGAACCAAATCCAGGCCTTTCTTGCTGTTAGGTAAAAGCTCTACCCACTGCACCACTGTGCCGCCCACTCCAGTAAATGAAAAAAATGGTATGCAATTATATAAATGTTTAATATGCTAATATTTGTTGGATTATGTTCTTTTATAAACCCTCTACTGATCTTCCTGATATTGATTTGAAGGGATACATGTTTATCCGTACACTGTGTATGCCATATTTTATGACATGACATATTTGTGTATATGTTGTATAATTCTTTGCTGATATTTCACATTCTTGTACACCCTGTATTTGTTGAATACAGATTTTCTGGTCCTGAAATATACACAGGAACATAAATGCATTCAGGTACCCTTGACCTTTTGGATAAAATGAGTTCCATACTATTTGTTACACGGAGGCACAATACTACACCAGCCTGATGCAAGGGGTCTTGAACCAGCCAGCCATTTTTCAGCTCTGGGCTTGAACAAATGCAGAATTGCTGCACTGCAAATGAGACGAGCACTAGAAAGAGCTGCTGAAGTTACAACCGTTACATTCAAACAGCTTTGCCCTACATACAGCAGTCAGGTTTCTAGGCCTGTTCACAAAGGATGGGTTATGTCCCAAAAGACTGCCACCACTCTAATGACCTGTTCAATTTTTTTTTTTCCATCTGACAGATTATTTGACTGTCTCTCAGCACTCACTGATCTGACGCGGTTCTGTCTTTGTTACAAGCTCCTTGAACTAGAAATTCATCTGCGAGTGGCTCTGTTTCAACCCCTTGTGGAATAGTCTGTGTTGTGACAGGCAGGGATGAGCACTAATGAGAATGGCTTGATAGTTTGTCTCTGTAGATCGACGGCATATTTGTGTAAGAATCAGCCTTGTTTGAATTCGAGCAGCAGATTAATCTGGTCTGCTCTCTGCAGGACCATGCTCTGCCGCACCAGATCTGTCAGTCCTCTCATTAAATGCACAGTCATTGGCTACAGTTTGTTCCCTTAGTGTCATCTTCTGTCGCACATGATTACTATTGTACATGAGGAGCCAGGATTAGTGACAATTAGACATCTGAAAGATGACTCAGAGATATTCGTAGAGTTAGACGGATGATGCAAATGAGACAAAAGGCCTATAAGAGAACAGAGGGAACAGATATTGGAAACAGGAAAAGTTGCCTTATAGTAGCTAACAATGTTAGGTTATAACATTTTGTTTCCTAGAACATTGTCAAGTTTTCTAGGTTTTCCTTAAAAGATTGACGGTTAAGGGGTTACAGTCTCTAATAATAAGGATCACTACATATATTATCTTGTATATCTTGTAAAGCCGATGCAAAATACAGAGGCTGGTGGTAGCTCCACAATGGACTGGGGTTTGTTTATCTGGAATTCCATGGGACCCCTGGTACATCTACAAACATGTTTGGTAGGTGAACAATACATGTCCTTTCTGATAAGTTACACCTGTTCATGTCCTGCATTCATTCTGATGAGTTTGGCCTTTTCCAATAGGACAATGCACCACCACACACGTCTAGAGACGTCAGATTAGGGTTAGTGAAACACTCATGTGTGTTTGGGGTTTTGTTATTCCCACTTAAGTCACGAGATCTCAGCGTTATCCAATGCATCTGGGATGCCACGCAGCATGCTGTGGAAGACAGAAATCCTACACGATCCAAGATGATATTTCTGCAAGCTTGTGGAGTCAATGCCCAATGGGGGACCTACCAAGTGTTAGACTGATATTGTTCTGCATATCAAGACATTGGCACATAATTCTTCACTTGCCTGGTGTTGATCTTATCACTAAATCAGCCTTTTCTATAATTAATACTTATTATAAGGAATATTAGGGAGCCATCTAATTAAAGATAGATTAAATTAAACTCTTAGTATAGAAGCATGTATAGGGGGATCAGAGTTAATCACAATTTATATACTTCAGAAAATTTCTTATCACACTACATTGTTCAAGCATTCTTGGTTTTTATGAAACATTTTGTTTGCCCCACCTCCTAAATCCCAATTTACCTCCAATTTGAAAGGTATTAACTTTTTAAACAATTCAATGTATATTAAAGTCACAGTGCTGAAACAGTGCTAAAGATGACCATTTTCATACAGATACAGTAAAAGATAGATTTCATTTTGGACTGAAGTTGATAGATTTTATGTTAGGCTGAACAGGATGAAGCTACAGATGTCTGTAACACGATGGAAGATGACCTCCAGAAACCTGCTTATCTCATTCCCATCCACTTAATTGACTTGTTATTGATAAACGTAGTGGCAGTTTGATTTAAAGGAAAAAGGTCTGGTGTTGACAGCCACCTGGCATGGCATGGAGTGTTGTTGTGTAGTGGTTGAATTTCTATGTAGATGCATGGGAGGAAGGGGTGGAGAGGCCCGTTGTTTAGGTGGCTTTGTTACAGTTATCACCAACTGAACAGCACACCTGCTGAGTGATAGTGGAGCTCTACAGCTTTGCCCTCTTTTGCTGATCTGAGGCCAGGTTTGTGTGTTTCTTTTTCATGTAATGGTTTCAGCCAGACTCTGATAAGCAAAAAGAAAGAACATCTTCAGACATGAGAAATGATACTTGAAACCAACTGGGAGTGAACCTAAGCTTAAGTTTTCCCAAGTTGAGCAACGAGAGCAGTAAATTTCCCCTGAACGTGAAAAGGAATCTCGACTAAATCAACATGGTAGTCTTGAGAGATAAGACTCCCACTTGGAATAGGCTTTGTCAAGATATTCAGTGTTGTTTTTTAGGAATATAGTGCGGTTGAGAAGAAATATCAAATGTATCAGATGTAAACACTACTTTTCTCTCTTGCTTGCATACAGTTTATAGATAATAGGTAAGGAACAAACCATGACAGGGGCTGCTATGACAGGAAAATAATCAAGTATCTGAAAGGCATGCATGACTTCCATGTTAATACAAGACAAGAACACTGAGAGAAAAAAGTAGTGTGTGATAAGAAGTGAACTAAAGTTACTGTTAAGATGCTGAGGTTGTTTTGAATATCAGCATGTCAAATGTTTTATTCTTTTTATACCACAGAAATCTGGCAAACATTACATTAATGAAACAATGGAACCCCATGTTTCCTCACCCCACCACCACCACTCTCAATCTCTCTCTCTCCCTCTCTGTCTCTTGCTCTCTCTCTCATCTCTCTCTGAGAAAATGAATTGCAGAAAATGAATCAACACCTTACCAGTCTGAATAAAGAATTTATGCCTACTATGGTGTAACTGCATAATAGATAACAACTACGTTGTTGAAAAAATTATCTGAAATCTCTGCCCCCTTATTAGTTCTTGGCTTGTACCTCTAGGGGGAACACTTAAAACAGTCTATCGCAGGTCATCCAACAGAGTGATTCCGTATTAGAAAGGAGACAAATTAATTATGCAACAAAATCTTTGAAGATACTTTGATGCTTCTGGTTGAGAGTTGAACATGTCCACTGTCTTTTTTCTGCGTTTTTGATGATTATTCTTATAGCCTCTAGTCTGTCATGTTTTTACATATGTACTTTTCATCCTGTCAGCAGGTCTGGAACAGGATCACGTCTCCCACGATGCTCCAGCATATCGATGGAGCTTTCATCACTTTAAATCATGAGTAATTGTTCTACTGGGAAAAAGAATGGCAGACTCCAGCAGGTTAAACATGTTCAGCTGCTCATTATTCTTAGCATGCTCTCATCTTGTTCTCTCTCTCTTGCTCTCTCTCTCTCTCTCTCTCTCTCACACACACACACACACACACACACACACACACACACACACACACACTGTGTCTTTCTCTGTCTTGCTCCTTTTTCTCTCTGGTCTTCCTCTCCACTCAAAGTTTATTTTGTAAATTACCATTCAAAACTGTGGCCCCCAGTGCCATGCCATTTGTCAAAGGTAGCTGCAGGAATGCCTCTTTCTCTGTCCTATCCACTTTTAGGTTGCTCATTTATCTTTCTCACTCCCACTTTCCTGCACCTCACATCACCCTCCCTTTGGCCCTGCCTAATAATCATTAATGCCATTATCAGGATGCAGGCGATTCATTGCACTCTCTCTCTCTCTCTCTTTCTCTCTCTCTCTCTCTCTCTCTCTCTCTCTCTCTCTCTCTCTCTCTCTCTCTCTCTCTCTCTCTCTCTCTCTCTGTTTGGTAGATATATGCAAAAGCCTCCTCCCTGACCTGATTAAGTTTTACCTGATTAATTAAAAACTCAGATTTACAATTCATAGTTGTTTCTCTCTTGCATACTCATTCCTATCTTGAATTTCTAAATTTCATTTAAATTTTTTTTTCAGTATTGCCAAAAGGTAACACATAAGCAACCAAGATAGACAAAAAATACTACTATTAACAAAACCATAATGTCTACAGTTCTATTCACTCTTTTTTCCATCATCTTTCAGTGCTTCCCTGTAGGCCCATCTAACAAAAGAACCTGCACTAGATATGGCTACTCGCAGTATTTACTAAATATTTTAAAGAAAATTCAAGGCATAGAACATTGCCGTCCCTCAGGCTATGACACACTGTAAAAAAAACTTTGCAGCAACAGCTGCTGCCTGTTCCTCTCCTGAGATAATCTGCTAGCTTTTCATCCTCTCTCTCTCTCTCTCTTTCTTTCTCTGTTTTCTCTCTCACTCTTGCAGGACAGCTCTGCTGACTGATGTAATGTGAAGCGTTAGCTTCGGTGGTCCGGGGCTCATCCACCTCATCTTTGACAGATGGGGAATGGCATAGAACAGACGCATGATGTTACAGTACTCTTTTACTTCTATTCCTTACGCTTCTCTCCACCCTGAAGTCACTATCTAATTCTTTCTATTCTGTACTTTCTCCTCTGGTGTAGACATTCAATTAACTTTGTGTTACATGCCAGAAAGCTCGCTTTGTGCAGCTCCTTATGTTCTGTCTGCTAGCTTTCAAGAAGATCACTCAGGGAATGGATTTGCTAGTGGCCCTCCTGTAGCCAATTGTGTCCAATAGTGGTTACCATTGTTGAAGTTCATTATTCAATTATTAATTAATCAATACTGTTAGTGTTAAAATAACACTTAGAGACTTCAAATGTAGTAGGCAGGAAGCCAACTGTCAGTTCTCAAATGTGATGAGAACTGATGTGTGTATGGTGCGAAGGGGGCAGTTGGTAAGGGAAGTGGTCTTGTGACCAGATGGTCCCAAGTTCAATTCCTGCACAGGGCAGGAAACAACTGAGGCCCCCTTAACCTAACTCCCCCAATTGCACCTCAGGCTGGTTTGGGGCTGCAGTCTGCTCCAGGCAAGTGTGTTCACAGCAACTAGTGTTCACTGGTGTGTGTTTTTACTGCCCAAATGTGGTGCAACTTTACACTAGCACTAGCACATCTGGTCTAAGCCCACAGAATATTTACAGAAGGATCTGTTAATGTCTTGGTGCCAGATACCACAGAACACCTTCAGAGGTCTTGCTGAGAAATTATGTTACATATATAAATTTAACTTAATGGTGGAGAGCTTGGTTTCTCATCAGTCCACAGTCTCCCATTGGTTAACTCTCTTGGGTTAAGGTCTTGTGACGATAGCATGTGATTTACATAATTTTCATACTCCTTATTTCAACCATTCTGTAAGTCCCCATGCCCTGTGAACAGAGGCAAGGTCATCTTGTAAGAGACAATTCCCATTGTCATAGAAATGTTTTATTATAGATGATTAGTCAAAATGATTTTGTACTGATGCTTCACAAGTAGATCCAAATCATGCTAGTACGATAAGATGTATGTGTTTTTTTTCTGCAAGCTGTAGTATTATCTGTAGTACAAGACAGAGCCCTTCATGCTTCAAGTACGGCTCAGCTGGAGTCTTCATCATCCAAGACACATGACAGGCAAACAACCAGACTCTTTTCTCTTTTTCTTTGGCACCAAGGTAGTGGAATGAACTGCCCCTGGGTCTCCATAAAACACAGTCACTCGCTGTCTTAAACACCAGCTTTTGACTTCACTTAAATGAGCAGTAACTATTATATGTATTTCATTTACTGTTTTGTTCTTTTTTACAGGTTGTACATAGTTCAGGAATACATTTCAGGCTTTTGAACTTTTATATCTGCTACTGTACAGCTCATTTTTGGCAGTATTCTGGCTGCAAGTACTTGAATCCTGGTCTATCTGCACTTCGTGGTTTTCAAGTAAATGACTAAGCACTTCTGTAAGTCACTCTGGATAAGTGCGTCTGCTAAATGCTGTAAATGTAAATGTATTATAAATTCCTGTCACTGGAACTAGGAGGCCCAAACTTCTAGCATGACAATAGACCCGACTATATTTTCATTAAAATTTACACCGTACAGTGTGCATAGGAACAAAGTTTTGTCACATTGGCTCGAGGTAGTTGTGATATAAACTTCAGTATATCACGTGCACAAAGCAAGGTCAATGGAGATATGGCATAAATTTAATAAAGACCGGACCTGAACCCCACCAAAGACCTTTGGGATGAACTGAAATGGTTTCTGAACCCCACAGTCTACCTCACCCAACATCAGTGCCTAACATCTTTACTACTCTTGTGGGATGATGGACAAAAGTTCCCACAGTCATATTCCAAAATCTAAATCTAAAGTAAAGGTTATTATTTATAGTGATGGGTTGGGGGGGGTTTATATGATGCACTATATGTAGATGTTAAATAATAAAACACAGATGTATGTATTGCAGTAGTGATATATTACTAAAAGTGAAAATTATAATCTTGCTGGGGATTTGAAGTGGAAATAATTTCATGCTGAGAACATGGTCCCTTCTGTGAACCAAGCTGTTGAGTTTTTGTCAAGCTGGTTTACTCAGTACTAATGAACTACTAATGATCTCTGTCCTTTGGAGAAAAAAAAACTTAAAAAACTTATTCTAAGGTTTGTTGTCATGTAAAATTATTTTTGCTGCTTGGACATAACAGTGTACTAACTACCTCTCACTGATGCAATTGTTAAATCACAGGCAGAAGCTCTAACCATGGTGCTACCAGTGGCCTCTTTGGTACCATAACCCTGAGTCAAAACCACCTCCCAATCTCAGCATTGTTTTGTGCATTAATGATACCTCCAGTCCAGAGGTGAGTTAGTCCAGTTCACTTATCATAAAACGTATCTTTAGGTTCATATTACCTTCTTCCTATTTATTACCACAGAAATGCCTCAGAGACATTACACTTTTTACACTGCACTATTCCATATAAAGACAATATAGATAACCCATCTGCCAGCAGCAAAGAAGGAGAAAAGACACCCTTCCTAATGGCTTTGTTTGTCTTCTCTGGAATAAACAGACATTAAGAAGCATGTGTGTAAAGAAAGGAAATGATCTCCAGATGGGTCTTATGCACTCTGAGTAAACTGTACAAAATGAAAAGTGTATGCCAGATCCAGGGGAAACAGAGCTGTGTGTCTTTAATCAAAATAACAATGCACTTTAATTCTACGGTAATTAAATTGCCATTTCCCCCCAGCGAGTCTCAAGCTTGCTAGAGCCTGGAGATAGAGCATACTGCAATGCTCCCTTGTTGGATTTGTGTTGTGTTTAATCATCAGCTTTGGATTTCTCCATCAGGACTTTTTTGTACATCAGTCTTAGCTTACACATCTGTTGCAAAGACATGCTTAAAAAGAGAAAATCATGAAGACAGCTATTTTTTCACTATTAATGATAAACTAATTATCTCACCCTTATCCTCCAATGTCCTTATCTTGTTTTGTGTGTGTGTGTTTTGGGAGGGTTGGCAGGCTACAAACAACCATATGTGTTTTTTGGTGAAAAGAGCAGCGATGTCCGTCATGGCGAGACTCGATTGTCCAATGGTCACTGTCAACTTGCTAAACAAACGACAGCCAGTCTCAGGCTTATTATCCGCTTATTATTTCCCTGTCCTGGACTAAAAAGTCCATTGCATGAAATGCCAGAGCAGTTATGGCCTTTTCATACCTCTGCCACACAGACAATAGAGGGCCTGACACTGATATGGTCTTTGGCTGGGCTTAAGTAGACTGATCTTTAAATCAGTTCATCTTGTAATTATAATAAAGGAAAGGGAAAGGGCTAAGCAGTCATCTCCCACAGCCGGGCTCTGAATGCAGAGCCAGTGACAAGAACAGCCATCACAGTCAGGTTCAGGCACATCAAATCTGACATATTTGTCAATGAAGTCAGGGTGGCTTATGATAGTGCACATATAATAGGCCACCAGTCAGAGCACTGACTGAGACAGAAGAAATGATCTAGATGAATATGGTTAGGAGATCGACACTAAAGGCCACCTGGAACATCTTCAGCAGATTAGCTTCACCCACTGATTAAAATAACTTCTGTTCTGAGTAATGTCTATATATCTGTCTTCGGACTCAGGTTACAGTTTTGTTTGGTTCTAGTTTTAATTCTTATGTTTGCCTTTTTCTTTAAATAAACCCCCTTTTCTGCACCGGCATTCTACCCTGTTTGTGTGAGTTCCCATACTCACTTCCGTCCTGCTGCATACACTGACGCATGACACCAGTATTATTCTATATCTTCATCACTTTTCACTTAAGCAGTCCTTAGGGCAGACTTTTTCCCCCATGATCCCCGCTTTCTATTTTTTAAATCCAACACAGCTGTGGTGCAATTCCATGGATAATAAAGAAGGGGTATGTGATTTGATAGCTGTCGCATTATAATATTCCTTCATTTAAAAGTAGTATAACACAGGCACTGCTGCAGCATCTGTGTAGTAATGCACTGTAACAACCATTCCATACTGAGTGCTTCAAAATATATATAACACACAATAAAGCATTATGTCAGGTCAGACACTCACTTGTCTGATAGGGAAAAAACACACTACAGTGAATGTGAACCACTCATTGACCACTGTGCTTGTACAGACACTACCGAACACAATTGCCCGGAGCAATAAAGTATGTGTGGGTTTTCAATAGGTGCTCCAGTTACCCTCCATCTCCCCAAAAACAAACATGGTAGGTAAATTGGATATGATGATTTACCCTAGATGTGAGTTTGTGAGTGAATGGGTATGTGTGTGTGGGGTGGATTGGCACCCTGTCGGGGGGATATTTCTGCCTTGCACCCAGTGATTCCAGGTGGCCCCTGGACAAACCGTGGCCCTGATAGATGACGTGGACAAGAGAATGAATGACTGACTGATAATCATTGCTTAATTTACAGAGTCTGCAAATATAAAAGCACACAATAATGTTGTGGCACTATAATGAGGACAGACGTGTACCAAAAATGAAATGATGACTATGGGAGGTCAGATAGGCCTTCATGTAAAGACTTCAGGTTCCACTTTACAATAATGTTTCTTGTTATAATGATCATACTGAATCAGATGTGTGTTTTCCTTGTGGTCTTTTTTTTTTTTTTTTACGAACAATGTATCAGACTGTAGCAATCATTTACAACACGTGTGAGTGTGTGAGCATTCACCGACATTTGCTTCTTTTTGTTAAGATACCATTTCATCTCTGGCTCACCTTCTCTATAGCAATACTATTTCACATGAAATACTTTTATCATGTGTGTGTGTGTGTGATAAGATAAACAGCGCCTGCATGTCACCTTATGAGTCACTGGATGAAAAGAGGGTTAGAAAAATCAGTTAAATCATGTTCATAAGTAAGAAGTCTATGTGAGACGTACAGTCTAACAGACACACACACACACACACATCCACAGCCTGGATGCAGGCAGAAACCGTTTGAGTTGTGTGTGTGTGACCGAGTTGGCACCAGTGTATTTTTGTCTCCCACTCCACCTCCCCCGACAATCATTCCTTTTTGCCGCTATTCAAAGGCACAGTAAAACCCACTGTGCCTTTGCTTCAGGTAGAACCGTCTCCATTGTGCACGCCGGACATTTGAGCAGAGCTATCTACCAATACAAGTGCATGTCTCTAAAGACACGCTACTCTATATGCAAACTAGTGATGAAAATGGAGCCTGGTCTGCAGTGATTATATTTGTAATTTAATTTTGCTGGTCGCAAGAGGAAGAGATAAGAGAGTGGACGAGCTGTGGTTGGCTGTGTCCAAGCGTGAACAAAGAAGCCAGAATGAGATACACACAGCTTTATTGTAAGAAACACACACCCGTAACGGACAGTGGGGCGCACAGAGAGAACAGCGCACGCAAGTGTGTTAAAGCTTATGAATATACACAACTTACTAAAAACAAAACTGTGTTGGACATCACCATGAATACCAACATGCCATCAACAAAAGATCTACTTCATTTAAGATGATTATATAAATTCCCAGCGATAAGGACAGACAGATTAGAGAGCACAGATCCCGAACTGACCCGTGAATCTGAATCATTTGAGACATTGTTATTTTCTCTCTTTTGTGTGTCTTGACAAAAAAAGGTAATCAGCAGGGAAGTCTGAACTGAGCTCTGTAGCCTGTTTTAAAGAGCAAAGGCACATTTAAGATTCCAAAGGAGAACACACAGAGCTGCAAGAATAAAATGGAGATAGTGGAGGACAAAAAGTATGTCCCCGGTTACTTCTCTCACTTTTTTACAGACCATGTGGAAATATGTAACATTTATATGAATATAGATGATAAAGGATAAAGATGGGCTGATAGGGTTGATGCTAGTTCAGTGTGGTCAAGCTGTACTACTCAAACATTAAGGCGGATTATGTTGGAATCAGGGCTTAGAATTATAATCTAATAAA
Source organism: Duopalatinus emarginatus (assembly GCA_028565595.1). Lineage (NCBI taxonomy): Eukaryota > Metazoa > Chordata > Actinopteri > Siluriformes > Pimelodidae > Duopalatinus > Duopalatinus emarginatus. Next base: position 9,188,820 of record JAOVVF010000010.1, on the reverse strand, counting down.
TCAACCTCAAGAAATGGCTATTTAAAATGATTTGTAAACTTTCAGTTAACCTAGCACATATACAGTGGATGTCATTACATAACATGTTTTTCTAAGAAAATGTATATAGAGAGCAAAAATTATATTTTATAGAAGGTTTGACATACAATCTGGCATTCTGTTATAGGTTTACAAATTATATTCCAATACCAGCACATCTGAGTTTTTATTCTAACTAATTGAAAGTGAAAGTGAAGCGATTAGCCTACTGTGCTTGTACACAAAAGAATCTTGCCTCCGTATCTAACCCATCCATGCAATAAAAGACAGATGCTAGTAAACACACACATTAGGGGCCGTGAACACACTTGAACAGAGCAGAGGGCAGCTCCTATGTACGGCACCCAGGGAGCAGTTGGGGCTTAAATGCCTTGCTCAAGGGCGCTTCTGTTGTGTCTTGTAGGTACAGAGGATCAAACCGGCATTTTAGTCAAAAGACTAAGGTCTCCTTACCTCAAGCCATGGCTGTCCACTATAGTGTGTTAGAACTACTATGCGAGTCCCTGTGATAGCGCAGTTACTATGGAAACCATAATGTGCATTAATAAAAACCAGTGATTTGTATCATAGTCTGTATTACTGTGAGGGGCGTGCAGGACTGAGAATTCAGCAGTGCAGTGGTATAATCACTAAAACAACCAGATTCATCATATTAGAGACATCAACATATGGTCTATAATTCATGACTATAAAATAGAATCAATAACATGACTGTCTCTGGTTTTCTACATGAAGAAATTTCATTGTAGAGGATCTGTTATGTGGGGGAAAAGCTCAATGTACTATATGCAGGTTCTTGTAAAGGATGAATGAAATTCATGTCTGTCTTGAAAAATATCATAAATTGGAAATTCTACATTCTGGAGTTTAAATCCAGTGAGGGCAACCTTCTTAACCATTCTCAACCAGCAGGACTGCTTGAAGCACTTTTTCAAGGCATGTTGGCTCCCAAGGCATAACTTGTAAAGTCTGATTGATTTCCTGAACATGTTGCTTTGTGAACATTAAATAAACATTCCTGTATATTTTGCCATCAGTTGCATCATCTAAATGTAGCTATCCTACTGAGTCTTAAGTAAAAGCATAAAGAGTTTTCACATAAGGGAAAACAACTCACGTATTAATCTTTATAATTAACAAGTGTTCTTCAAATTCCCAGAATGCATTCTGAATGCATTTCCTAGATGACTAATTAATCAAGCCAGGACATATTACACCAATAAGCCATAACCACAAAACTACTGACAGGTGAAGTGAATAACATTGATTATCTAATAACAGTGGCATCTGTCAAGGGGTGTGATATATATATATATATATCAGTCAGCAGTCAGTTCTTAAAATTGATGCACTGGAAGCAGGAAAAATGGGCAAGGGTAAGGATCTGAGTGATTTTGACATGGACCAAATTGTGATGGCTAGACGAGTGGGTCAGAGTATCTCCAAAACAGCAGTTCTTGTGGAGCGTCCCTAGTATCTAGTGGTTAATAACTACCAAAAGTGGTCCAAGGAAGGACAACGAGTGAGCCGGCGACAGCGTAATAGGCACCCAAGCCTCGCTGATGTGTGTGGGTGTGAAGGCTAACCCATCTGGTCTGGTCTCACAGAATATCCACAGAAGGATCTGTTGCTAACGCCTTGGTGCCAGATAACCACAGCGCACCTACAGAGGGCTTGTCTTCAGATGCCTTGATGGATCAGAGATGTTTTGACAGCTTTTTAGTGTGAAATTGTTTAAACAATCTAAATAAAAGTTTGAAATCTTGCATAATTATCATTCAAGATGATGCATTATTACTGTCACAATTGAATTGTTAGCAAAATAGTGATATTGATCATGTTAACTGCTTAGTATGAAAGGTCTTCTTGTCCAATCTCTGCTATTGAAGCGTGTGTTGATTTAACCTAAAATAGATCATAAGGTTTTGCACAAACATGTGGAACCCATGCCAGCTGGAGTGCACAAAAAGGGACAAATAGGACAAAACAAATACCAGGAAACTTTGAAATTCATGTTAATATTTCCAAGGGTCTACTTTTCATTTTCATTTTTCATAATTTAACGTACGATTTGCTGACTCCACTTCCTCTACATTGGATTTCCAGTTTACACAACACAGAACAGCGCTAGAAAATGGCGAACAAGACAAGAAGCACTCTTGCACAGCTTTATGCAGGGTCATGGGAGTACACTAATCAAGTCAACATGTGTTTAGTGGATTTTCTGTGCTTATGTGCCTTGACATTTGCTGTGGCAAATACTACAGGAGTATGTGGCTGCTACTTCATGTAATCTGGTCTCTTGCCAAGGCTGGAGAGAGGTTCAGAACGGGTGGGGGCTGGAAATAACATCCCATTTAATTGTACTATAGATGATATCCCTAACCTATCCAAATGTCCTCCCTATCCTCAGCATACATCCCTGTCTTTGGTGTACATTCCTATCTTCAGTATACATCCCTATCCTCAGCGTACTACCCTAACCTCAGTATACATGCCTATCCAAGTCTACATCCCTATCCTCAGTGTACATCCCTATTCCAGTACACATCCCTATCCCAGCATACATCCCTAATTTTAGTGTAAATCCCTTTCCCAATGCTCATCCCTATCCTTAGTGTACATCCCTTTCCCAATGTACATCCCTAACCTCAGTGTACATTCTAATCCTTAGTGTACATCCCTATCCCACTGTATATTCCTAACCTTAGTGTACATCTCTATCCCAATACACATTCCTTATCCTATCCTCCATTTACAACCCTTATCTTTAGCGCACACCGCTATTCTTAGTGTACATCCATATTCCCAGTGTACATGCTTATCCATATGTTACATCCCTATCCTCAGTGTACCAGATTGCAGTACATGTGGCACAAAACAGGAAAGGTACTATCTGTGACAGGGTGAGGAACTGAATTGACAGGAACCAGCCAGGGTGGTTTGGACATTACAGGGTGGTTTGGTGGTTTGGTTACAAGGATGCCCTGAGTCAACTCTCTCTGGACTTTAGTCTTCTTCTTAGCTAGTTGCCACTATGACAGTCACCAGAAAAGGAGGAAGGAAAATGAATGGATAAAAGAATGAATGAATGAATAAATGAATGAATGAATTGATGGATGGATGGATGGATGGATGGATGGATGGATGGATGGATAAATGGATGGATAAATGGATGGATGGATGGATGGATGGATAAATGGATGGATGGATGGATGGATGGATGGATGGATGGATTTGTTTTTAGGTGCTTACAGTGAAATCGGACATTTGAGAAGTGCACTGACAATCTCAACCTGTCACGTAAAAAAGGATTTTCTCACAGGAATAATAACAATAAAAAAATACACAACCAAACAACAAATTAGCACCACAATTCCAAAACCCATCACAAATATTTCAGTATAAACATTTAGCTTTTAGGGATTCAGGCTGGAAATTTCTGCCTGTAATCAGGCACATCAGGCACAGAGAATTGCAGAACCTGCAGCAGAGTTATCTCTTCTGTCTGTCGT
>JAOVVF010000010.1:9149650-9163888 GCA_028565595.1 Duopalatinus emarginatus | reverse complement strand
ATTTATTTATTTATTTTTATTTATTTATTTATTTATTTATTTATAATGACTGAAAGTCTAAATATATATAATTAAACTCTGAATATATAAAATAAAAAACTGAATATATGGAATGAAAGTCTAAATATATGGAATAACTATATGAATATATGGAATGAATATATGAATGTATATATATAGGTAATTCATGCTCACACTTAAACCACATACAGATTCTGCCCATATGCACTCTTACCATCAGGATCGCAAAGCACAGCTGCTATAGCAGAAAAAAGAGAGCTACAGCCATTTATCACAACCACCTAGTAAAACACAAACACACACATACACACACAAACATACAGCACATTACATCACGTTCTTCTGGGGTAAGCTGAATTCCAAGTGTAACCATAACAGCACTTTTTGCTGATACTGCTAATCCCCAAAAAAAAAAAAAAAAAAAAAAAAACCCTCACATTGTCGGCTCTTAGAGGCCTCGGAGCGTGACAGTGTTCTGACAGGAACTCTGCTACTTCCTCTCTTAGGCTGTGGAAAGAAGAATTTATTCATTTATTCCAATGAAATAAAAGGGATGATGGGTCTTTTGCTGAACTAATCATACTTCTCACTTAATCAGCAAAAAATATGTTGATTATGTTTCATTTAATATGCAGTTTGACATTAAAAAAAATCTTAAAAGTTTTCACACAAGCGATGTCCTTTCCAGTCGGAGTACTGCAGCAGGCAAGAATCCACATAGACCATGTCAGGCTGTGTCAGCTAAAACAAAAGACCAGGCATAGATTAGAGTACAAATCTCAATAGACCATGTGAAATCATCAGTGCACTACCTGACGCTGACTCTGCTGCATGATGGGTGACGAATTAAAGGAAAAATAAGACCAGCATTGTGCTGTGAGCATTTTGTCTGGTATGGTTTGAGATTAGTTATTGAGAATGCCTACAGCATATCATTACAAAAACGGTTTGACTGATCACCTTATCTTGTGATGCAACATTTGTATCTTCTATGTGAGTGGTCTCCTCAGGGAAAACTTTCACTGCCTCCAGATCTCAGTCCAATTAAACACTGAAACTCTGGTCCATCATCATCAACATCAAAACACTAACTGGGGCAATATCATTTGGAGTAATGACATTCATTCCTCTAGTAGAATCTGTGGTGCATTGAAGCTGCTCAGGTGTCTTGTGGAAGCGAAAACTCCTTTCATTTGTCACCCTTTAATTTGTCTCAGCCAGGCTTATTCTTGTCGGCATCTGTATCTAATGTAGCTTGTAATGGAGAAAACACAATTATCTGGGTGAGTTGCAGTGAGAATGCCTTACCCGTTTCTGCAGAAGGTCAAAGCATAGCTTGTTCTCGCTTGTTCCTAAATTGATAATGCCCTGGAAGAGAGAAAACAAAAGACAATAAAGAATCTGTTTCTGTTTTGTAAATGTCTGTCCAATTCCATATGACAACTCTGGAATAAACATATTGAGCCAATATTATATACAGCTAATAGAATGTAAATAACTTTAACCGTATAATATTTTAGAGCATTAAGTCACATGTGGCAACCAAAAATCAACCTTGAGTCAGGATCTGTTTCATTTCCAGAGCTGCCTTTATGAAAACAGCCCTTTATCTACTGTACAAATGTGTAATCAAAGTGTTTAAGATGAACAAGGTGTGATTTGTGTGCTACTAACATCAGGGTTACTGATCTCATCATGTTTGTTGGCATAGTACTGTATGAATCCTTCCTGCAGAATTCCCCGCTGCTGCCGGATCCTGTTCCCCCTGCGGGACAAAAGATTGCTGTGCTGGGATGTCTCATCACCATGTAGCATGCTGGAAACAAAAGGAAGCACAGGATGGCCAGGACCTGGACCTGAAGAACTGTGAGGCACATTGAAAGTGGCTGTGGTATTAGAGTCAGGGGTTGTGGTGCTGCTGTTCCTCTCATCAGCTTTCTGATTAAATGGAGATGGAAAAGGCACTGACACAGCTGCACTGGAGTCAAGAATCATGGAGCTGCTAGTTTCCTGATCAACAGGGTGATCTTCCTGCAGCATTCTGGGTACTGTTGGGAGTCTGGGAGGGTCGGGTGGAAAAGGAGTAGGCATGGAGAGTAACAGCTCTGATACCGTAGTACTGGGGTTAGAGGTTTCAGTGTTGCTGCTTCCTTGCTCGGATGTCCCTCTGGCTGTACTAAAGGCCCCTGCGAGTAAGGAAACGAGACGCAGCTCATGCTCTCTTTCCTGCTGAACCCGTCTCTCTTCCTGATGTTCCCTCTGCCTTTCAGCCTGTGCCTCCTGATGTAGCCTCATCTCCTCCAGAGAGACATATCTCTCCTCCATGACTCGCTGCCAGTTTATGAAACTCGCCAGCGCCTTCTCTAGCAACCTCCCGCCGCTGGCTGTTCGCACCACTCGGCGCCTCTTCCTCTGGCGGAAGCCTCTGGAATATTTAGGATCTTTCAGGTCAGCCTGGGTGTATCTGTCTGCACTGGACACAGGAACGGTTACTGGAGAAACGCCTGCACCGGATGATCCAGCCACATTCTGGTCACTGAAACCTATAAAAAAAAAAAAAAAAAAAAAAAAAAAAGAGTTGTGAGTTGTGTAATTGTAAAAGGATTGAATCCTGGGTGCAATCTAGAATTGCTAGAATAGCTGAAACCGTGTAATCTGGAGGAAATGCATGAATTTAATCTTTAAATCTGGACTTAAAAACCTTTACTGTTCTCTAAAACATAAGAAAAACATCTTGCAGTACACTTCTATAAATATGAACATGTTCTCTACAGGATCAGCTTGCATTTGGCTTCAAATTACAGAGACATAAACACAGTAACATACGCTCTGAGACTTCTAGAGTTCATACTGAGCTGACTGTTCACTGAAGCCAAAGTATTATATAAGATATTGAATTAGGTCCAAAAGGTAAACATGACAGACAAGTGCAATGGTACCAGATCTGAGTGGTTAAAGATTAGCTTGCATTACTTTTGAGCAGAAATAGAAACACTGAAGTCCAACTCACTGTGTGATAATAAACTTGCACTTGTTTACCGGTACTAAAGTTAAGGCTCCGGTTTACTGATTAGAAGGTCAGAGGTTCAATCCCCTGAACCACAAAGCTGCCACTGTTGGGTCCTTGAGCACAGCCCTTGACCATTTCTGCTGTCTCAATTCCCTTCCTAACAAGCTGGGATATGGGAAGAATTTCACATGTGTATGACAAATAAAGACTGACATTATTAAATTCTTATGAGGTCATCTGACCTACTGTGGTAGTTAGTAGTAATGATAGCCTTTGCCCAAAGCTATGTTAAGATCATGACTGATTTCACAGTGTTTAGCATAAACAAGAATTACACTCATTACCACCAAAGGTCACTGACTCCTAAATACTAGCTGCAACTCATAGTTTCTGTATGATATCACTTATTACCACTTCAGTCCTGATTTGATTTGGCTGCGATTCTGAACACTGATCTCCAATAGTGTTTTATTAACCGTTTTGATGGCGAATGGTCATACCGAGCTGGCCTTGCTCTACATTAACTCCTTTGATTATTGGGAAATTGCAGTTGAATAGCACAATAAGGTAATTAACAGGCTTTTAAAGGCACGTTCATTTTATTTGTCTTTCCAAGTGGAATGGATTCAGTCTACAGCAGCATTCGCGCCAGGCACGTGTTGCGTTTTTAAATTTTTTTTGGAAGCTGGTACTCAATAATATTAGCTCTGCGAACACTTAATCTTAAAACAAAAGACTGAATCCATTCCACTTGGAAAGACAAATAAAATGAACGTGCCTTTAAAAGCCTGTTAAAAAAAATGCCTCTAGAATTACAAGTCAATTGAAGTGCCACGAGCCAAACCTCAGCACTTCAGGAAAAAAAACTTAAGTGCCTAAACCCACAGCACTCATACAGCACTACAGAGCTCTGTAGAGTTATAAACCTGTACAAAGTAGCGTATTATAAGACACTTGACATTGATGGCAGGGCACACAGAACATTTTCTGCAAGACCCTGACCCTGCAGACTGCAAGACCACGCTGATAATAAGGCAGAGCTACTCATCGGTCTATAAATATGCAAAGATAAACAGCCAGACTCTACAGTTTAAAGAGTTACACATTTACACTGAAGTACCAGAAAAATGGGTACACCGGTCTAATACTTGCTAGGTCCCCCACAGGACATGGATTTTGGGAGCTTGCGGAAATGTTCTGCATGCAATGAATACTTCCACAATTCTGATGTGAACACAGATGAGTGTTCCTCTAACCATAATTTGGCATCTCTAGACATGTGTGGTGGTTTCAAATTTATGAATACTACAGTTTCACACAAGAGGCGTTAAAGAAGACAACCTGAGATCAAACAGAACTTTTTACCTTGTTAATATCTCAGTATAATATATCAGTATAGATATCTAACATATATCTGATTTCTCTGCAATGTTTCTCTTACCACCATGCACACACCACCAGTAGAAAAATAATATTGAAGAGTAATGTTAGGTTTCACCTACTTTCACCAACTACTACCAGGAATCATCTAGTAAAAAGGCTAAGGCTGGTTCACCTGAAACCATGTTATATTATGGGAAATGTGTTACAAATTTTATATTTCCCTCAAAGGTATACCACTACACATACATGAGTTATACTCAGACTCTGCTTTGCCCTGTGTTTTACACATTTCATCCTCTGATGCAGCAAGGAGTTTTAGCCGCACATGGGGCTGTAATATTCCTCAGGACAACTTAAGACAAGAAAATACCGTGTGCAAAGAATTTATCTCTGGCTCTAGATATATCGTATGCTTTTAGTTTACTTCTATATGGTATGTAAGAAACCTGTGGTGCAGTTTTGTTTAGCTGGCATTGCATGTGTGCCTCCTTTCTGACAAGTTACCCCCATTCATGCTCTGCATTCATTCTGATAGGTTTGGCCTCTTCCAACAGGACGATTTACCAGTACACACCTCTAGAGATGCCAAATTATGGTTAGAGGAACAGTTTGGGGTGTTGCAATTCCCATTTCAGTCACCAGATCTTAATGTTATTAAACACATCTGAAACATGTGGAAACAGAAATCCTACACCTTGGGATACAACAGCATTGTGGACCGTTCTGCAGGAAGTATGGTGTTTATTACATACAGAACATTTCCGCAAACTCAGTGAATCCATACCCCCTAGGCGACCTAGCAAGTATTAGACTGGTGTACAAGTTTTTTCTGTTATTTAGTGTATAATAGCTGTATTTATTTTTTAACTCATATTACTCAAAAAAAAAACAACATTGAAGCTATTGAGCGGACTTGTACCAGAACTCACTAGTGGTGAGATTTGTTTATTAGGTTTAGCATTTGCTGCCTAGAAGCATAAGTAGTAGCAGATATTTCTCATGCAGTACTGAACCTAGTGTGATTACTACACATAAAATATAACATAATAGTATGAGCAATTAACTTAACAATGTAAACTTGTGAGTGTTTACTTTAGGATTTTTCATCATTCTGCAGTCCTCTTTCACAGAGACACTTAGGATTACATCATAACTTCATCATAAATGTATGATGTAGCAAACACGTTCATTTATTAAAAGCCTTTAGCCGTTTTATTCCTGGCCTTTTCTCTCACACAACTAACTGCACTACAAACCACGCCATCACAATCATAGCACTGGTTTTAGTAAAATTGCATTTACATTCATGACACTCTTTATGTCTTAAGTTAATAACCTTTAGATTTATTAATAAGCAGCTTTATATTTAAAAATGTACTTACCCAGACCAGCATCATTTTAAACTCTGAAATCTGGTGACCTATTACACTTACACTCAATGACCAAATTATTAGGAACCCCCTTTTAAACCTGGGTAACACTGTGTATTCAGGGGTGCTTGTTTGTTCCCCTTAGCCCTCTCTCATTAACTAGTGTGTCCACGCACACAACTAATACAATATGTTCAATACAATAAGCACTCACCTAATGCAAATATGTGTGAGCAGTTTTTTGGGTCCTATGTAATTTTCTGCCATGTTTAAGGCACCATGTAACCCAGAGATGGGATAACTAAGCCCCAACAACACATCAGGTACCATCGTGGAAGACAACCTGTAAAGCCCAACCAAGTCCTCTTGTGGGACAGGGTCATGGTCCACATAGCACAGAGACGCACATTCTCAAAGCACAGCTCCCAGGTTTGATCCCTGCATAGGGCAAAATATAACTGAAGTGCCCTTGAGCACCAAGACACAGATCTTTTCCTTAAGCACAGCTTTGCCACCTTCTGCTGCTAAACTCTGGGCGCTAATTGGATTTGACTGATGTGCACTCACAGTCAAGTAGTTGTGCTGTGCTTAAGAGTTCTGGTGTGCTGTGAATTTGTGGATTTTTTTTTTCAATTTGTGAAGCCTACACTAATGAAAGCATCATCAAGTCTTTGTCCGAAAGAGGACTGGTTTAAAAATCGCTGGTTGCATTAAAAACACAATATACCTCTCAGTAATGGACTATCATTAAAAAAAAAAATTCTTTATTATTTTTTTTTAAATCTTTGTAGCAACCAGAGTTTGTTCTTCTATGCACTAATGTGGCTGGTTTGGCTAAGGTCTGAACTAACACATCTGGGCAGTCGTAGGTTTGTGGTTAAGGAACCAGACTTGTGACCAAAAGGTTGCTGGTTCGATCTCTGCCCCTGTAAGACACAAAGTGCCCTTGAGCAAGGCAACTGATCCCCAACTGCTCCCCAGGCACCATGGATAGGGTCACTCACTGCTCCGACTGCCCCCAGTGTGTTTTTCCCTGCACATATAGTTGTGTACACACACAGTGGTCAATGTGCTTCACTTCAGTTTACTTCAAAAAAACAGGCTGCACTCCTGTCCTCTGTGTTGTTGCTTGCGATAGAGTCCTCACGATCGACTATGTGCTTGTTCCCTGTGCTATTAATTTACGTCTAGGGCTCTTTCCTTGGCTCCAGTCCTTGAGCTCTGGATGTGACCATGTGTGTAGTGAAACACACATAGACACTAGTGAACACTAGGGGGCAGTGAGCACACACACACCTTCTTTCAGCTGTATAATAGATACACTTGTATAAATACATTTATAACAAACGTAAGAGTTAAAAAACAGTGCACTGTGCTGATATTTATAGTGGATCTCCTGCCACCCCAGGTATCTAGCTAACTAAGCTAACTGGCTAACTAGGTGACCTAGCTTAGCTACATATTAGATTCAATCACCAGGTAAATTAAGAAAATACAGCTAACAAAATACAGTCTGGATAAGCGTGTGTTATTTTATTAGGTGATAGAATGATAGGTAGAAATGTCTGACATGTCCTAGGTTAGGTTTTAAGTGAACAATTGTAGTTAAATTGTCTAGGTTATCTAACTAAACTGAAGCTCAGACAGTACTGAAATACCACAACAACTTATACACAGGGGAAAGCTAGGCAATGGACCAAACCACTGTGAGGTATATAGAGGGGGGACTGCAGTCTTTAAAACTTAAAAACGATTTTCCCGCGTCAATATAGAGCACAAGTTCTTTCTATTTACACTGTTATGTCTTGTTTTTAAACTGTAGAATTATATTAAGAATGATTTTAGTGAGGCGAACAACTATGCTTTTCTGTGCACCCGGGATTTCCACCCGTGGTAACAACGATGCTATTGTCCAAGTCACTGCGCTCACATTTCCTTTACCTGAAGTTCAACCATAACATTAACTGACCCGTGTGGATATGTATTAACGCACTGATTAGATATCAGCGTGAATGAACAGATGTAAAGGGGTTCCTAATAAATTGGTCAGTAAGTGTAGGTATAATACGGTTATAATGGGCTAAGTATAACAGTATAATACTAGTAATAACAACACGAAACTAGGGATTTATAATCTACAATAAGCCTAACTGTACTGCTGTACCGTACCTGAAGGAGACCATCCTGAGTGAGCAGTACACTCCCCTGCCCGCTCTCCTCCTGGATCCTCTGTGTCCGCTCCGGCTGATTTGCAGTCCACCTCCGCCTCCGCCTCCGCCTCCGCCTCTTCCTCAGAGCACAGTGGCTCCTCAGCACTCAGCAGCTCCTCCCCGCCGTCCGCGTTCAGCTCCTCTAGTTTTATCTCCATCAGCTCCCCCGCTTTGGGCGGACAACTGAACGTGAAGGCGGAGCTCGAGGATCCCGGGCCCGCCTGGTTGTACACGCCTGCATTCCCCCACAGAGCCGTGTATGAGGATGAAGAGGAGGAGGAAGAGGCAGCGGCAGGGCGGCTGCTGAGCACGCGATCGATCACGTCGTAAAAGCGGCGCGCTCGTGCACCGCGCGGCGTCTGCTGGTTCTCCTTCATGCGCCTGTAGTCGAGCTTCAGCTTCTTGATTTTCTCACGGCACTGGTCCGCGGTGCGATAAATGCCTCGGTTATGCAGAGCCACGGCTATGCGGTTAAAGACGTGCTGGTTGCGGAGGCAGCTCTCCAGCTCCATTTGGACCGCTGCATCCGACCAGAGCTGTAAAAGCTCCACCACTTCAGGCTCAGACCAGTTACTCCCACGTTCATACTTTTTAGTTGGGAAATCCATCCTAATACCTGCAGACTGATACAGATGTGTATGCCAAACTTATGTGCGTGCCAAACAATGCCTAGTCTACCCCGTGTCTTCTCCAGATGTTTAATTAAACCGTACTATCACAGCAACATCTGGCACATGGTCTCGACCTGAAATCTGGGTATTCTTAAGCACCAAACACACCGATATATAACCAGGACACTAACCCATTTGTTGTTCATCATCTAGTGCTTTAGAAAATTTTACATCCGGGTTTACGCACATGCGTGCTGCCCTTATTCCGGGATAACTTTGACCCGTGCTAAAACAGAACAGACCTGGTGCCAGAAATATACGCCTAATACCTAATGCCTTACCATTCCCTAAATAGTGCACTAGCTAAGCTATTACAATCATTGTCATGCACACTATGTAGTGCACTATGTGCCCAGGTGAAAGCCGTTTAGGACACAGCCCTAGTTGTGGTATTCACTCGAGAGCACCCTCTAGTGACCATTTGTCTGTTTCCTTGCATACTTGTCTTACCTGGGTAGTGTGTGTGCTCCTCATATCCAGATTTCTGGGTTGTGGGTTCTAGCCTCGTTCCAGTCTGAATAAATGAATTAGGCTTTAGAATTGTGAATGTAACTTATGTAGCCTGATAGTGTGTGTGTGTGTGTGTGTGTGTGTCTGTGTGTGTGTGTGCGCGCTCATTGACTTACCCACTGGGTATTAATGTGACATGCAGCACTCATGTCAGCTCAGAAACTTGGAGGCACTGAATGATGAGAGGGCTGACAATGAAGTCAGGATGTAGTGTACAGACACACTTTAGTCAGAGACAGATATTGTTTATCGTCATATTCAGATTCATGTATTTTAGTGATGCTAGCTGCAAAATAGAAAGCATTACTGCTGGTGCCTTCATTTATACCCTTCATAGAGATGACAACTTATACAGATTTCAAAATCGGTTACAATATGTCCAATTCCTATCATATCTTGACTGGATGGTGTTCATGTTCCAGAAATTACCTATGAATGAATAATACTTCCAGCTGTTTATGTCTCTTGGTGGTGGTGGTGGTGGTGGGGCCTTCTCAGTAAGAAAACTCTTATCAATCACACATCTTTAATTAAGTGCTGTGGATCCTGGGACCACTGGGTCTGAGACAGAAATACACCCTGGATGGGACACCATTCCATCACAAGGCACCAGGCATGCACATAGTCAGCATTAGGGATGATTTAGAGGAGGAAACCAGAGAAGCCAGATGAAACAGAGGAGGGGCTTTGTCCATGCACATAAACCTCACACATACAGTAGCTCTGAGGATACGAGCTGTGAAACCACTGTGCTGCACTTTTATTTTTTATATTGTGAAGGCTATTAATTTATGGTTAATATTGTATTATATAAAAGATTATGGACAGTTAGGGTTACCAGCAGTTATTTTGATAAAAGTTAACATTTTTACAACTGCTGGATAAATATAGCCACAATTTGGCAGTACATCTTCATTATAATATCAAAAACAGTATAGTGATGTGCTACAGTAATGCTTCACTTGCTTTACATAAAAAAACAAACAAATAACAATAATAATTTACAAAGCAAAAAACAAACAAAAAAACGTGTGGTTAGGGAACCAGTCTAATGACCAGAAGGTTCTGGGTTTGATCCCTGCAATGGAAAAGACACTACTGAAGTGCCCTAGAGCAAGGCACCTGTGGTTTGGGGCTGCCCCCTGCTCTGGGCATGTGTGTTCACTGCCCCCTAGTGTTCACTAGTGTGTGTTTCACTGCAGGGATGGGTTAAAATCAGAGGTCACATTCCTCTTTGTAAAAGCACAGTAGGCAAACAGTTCACTTTCACTTCACTTTCACTTCATATTTAGCACTGCACAGACATGTTTCACATAGGCACACATGGATCTTGTCATGTGACCAAATACTCCACCCATGTAAACATGTAAAAACGTAAAGATTCATTTATGGAGATGCAAAAAAAAAACATGCAACAATATTTTGGATTCGCAGTAAAATCCTCGGGTGGGGCAGCTATGGCCTTGTGGTTAGAGAAACCAGTTTGGAATCGGAAGGGCCTGGGTTCGATCTGCTCCTTGATCCGGGCAAGTGTATTCACTGCCCCCTAGTGTTTACTGGTGTATGTGTTTTACTGCAGGGAATTCCTCTGTGTGCAAGCACAGTACGCAAACAGCTCACTTTCACTTGAAGCATTGCTATAATAACAGGTTGTCTTCTGTCGTGTGCCAGTAGATGGCGCTAAGAGCTAGCAGATCGCGACCCCACTCGCGTCATGACGTATTTCCTGGGATTTGTAGGCCAGGTCTAGTGACAAAGAATGGAGTGTGGATTCTGTGCTGCTCGTGCACTGTGTGCAGTGTCTTCAGTAACGTGAACGTGTCATGTTTCAGTGTTGACCATGCGTGTTCATTAGGGACATGACGTGACCGCAGAGACACGAGCGGATCCAGAAAGGACTTGAGGAAATAAAGCACTACTGAAAGTTTGGACTGCTGGATCTTCAGGAGCGTGGTGCTGACTTCGGGCTCATCGCGTGCATGGCTCGTAACGCACGCGCGTGGAGGTTTTCCCGGCTCGGTTTCACAGATTGACGTTTCGGTTTGACGTATCACTATGAGAAGCATATGTGGAGGACCGGCGTGGCCACGAACACAGGAGAAATATGAGTGTAAAATCGGCTTTTTCCGCCCTGAATAACGGGCTGACAGCTTGACTACGCCGCTTTTTGTAGGAGGAGCAGTGTTTAGTTGGGGCGCGCGGACACACGCCAGTGAGTAATGTCATGTAATGTAATGTAATGTAATGTAATGCAGCGCGTGCCGGAGGACGTGTGAGCGGTGGTATTTAAAGAGAAGTTGGTCAGTGGAGCTGTCAGTAGGTGGACTTTGTTGGGTTAGTGGTTCTGTTCACACACTGAACTGGTGTTAACACAACTCACCGACTTTCACACTCATTTAAACAAGACACACTGGACATGTCTGTGACTCGTTCTGGAGACATAACGGGTGAGTTTATAGTCTATAGCTTCTTTACACTTAACACACACCATGTGTATTTAAAACCATCAGTCTCTCTCTCTCTCTCTCTCTCTCTCTCTCTCTCTCTCTCTCTCTCTCTCTCTGTCTGTCTGTGTGTGTGTGTTTCTCTCTCTCTCTCTCTCTCTATCTATCTATCTATCTGTCTTTTTATCTATCACTCTCTCTCTCTGCCTGTCCCTTTCTTTGTCTATCTCTTCCTCTTTCTCTATGCCTCTCTTTCTCTCTTTTTATCTGTTTCTTTTTCTTAGTCTCTCTCTCTCTCTCTCTCTCTCTCTCTCTCTCTCTCTCTCGCTGTGTGTGTCTGACCCTCTCTGTCTCTCTGTTTCTTTCTCTGTCTCTCTCTTCCTCTTTCTCTATCTCTTTCTTTCTCTTTCTTTCTCTATGCCTCTATATATCTCCCTCTGTTTCTGTGTCTCTCTCTATCTCTTCCTTTGTCTCTCTGTCTTCTTCTTTGTTTATGTCTCTCTTTGTCTTCCTTTCTCTCTTTGTCTTTCTCTGTCTCTTTCTTCCTTAGTATCTCTCTCTCTGTGTCTCCCTTTCTCTCACTGTCTCCCTTTCTCTCACTGTCTCCCTTTCTCTCACTGTCTCCCTTTCTCTCACTGTCTCCCTTTCACTCACTGTCTCCCTTTCTCTCACTGTCTCCCTTTCTCTCACTGTCTCCCTTTCTCTCACTGTCTCCCTTTCACTCACTGTCTCCCTTTCACTCAGTCTCCCTGAGTATCTCTGTCCATTCCTTTCTTTATGCCGCTTTCTCTCTCTCTTCTTTAGCTATGTCCCTTTCTCTGTCTGTCTGTCTGTCTGTATCTCTCTTTCTCTTTCTATCTGTCTCTGTCTTTTTTCTTTGTCTCTCTCTCTCCCTCTCCCCTTTATCTCTCTCTCACTCTGTCTCTCTGTCTTGCTCCAAAATTAATAATATATCTCCATCTAAATGCAGCCTTAATCCCCATGAACCAAAAGGAAACACACACACACACACAATTTATCACATATAAGTGTGTCTGTGTCCTTAATGCATAACAGTAATAAGCACCCCGATGTTGCAATATCAGGTATAAGGACATCAGCGGTCCTCCGGTGAACTGAACCTGACTGGTGTCTGATGATGCAGGTGGTGGTGGAGGTGGTGGTGGAGGTGGTGTTGTGTGAATACTGCCTTTTTTATATTGCTGGCTAATGTTTTTGTTTGCAGTACAGAGTGAAGGAATAACAGTAGTTAAAAGCCCAGCTCTTTCCTAGAGTGCATTCAGAAAACATGTAAGGACAAAAGATAATGATCACCTTCAGGAGAACCGTAGCACTAATAATCAAGCTGTGTTAACAGCATAATGCCAGGTTTCCAAGCAACTCAAAATCCAACAAACAGAGGGATTTATTTACACCTTCAAAAAACCCTCTCCGTGCTCATATGCTTTAACCCTCTAGTCAGCCCGGGTTCATTTACTTCATTAACATAATGGTAAGTGTGTCAGAAATGGTTCTGAGACTTCAATGAATTTACATTCACATAAGGAAAAAGATATAAAAGTTACAACTGATTCAAATGCTTTTCACTACAGTGGTACCATCAGAGATGTGTTGTTTGTACTTGAGAGGACCATAATTAAGGTACAAATTGGACCTTAATGACCACCATTATTTCTGTGAGGATAGCATTTAATTAACTCCAGCATGCCTAATAACAGACATTAAACAAAGCAGATTTCTAGAAATTCAGTCACAGATCTAGTGTCTGATTGTTAACAACGATGGGAGAAGACAAACTCCCATTACAGAGATGGCAGAAAGAAACAACCTGAAGAGGATTTGAGTTTTAAAGGGAATGCATGCTGTTCTGTGTTACACCACAGTGTGGTATTAATAATTATATTAAAGTCAGGCAATAAACTTGGAACAGTACATTTTATTCCAGACACTGCACAAAGCCATTCATGTGGAACTGTGTCTTTGAATCTCAATGTGTTAACACCATCATCCCAATATATGTTTGAGAGTCTTTTGATGCTAGCTGTGTACAGTGTCAAAGGTCAAGGGCATGAAACCCATTGTTGAAAGTTTTGCTTATGTTTTTGTTTGCAGTGATATTCAAACTTCTGAATATGTTCAGGCAGCACAGCCTTCAGTGTCAGTTTATTGTTTCATTTATCTTCAGCTGGCGTTTTATCCTGGTTGGGGTCACAGCAGATCCGGAGCTTACGGGAATTTACTCAGTGTAAAACGAAAGTGAGAAACGAAAAACAGCAGAACAATAGCTGAAGATTGAAGAATTTTATTTGTGTATTTGTAGAAGAGTACAGTGAAATATACAGCAGCTGCTCTGAAGACTGCAATAAAGATGTAAAAAAAGTAATAGCAAAATAAATAAAATGAAGCTAACCTAATTAATAATAGATCAATTTCAATAACCAAACAGAAAACATAATGAAAGCTCTTGAGTTTTGCATGCGAAAAGAAGCAAGTGTGACGGTCAAACCCTCCAGAAGAACTGTAAAACTATTCATCCATATAATAATAATAATAAAAATACAAAAAAGGAACATGTATATGTTCACATATACATATATGTACATGTGTGTGTATGTGTGT